>OX123199.2:29378454-29798623 GCA_944739405.2 Euclidia mi | reverse complement strand
CTGCCAATTCTTTGACTACACTATTTCTACACATACCAACTCTCGACATGAATGAAGCAATCCGGTTTCTTTGGATTGCGTTAAATGTGTTGTAACGGAATCCGATTGACCCCAGGCTAATTCAAATTTTAATTTTCTTAATAACTGGGTTTAAAGAGTCAGACTGCCCCCAGTGGCAGTGATAAAGCACCCCGCCTCCGCGCATAATCCATTACACTCGTCTAGGTTACCGGGCATGTCTCTGCTGACAGGATTTACCAAGTGTAAACACTTCTATGAGTGAAAAGAGGACATCAAAATACTAAAGACAACGATACATTATTATTGGTTTGTCATCACGAAGTCACTCTTCACATATTCATGCTTCGCATATTGGTTCTTACGAGGGGAGGTCCAAAAGTTCGTGGAATGAAAGAGTTCTAAATTAAATAAAACATTAAATCTATTTTTCCCTTTGTTTGTTTTATGTTAACCCTTAGCTGGTTTCGCTAATAAAGGCAACGTAAGTGGTATAGGGCTCAAAATTGACCCCAGATATTAGTACACAGTAATATAAAATGATACAACTGTACATTATAAATTTTCTTTTTATTTAGGAAAAAAGGACTTACAATGTAATGTTTTATTTTTGTATCAAGTTTTAACAACAGATTACATATTTAATCAATAAAACAGGTAGTATCTTCTTATTTGACAAGACTCTACTTTAGGTATTCTTATTTATATATAAAAAGAAAAATAATACAAGAAAACATTTTGTATTCGTTTTTGTATTGTATTTGTATCTCAAAGAACGTTTTAAGCTCCTTCATGACACACATTTAAAGACCTTGAGGTCGTCGGTGGATCTGAGACTGCAGATGCCAACACATTCCACAAACTTCTACGATAAATCCTTCACTGTTCAAGCTGTCCGTTTGTGGAATGCGCTGCCGGTCGAAATTAGGCAAGCTAAATCATTGAACATTTTCAAAAATGCACTAAAGAAACACTATTTGTCATTGTAAACTAATTTTGTCACTGTATTTTGTGTTCATATTATTATATGTATATATATGCATTATATTTATGTATATGTATTATATTTATGTTTATATTTATTTATTTATTATTTATTTTAATCTTTATGCACTAAAGTGTACATGGGTGGACTTAATGCCATTAGGCATTCTCTAACAGTCGACCTTTAGGTGGTGCAGAAATAAATGTGGTAGGTGCATTCGAAGCAGTGTAGAAAGTCGAATAATGATAAAAGAAATATATTATATAAACCAGATACCTAATTTAGATAATACATAATTATATCTATACCTATAGTAGTCAGATAAATACTGCAACATATGAGTATATATACTAAATACATATTATAGATATCTAAATAAGTACTATACATATATAAATACATAATTATATAATATATATACACATATATATAATAACTGATGCGAATGATGTGCTGATTCCCTCAATCTACTAAATCACGCCTTTAATATCGTTAGTCACGACATCCTTCTGTCAATCCTTTCCCATCTTCTGATCTCGCGTGGTTCACTGGAATGGTTCTCAACGTATCTTCAGGGACGACAGCAGGCGGTCCGCGTTGATGAAATTTCATCAAGTTGGCGTGATCTTAGCTCTGGTGTCCCTCAAGGTGGCATACTCTCTCCTTTACTTTTCTCTATTTTTATTAACCTCTTGACCCTTAGACTTCAATGTTCGTATCATCTTTACGCCGACGACTTGCAGTTGTACTCCCAGGTGAGAGTGGATAACGTGGCTTTGGCGATAGCAGAGGTGAACAGAGATTTGGACACTATTTTGGCATGGTCCAAAGATTTCGGCCTTGATGCCAATCCTGCCAAATGTCAAGCCATAATCGTAGGCAGTCAATGCATGATACGCAGACTAGACTTAACAACCCTGCCTCCGGTTACGTTTAATGGGCTAATAATTCCGTTTAGTCCTGTCGTCAAAGACCTAGGATTGCATATTGATTCCACTCTCGACTGGCAAGCCCAGGTTACTAGTGTTTGTCAGAGAGTCACCGGTACTCTCCGCGCCTTATATCGCCTTAAGAATTTTCTGCCTCCCAAAACCAAGAAATGCTTGTGCAGACCTTAATCTTTCCCTTAATCGACTATGGTGATATGTGCTATTATAACCTGAATGCAGAACATCTCAACAAATATGACCGACTTCTAAATAACTGCATTCGATTCATTTATAATCTTCGCAAGTATGATCACGTATCTGCTTTCCGTTCTGAACTCAAGTGGTTACCCATACGTCAACGCCGGAGTTTGCGTGCTCTTACTACTCTCTTTTCTATTCTTACCGTCCCTTCTCCTCCTGATTACCTAAAAACATACTTTCAATATCTCTCTTCTACTCGTGAAAGGGAACTTCGTTCTTCTCACAATTTAATTCTTGCTTGTCCTACTCACACTTCTGGTTTTGTCAATTCCTCCTTCATAGTTCAAGCTGTACTGCTTTGGAATAGGCTCCCTCCTGAAGTCAGAATGTCCACCAACCGTTATGCATTCAAAATGAAAGTCCGAGAGCTCCTATTTAGTAGATTGAGGGAATCAGCACATCATTCGCATCAGTTATTATATATATGTGTATATATATTATATAATTATGTATTTATATATGTATAGTACTTATTTAGATATCTATAATATGTATTTAGTATATATACTCATATGTTGCAGTATTTATCTGACTACTATAGGTATAGATATAATTATGTATTATCTAAATTAGGTATCTGGTTTATATAATATATTTCTTTTATCATTATTCGACTTTCTACACTGCTTCGAATGCACCTACCACATTTATTTCTGCACCACCTAAAGGTCGACTGTTAGAGAATGCCTAATGGCATTAAGTCCACCCATGTACACTTTAGTGCATAAAGATTAAAATAAATAATAAATAAATAAATATAAACATAAATATAATACATATACATAAATATAATGCATATATATACATATAATAATATGAACACAAAATACAGTGACAAAATTAGTTTACAATGACAAATAGTGTTTCTTTAGTGCATTTTTGAAAATGTTCAATGATTTAGCTTGCCTAATTTCGACCGGCAGCGCATTCCACAAACGGACAGCTTGAACAGTGAAGGATTTATCGTAGAAGTTTGTGGAATGTGTTGGCATCTGCAGTCTCAGATCCACCGACGACCTCAAGGTCTTTAAATGTGTGTCATGAAGGAGCTTAAAACGTTCTTTGAGATACAAATACAATACAAAAACGAATACAAAATGTTTTCTTGTATTATTTTTCTTTTTATATATAAATAAGAATACCTAAAGTAGAGTCTTGTCAAATAAGAAGATACTACCTGTTTTATTGATTAAATATGTAATCTGTTGTTAAAACTTGATACAAAAATAAAACATTACATTGTAAGTCCTTTTTTCCTAAATAAAAAGAAAATTTATAATGTACAGTTGTATCATTTTATATTACTGTGTACTAATATCTGGGGTCAATTTTGAGCCCTATACCACTTACGTTGCCTTTATTAGCGAAACCAGCTAAGGGTTAACATAAAACAAACAAAGGGAAAAATAGATTTAATGTTTTATTTAATTTAGAACCCTTTCATTCCACGAACTTTTGGACCTCCCCTCGTAAGAACCAATATGCGAAGCATGAATATGTGAAGAGTGACTTCGTGATGACAAACCAATAATAATGTATCGTTGTCTTTAGTATTTTGATGTCCTCTTTTCACTCATAGAAGTGTTTACACTTGGTAAATCCTGTCAGCAGAGACATGCCCGGTAACCTAGACGAGTGTAATGGATTATGCGCGGAGGCGGGGTGCTTTATCACTGCCACTGGGGGCAGTCTGACTCTTTAAACCCAGTTATTAAGAAAATTAAAATTTGAATTAGCCTGGGGTCAATCGGATTCCGTTACAACACATTTAACGCAATCCAAAGAAACCGGATTGCTTCATTCATGTCGAGAGTTGGTATGTGTAGAAATAGTGTAGTCAAAGAATTGGCAGATAGAATGTACTCCACACGTATGTACAGACGCTAGCTAGAAATAGCTGCATAGTTTTTTATTTTCTATTTTATTGTATTTCATAAATTGTTATAATTAATTTGATCTTATTATTGTTATTCTTTTGTTTATTTCTAATGTGCTGATTGACTATTTTTTTAAGGCTCTAATTGAATATGAGTAATTAAAGAATCAGATTATTTTAATTTTTTATCATAAATTATTAATTTATTATCTACTTTGTGTTGTGAATAATTGTAATATTTTATTGCTAATTATTTTGTATGATTATCGATAGTATTTTTTTAACTTAGTCTGTGATATTATTGACTTTTATAATGATAATAATTAATTACTTATATCTGAACTAAAATTTTAGTAACTGTAATGTGTGATGATTAATTGTAATTTAGTTTATTATTGAGCTGTGTGTATAATAGTGATTATTTTATTGATCATTTAATTGTGTAGCTATGAATATTAATCTAAACTTAAGCTTGATTATTATTTTTATTATTTGTTTGGCTGAAATAACTCGGCTAGCGCAGTCGGCAGGATTTTCTGTAGATTTCACGTAATGTCATTGTTCCGGGGGAATGATTGCTTTGATTTGATCCTGAAGGCAATCTGTGCTAAATGCTGATCGCTCATCTTCCAACGACTATAGTCTCCCTGAAGCCAGCCTAGAACTGCAGTCGAGTCAGTCCAACCGAATATTTTGATGTTATGGTTGGGCAAGCTTTTAAGAACCGTGTTCATTAGTTTTGATAGTAGAAGACATGCCATTAGCTCGAGCCGCGGCAGAGTTATAGTTCTCTTAACTGGTACCAGACTAGACTTTGCTGTGACAATATTGATTGAGTGATGATATGTAAGTACTATTAGAATAACGTTTCACCTTGCAAAAAATTACACAGGCGAAGGCTTTTGTTGACGAATCACGAAAACCGTGCAATTCAATGCTTTAATTTTCTTGAGTTGCTAGACACCTCTGTACTTTGATCTCATTGATGTTGTCTAAGTCCTCTCGAATTTTCTGCCATTCGTCACTTATTTCTTTTGGTAATTTAGAGTCCCACTGAATTTCCTGTAACCACACCTTTTGAAATATCAACTTCAGTTTCGTAGTTACCGGAGAAAGCCAACCAAGAGGATCGAAAATTCTTGATATTTCCGATAGTAATGTTCGTTTGCTAAGTGAATTTTGTGACGGTGGGCTAAGTTTTTGTTGATTCTGGATGCTTGAAATCACAGAACAATTAAAGGGGGTTAGAACGGAATGTGTTGACTCGCGCGTTCACGCGGTGTTTATACCGGCCGGAACACATAACTGGTCTGTTCGAGATGCTTCAGGAAAGTTCTGGTAACGTGCGAGCGTTCTAGAGTTCATGCAAAGTTCTAGTATCAACAGCAACGCCATCTATTAGAGAGTACATGTAACACTGATATATCCGTTCTCTTCTAGTTCTCACATTCACCGATAGATGGCGTTATTTTCAAATAGCGCCATTCGTAACACTGCCTCCCTCTTAGACGTGTTCGCCTCGAACATCGTTGGACCCATAGTAACGAGCCAACCGATCCACATGAACCATTTTCGGTGCACCTCCCGACCCCTTCTGGATTCGATAGACCTGTGACGTCGTTCATCCTGGTAATTATGCGATATGGCCCGTCGCATCTGGCTTGTAACTTAGGCGATTTACCTTTGCTTCGTACTGTGTTATGAAGCCACACCAATGAACCCTCATCGAAGCCTTTGTTGTTCGCCTTCCGGTCGTAGCGAGTCTTCATCTTCTCAGACATCTGTTGTCCTGACTCCCTGATGTGCTCATATACATCGTTCATCTTGTTGCGTAGCTCGGTCGCGTAATCCGTTATATTGCGTGGAGATTCTGGTGGAATACCGGTGATTAAGTCTGCTGGTAAACGGAGTTCTCTTCCAAAATTGGCAAAAGCTGGTGTTATTCCTGTCGTTTCGTGAACCGCACTGCGATATGACAGGAGAAACGGTTGGATGTGCTTGTCCCAATCTCTTTGTTTGCTCTCCACGACTTTCGCCAGGTACCTTTCCAGGGATTGGTTAAATCACTCAACCATGCCATCTGATTGAGGATGATAAGCCGTGGTCCTGGTTTTATGTGCACCCATTACGCGACAAGTCTCCTTGAACACCTCAGATTCGAAGTTCCGGCCTTGATCGCTGTGGATTTCCAAGGGCACCCCGAACCGACAAAAGACTTCATGCACCAGCTTATCGGCCACTGTGGTAGCTTCTTGATTTGGGATTGCAAACACTTCAGGCCACTTTCTGAAGTAATCTATCACAACCAAGAAGTATTTGTTTCCTTCCTGGCTCTCAGGAAACGGCCCAGCGACATCCAACGCTATGCGCTCCCATGGGGCTCCCACATTGTACATCTTTAATGCACCTCTGCTACGAGTATGTGGCCCTTTCACAGCCGCATAACTTGTGCATTTGCGGCACCAATCCTCGACACGACGACGACGACCACGACCTCGTCATCCCGACAGTGGAGCCAATAAAACCGCTCCCGGATCTTAGTAAGGGTCTTCTTAACTCCCATGTGACCTCCCGAAGCACCATTGTGATAGAGCTGCAAGACTTCCGGTACCTTAGTTTTGGGAACTACCATTTGCAAATGGCACTGGTTACCGCGAGCGTTTTCCCATTTGCGGCACAGAACTCCATCCTGGACAACCAAGCTTGCCCACTGTGCCCAATAATCTTTGGTGATAGGACTCATTGCAGCGACATTACTCCATTTGGGCCTAGGAGCGCCTGATTTCTTCCATTCGAGTATCGGCTGTACATCCTTGTCATCTTGCTGAGCACTCTGCAAAGCTTCTTTCCATCCGTCGCTCAGATCCGTCTTCAACATTCTCACTAGCGCTGCCGGCTTCGCTTCCTGTCTTGCACAGTGTTTGCGTTGGTCGGGGTAAGGCCTACGCGTCAGAGCATCTGCGCTAAGTTGCTCTCGCCGCCAGACAGGTACGTCAGGTGACCCCTTTGGTGGAAACAGGGTACCACCGTGCCGCTTACGCTTTGGGCAGCTCAAGCGGATATGGCCTCTTTCCCCGCAGTTGTAGCACCGAGGTAAAGAAACAACTTCCCTGATACGGTAAGTTCGATCATCGTGACGCGCTGCGTCCACCTCCAGAGCGTAGGCTAAGGCTTCCTTGAGGGCCTTGAAGTGCCCAAGTCTTACCGCTGCTTTAACCTCCAGGTCACGGATCAAATCCGTAAATCCCTGTACGAGGTTCCCATCTATCAGCGCATGCGACGACTAGTATGCCTTCCTGACCAGCCTTTCCACCTTTAGAGCCCACTGCTGCAGAGTGTCCTGTCCTTCAGCTGGGCACGATACACGTGTTCCAGGTGCGCGTCGCCGTATCTCGCCTCCAATGCCTCCAGGAGCTTTTCGTAGGACAGGTCTTGCCCGAGTGCCTCCAACACTGTCAATTTGATTGAGCATTGCTAACCTTCTCTGGATGTTAGAGTAGGGTCTTACGCTCAGGTCCATTTTTCTTAAAGTTGTTAAGTAACTTCTCAATGCTTTGCATAAGCTGGTACTGAGTACTCTGAGTAGCGCAAATGTCTTCCATTTTCGATGGTGTGGAAATGCTATTTCATACGAATGCTAATTGAAAAGAAATGCTAATTGATTGGTAATGATATGAACTGCTGTTCTGATAATTTGAAGTAGATATTTGCTGCCCACGATGTATAATAAGATTAACTTACCGATGCGACCCGATTTTTGATGGCCGAATAGGTTAAATGTTACTTACACCATACACATAAACACTGCTGATACACTTTATTGTTAATATTGCTTGATGATAGTTAGTTACATGAAGTAAAGTCACTGTTCGTTACACGTGTCACTTCTAAAGTGCTTGCTATGCTGGATCGCTGCGCAACTGCGTGGCAATTATATCGACACTGTCCAAAATTTATCCACACACGCGAGAACACAGTGTTTTGCTCGAAAAGGACCATCAAGACGTATGGGGTTTTCAAACACCTTAGAATGCTATGAAATGATAGTTTAAGATTGCCTTGATATAACTGATTTATTGATAATAAAAGTAATGATAGAAATGCTAATGAGAACGCGCGCGATGAGTTCTTGTTGCGAACTGAAATATGAGGATTATGATTTATAGCGATACAAGTAAAAAGCTAATATGGCAAATGTGGGGTGTTGCACCGTATAGATAATTTACAATTCAATGCGCATATAACTTCTAAAAGTCATTGGTGCGCGCCGAGGATTCGAACCCGATACCCTCTGCATGGCAATCTGTTACTGTACCTACTGTACAATCAATACAAGCTGATTAAGAGTGTGTGTGTGAGTCATTATCACTAATCGCAAATATTAACTTAAGGAATTTAAGAAAATAACGTAAGTAGTTGGAAAGAGCATCATGCCACGCACACGTACCTAGACGTCGATTATGTCGTCGTACACGAGGTCCCGGAAGGATTGGAAACAGGTGCGACTGTCATCCAATTCAGACGCGTCAAACCACAAAAACATCATAGGTATAGTTTTTGTGGAATGATGAAGAAACAGAAAAGAGTTATTATAACTGTTATTCATTCGGTTGTCACTCTCGCCAGAGTTACTCTCTCTAGTCCGATAGCTGACTGATATCTGATATCTCACTTTTCATACCTACAGTAGGTATGAAAAGTGAGATATCTACATACATGGGCTTGACTTCCGTACCTACCTTAATTGGTTATTTTAAGACCAGGCTCTCACCTTATAAGTGGGTATTCCCAGATCAACTATCTGACGACAGATATGTCGGCGTACTAAATAATTTCATTAAGAAAATAATTATTTCTGGCTGATCTGAACGAGATTATAAACTCAAGATCATTCCTGGGTGAATAAGAGGCTTTTAAATTTACGAATATCTAAAGCGGATTAAAAATCGCAAATTACTCAAGCTGCCAGCCGTGCCTCGCTTCGTAAATTTAAGCGACCGTATGTTGGTCGCTACCGAGGTCTTCAGCAAGCAAGTCTTCACATCCATCGAGGACATCCATACTGGGCTCGGACCTCCCTTCAATTTGAGAAGGCCTAAATTGGTTTAGAAGATTTTAGACGAACACTTGACGATCGTGATAATTTTCTAAATAATAAGCATATAACTTCCAAAAGTCTGAAATACATAACTTGGTTTTGTATTCGAAAACCATTATGGGGTAATGATCTCGTATCATTGCATATAGGTAGTGATTATTAGTGCTATTATGAATATCAATGGGTTTATTCACCTTAAAAAGGTAATTTAAAATATATTTTTTATCGTAACTTATTTATTTTACTAGTTTTTAAGTATAAGCTGGATTTATAGAATATTAGAAGGTAGTAGAGCCTTGCTGATTTCAGCATGAATGGGCCGGCTCGACCGGGGAAGTACTACTCTCTCACAGAAAATTGACGTAAAGTAGCAGTATCTAAACTGTTGCGTTTCGTTCGGTGAGTGAGAGTGCCGGAGGCCCTATCCCCTATTCCTTCTCCCTGATCCCACTCCTCATCCTATCCCTTTTCCCAACTCCAAGGAGCGGCAACGCACTTGTGACTCCTGTGGTTTTGCTTGTGTGCATGGGCGGCGGTAATTGCTTACCATCAGGCAATCCGTCTGCTCGTTTGCCGCCTATTACCATGAAAAAAAAAATTATATTCACATATTTTACTTTATCTGAGGATTTATCAACATTCAATTGATATGCATTCTGAGTAAACCAAAGGAGACCGACCACAATGTATGTCCCATACATTGTGGTCGGTCTCCTTTGGTTTACTTTGGCCTGGGCGTGAACAATTTAACATTGGAATTACAATATTCATTTTCAATAGCCTAAACTAAGTAGAAAACATTATTCTTTGAAGTTTAGTACCAAGTCAGTTGATTAATAAAATAAAACACATTGTTAAAAATAAATATTTATTTTCATAATTCACTCAGTTGGCATATTTTTTTCACACAGTCCATACTCCTTATTGCTTATCGGCTAATAGCTATGACTAATAGAAGCGGAGTAGCACAAAGTCGCGCACAAAAGCTAGTTCTCCAGGTAGTAGAGCGTCGCTGATTTAAGCACGAATGGGCCGGCTCGACCGGGGAAGTACTACCCTCTCAGAGAAAATCTACGTAAAGTAACAGTACCCAAACTGTTGCGTTTCGTTCGGTGAGTGAGAGTGCCGGTGGCCCATCTCCTATTCCTTCTCCTTCATCCCATTCCTCCTCCTGTCCCTTTTCACAACCCATCACTAGTCTAGATAAAATTTACGACAATTTCGAAGATTCGAAATGACATTTGTATATTTATCCATATATTTATCTTTCTCTTACATGAGAAAAAAATCATAAGTCAGAATGAAGTACATATATTGAGTAAAGTTGCTATTTAAACGCGGTCTTTATTACTTCCTTACTTTATGGTAAATATGTTATTGTGAATTTATTATTGTGATTTTTTTGTAAATATTGTATAGTAATAAAACGAATGCAATGTTGTGATTGCACTGGCACGTGAGTGCTAGTCAACGTATCACATCGCTGACTGGTCTGGTGCGCTGTCCGGATTGCTCCCAGGACAGTTTCTTCAAAGTGCATTTTGGTAAAGAACATAAATCCCAAAATGCACTTTCTGGCTCCACAATATCTTCACAACCTGTATTAGGAGACACCACACAAATTCCGTTTTGGCAAACGCTATCAAAATTAAAACATTCGATCCCGTTTGTGAAAAGAGCTCCCCGTGGGGCAAGACCATCAGTATCCAAAAAAATAGCGGAATGTATTGGTCTTGTCGTCAGGGAGAACTCGAGAACGGCCTGGGAGCAATTACTGACCTTTCCTTATAGGATTCTACATGTTGATAAAAACCAGGCAGGTCAAAATTCGTTAACATCCTAAAAATATAATTGTCAAGTTTCGGCCCACTCTTTAGACTCAAAATTTACGTTTAACAAGCAGAAGTCGCTGTATCAATATGTAGAATCTAAATTAAAGGAAGGCGATATACGGGGCGCTTCTAGACTCCTTTTCAGTATCGATGTGGTGGCGCCTTGCTCTCCAGACACGCTTGCGGGTCTGAAGAGCAAGCATCCAGCGCCAAAGGGGATTGCGAGGCTGCTATACATGCCCTTTCTACGTACCTTGGAAGTGGTGATGGAGAGGTCATTTTGAAGGTTGACTTGAAAAACGCCTTCAATTCAGTGAATAGGGACAGACACTTTGTTGGCACAAACAAAATTAGAAACCCCTAAAATTTTTAAATTTCTTTGGCAATGTTACAGGTACCCCACAAAATTATTATATCGGGATAAGCTTTTGGAATTAGCAGTTGGGTGTCAACAAGGTGATTCCCTTGGACCAGTCATTTTTAGTTTAGCAATACACCACATTATCAATTAAATTATTAGCAAATTTTAAATTTAATGTATGGTTTTTATATGACGGGTTACTAGGAGGGGATCCATATATTGTATTAAAAGATTTAGCTATTCTTAAAAATTAATTCGCATCTATTGGCTTGGAACTAAATTCTAGTAAATGTGAGCTGTTTATAAATATAACAGACTCTACAAAAAAACTTTCGATAATATCTAAATTTAATAATTTGGCATCAAACATCAAAATTATTGATAAGACATCTCTTCGCCTCCTAGGTTCTCCAGTATTTGAAGAATCTTTCGATTCTTTCTTACAGGAAAAGATACAAAATTGCCGTGCAGTTTCAGATCGCCTATTCAAAATTAATACTCACTCGGCTTATACTATTCGATATTGTCTTTTTGTCCCAAAATTCCCACATGCCTTAAGATCTTCCCAACTTTGAAAAAAAAATGCAATTTTAGAAAAAGTCGACCAAATTATCCAAATTACTTTAAAGAGAATATTAAATGTGGACTTGGACGACCGAGCCTATACGTCTGGGTGGGCTCGGTGTACGCAAAATTTCTAGTGTCTGTTTTCCGGCGTTTTTGTCTTCGGTTCACAGCACGGAAGAGTTAACTAGGAAAATTTTATCACCTACACTAAGTTAACTCAGAAGTGCTGTGCAAAACCGAAGCTATAAATGCCTGGAAAATGGCTTGTCCAAGCACTGATTTTCCTACCAACCTATTCTCCCAAAGACAGTGGTACGCGCCGCTTTGTGACATTGTAAGGAAAAATCTTTTAGATACATCTTTTAATGTTGCAGAGAGTGCTCGCTTGCAGGCTGTGGGAGACTGGGAATCAGGTCTGTGGCTGCAGGCACTACCATCGTCCAACACTGGAACCATGTTGGACGATGAGACGTTCCGTATCGCTACTTGTCTTCGTTTAGGTGCTCCGTGTGTTTCTCCGCATCGATGTCATTGTGGAGAAGACGTTGATAGCCTCGGACACCATGGGCTATCCTGCAGCAGAAGCGCTGGTAGAATTCCCCGTTACGCCCATCTGAATGACATAATTCGTCGTGCTCTTGTCGCGTCTGGCGTACCAGCTGTACTTGAACCAAATTGTTTGGTACGCGACGACGGTAAGAGACCAGACGGTATGTCATTGTTGCATGACGGTTTGTCATGGAAAATGGGTAGGCCTTTGGTGTGGGACGCAACTTGCGTAGACACCCTCGCGCCATCACATGTTCCAAGCACGGGAGGTCATGCTGGCGCTGCTGCTGCAACTGCGGAAACCCTCAAACGGCGCAAATACAGTAATTTAGTGAGTAATTACGTGTTTGAGCCGTTTGGGGTGGAAACGCTAGGTTCATGGGGTCCGAGCGCTCGTTCACTATTCCGGGAAATTTCTAAACGGTTAATCGACGTCTCACGTGACCAGAAGGCTGGTTTATTCTTTGCTCAGAGAATCAGCATTGCCATCCAGCGTGGCAATGCTGCCAGCCTTCTGGGCACGTTACCCGATGACATTGATGCGGAGGAATTTTACGACGCCTAAACCTTGTAAATATTTTCAATTTTTAATTTCTTTTTACGAGTTTTTGTACATATACTACTTAGACATTAAGATTAGACTATGCGTAATACGTGTAATATAATGATAAATATAAAAATTATGACTATCTGATTATAATTATAGGTACAATCAACAAGTCGGCGGTGGACAAGTTTGAAAAAAAAATCCTTGGCTCGCTCATAGAGTCGAGGCACACTAGAAACTGGTTTTGTATACGAGTGTCAATGTCTGTGTAAAGTAGCACTGGAAGCGACGATGTCTTGCTGAGCGATTCTCGCCCTTATCTGTCTGTGACTTTACCTATGTGAGATGTTTAGCTGAATTGGCCTGTGTATGCTTATCAGTGTATATCTTATTCTTAGCGTTATCCGAGTTGCATACAAGGCTTTTCACCTTGGGCCCTTGGTTCGTTTACTAGTAGTATAAGCAGATTTACTAGCATATTAGCTTTTCCACGGAATTACTGCCATTTGACCTCCGCAACCCAAAGGCCAGTATCAGTTTATAAGGATATTGACTCTTGCTGACGAGCAATAATTAACAATTTTCAATACGCACATAGCTTCGAAACATCAGTACTTAGTGAGCATCGTGGCTTCCAACCTCTCCATTGTAATTTGTTGGCATCTCTCGATACCGCGGCCTCATTAAATCTAATAGGCCCCTACCCATCCAAGTTGTGACTTCTGTTAAAGGTGGCTATATTTTGCCGGCCTGTTTCAAAGGGATTATAAAGCCATGGTTTGACTATGACATAAAACATATACTTATATAACCATCTTTTTCTCGAAGCAGTTCAGGCTATTTTCGACCCCCTATAATTTCGTTGTGGATAAAACTAGAAGCCTGATTTGCTTTGATCACTAAACAATCAAATTTATATATGTATTACTTATGAGATATATTGTGTATTCATGCGATGGCCGAGTCAATCTATTTATTTAAAACATTAAAGATTTTTAATTAACCTATTGCTATTACATGGATCTCACAACTTTTCACGGTAGGAGGACTGAGTAGCGAGACTTGGTTTTTTTGACAAGTATTGTTTTTTATGGCATTTAAGTTTACTGAAAATTTAAGCTGGGTTCTTTAAATAAAACTGTTTCCTTTTCTTTTTCATACTTACATGCGCTTAACAATCTATTAATCATTAGAAAAATTATAATAAGTAAATAAGGCAACTTTTAGCTCTATGGCCACCGTTTGTAGGTACTTGAATCAGATCGGTGATGTAAGTCGCTCCAATGCGCTGCAGACTAACTAGGTTAGCGTTACTAGCAAGTCGGTGATTTTGATTAATTTGGTTATTCAGTGTAAGTAGTAGATACCTAACGCTTCGATGACATTTCTCACCGTTAGTCTGCCTGGATTAATTGGAAAAGTTAACATTAGAATTGGTTAGGTACATTGTCACAAGTTGGCTGCAAGTCAGCTTACGATGCACTATTTGCATATCAATCAACTGAGAAACAATATCTATTCAAACCCGACCACTGCTGCAGGTTTGAACAAATACCTACCATTGTTAGCTTGACTTCTAGATAGCATCGAAATCTTTCTCATCATCATGTATGAATAGCACTAACGCAAAGATATTTTGCATCTGTGATAAACCAAATAACAATAATAAAATATTTTAATAGGTATTAGTATTATTGTAAAAATGTCTCTTGAGGTTACGATCAAGTAATAAAAAAGTTGGTTTGAGACTACAGATGACGTAGTTTAATTCTTTTTACTTAGAAAATGCTATCACCGAATACGTGGAAAATAAGTACATGTAGTCGATTGGCTATCAACATCAAATATATTCTAGATACATATTATGTCTTATTTCATTGGTAGTTGGTAAATGGATTAATAAAATAAAACAAGTATTTTGACTCAAATAATTATTTATTGATCTTCATCTCTTACTACAACTGCGTCGAGGAATGTTGCTGGTGCTAATGCTGGTATTGTTGGCTGATGCCTAACTAAACCAAGGTACAACAACAGGGTCACTACATGAGCTTTTTTCTTTCTTTCTTTTCTCTTAGCGTTATCCCAGTTTCAATCTGGGGTCCGCTTACTAGTCTAACCGGATTTGGCTGAATATTAGCTTTTCCACGGAGCGACTGCCTGTCTGACCTCCGCAACCCGAAGGGATAGCGATATTCCATGGTTTAGACTAGTGTCAGTTTATTTAGAAGGTACTGACGCCCTGTAACGACTGTCAAAGATCTTCATGACAACCGGGACCGACGGCTTAACGTGCTCTCCGATTCAAGATTCAAGATTCATTTATTCCACATTAAATAGAGTACATTAATGGTCTTATTCTATGTTAGTTTCATCTATTTTACTGTTAGAACAGCATGTGAAAATTTGTGATACAATAATAATGTCAAAATAAAATGTTAAAATGGTAATAACAATAAGAAATATACATTAAACATTTGATGTCAACAGAATAATTACATACTTAATAATTTATTGATGAAAAAGTCATTAATTGAATAAAAAGATTTTTCTAAGAGCCATAATCTTAATCTGTTTTTGAACCTACATTCTGGCAGCTCTTTGATATTTTGTGGCAGGGCATTATACACTTTGACACACATTGCGTATGCGCTTTTTTGAAACAGCGTGGTTCTTGGTATATGATTTAATACAAGTCTATCGCCATGCCTTGTGTTTCGGGGAAACGCATATTTAGCACATGTAAAGATCTGCGGTTGTGTTTTCACAAATATACCAATCTCAAAAATGTACATACATGTAAGAGTCATTATTTTAAGTTTTTTAAACAACGGTCTACATGATATATATGGAGGTGTGCCCGTAATTGCCCTCACGCATCTCTTTTGCAACAAGAAAGCTCTGTTAACATTTGTAGAATTACCCCATAGCAATATACCATATCTCAGAACAGAACTGACAGATATGCCATTAACAAGGTTTGTAGTGACGTAGTTTTTCGGAGCCTTGATAAGACGTATACAAAACTATTTATTCTATTGCATACTTGTTCGATATGTAGCTTCCAGTCGCAGAATCGATCACCCGTTATACCTAAAAATTTTACACTATCGACTTCTTTTATTTTATTGCCTTTATAATTTATGTTAAGGGGCTGGGAAGTGTTTCCTTTACCCAGAAATTGCATAAAATTCGTTTTGGATACATTTGCAGTCAAATTATTGTTATCGAGCCAATTAATCACATTCTGTATTGTATTATTAATTTCAATGTCAAAGTTTAATAATTTATTTGAGGTCAAAACTATAGAGATGTCATCGGCAAATAAAGTACACTTATAATTAGTTATATCGGGTATGTCTTTTATATAAAACAAGAAAAGTAAAGGCCCTAACACACTTCCTTGGGGAACGCCGCATTTGTTTACGAGATATTCCGATCTGCAATATGTAATCATCGATCCACTTCCTAAAGTACCAATTTCAACACACTGTTTACGATCAGATAAATAGCTTTTTATTCACTGCAATGCAACTCCTCTGATTCCATAATTGTCAAGTTTTTCGAGAAGTGTCTTATGTGAAACAAAGTCGAAAGCTTTTGTCATGTCGAAGAATATTGCTGTTGTTATGAGTTTTTTGTCAATACTGCTTATAATATTTTGGGAAAGATGAAAAGCAGCGAGTGTTGTTGATTTCCCTTTCTGAAATCCATGTTGTTCAGTTTTTAAAATTTTGACTTTGTCTATAAATGAGACAATTCTTTTATGCATTGCCTTCTCGAATATTTTAGAGATAATGGGTATTATTGGCGTTATTGGCCTATAATTATTTAAATTGGATTTGTCACCTTTTTTATGCAATGGCTGAACGATTGATATTTTTAACAAATCTGGAAATTTTTCCTGACTAAATTAGACATTGATTAAGTGCGTTAGAATGGGGGCTATTATGTCAGAACAGCGTTTAAGCACTCTAGTAGCAATTTCATCGTAGCCAACCGAATTAGAGTCATTTAAAGACAAGATTATACATTTCGTCTCCTTGATTGTAAATGGTGCTAAGAAAATTGTACTACAAATACGTTGTTTATTTGTATTTACACCTGGATCATTATTTGTATTATTTACGTATCGTTCATTAAAAGCTGAAACAATTCTAGTCGGTGATCTCAATACTTTATTTTCTAAATTAATCTCTTGTATGAATTTAAAGTCATAACTGTCATCATTGTCACTTTTTATTTTCCACGCAGCCTTACACTTATTTTTTGAATTGGCTATATATTTATAATTGTTTAAATTTTGGGATTTAGCTATGCAAGCTCGTAAAACCTTTGAGTAATTTTTAAATTTCATCTTATTTTCATAGAATTTTTCTTTATAATACTTAAACCGTAGAAATCGTTTTGTCTTACAGCTTTGTCTCAAGCCTTTTGAGACCCATTTTAACCCATTTGTTGGGTTTTGGATTCTACGTTTTATTTTGGGAAACCATAAGTTGTAGAACAAACAGAATTCATCGTGAAAACTTTCAAACGCTTTGTTTATATCGGTTTCGTTATATGCTTCTATAAAAGATAAAGCTTTGAGACACTCACAAAATCGCATAACATTTTCATCACTCAATTCCTTTTTCATTGTAAAAAGTTTGCGAGGCGTTGTAATATTTACTTTTGTAGGTATTCGTAACAGTTGAGCTGTATCATGATCTGACAAGCCTAGTCGTAAGATTTCACCAGAAGCATTCTTTATGTTACTAATTAAATGATCAATACATGAGTTTACCCTAGTTGGTTCCTTTATGTGTAACTTGAAATTATAACTCGTAATAATGTCTATTAAATTGGTGACTATTTTGTCAGAATTCATAGTATTTATATTTAGATCACCAACCAGGACAATTTTTTTCTTTGAATAGGAGCAAAGTTTAAACATTAGATTATCCAGGTATCTAAAGAACATATCAATATTAGATCGTGGAGTACGGTACACTGCCACAATAATTAATTTCATGCTAGGTATTTCTACACCACAACATTCAAAAACATTGTTATGTGCATATGCTTTAATAAAGTTAAGTTCTGTATATTTTATAGCTTTTTGCACGAGTATACCCACACCCCCACGAGATTTACTTCTACTGTAACTAGATCCTAAAACGTAGCCGAATAACTTTATGTTATTTTCATTTCCCTGTTTTATAAATGTTTCTGAAAGACATATTACATTTGGTGTGATATCTTTTGTACTGAGTTCTGATATGGTAATGTCAAGTATATCTCTCTTAGAACAGAAACCTGCTATATTTTGGTGCAAAATTTTGAATTCTGAGCTTTTACTATGGTTAACGAAAACATTTGGTTGTTTTATTGGCTACAGTAAACGAGTCAATCGGCTTTACAACCTTTCGAAAGTAAAAGGGTATTGTGCCTTTTTTTGGTTCGGGGTCACCGGAGCTTGAGATTTTGCTTTGAGAACTCTTAGGTACCTCAATAATTGGGAAATAATATGGAATAGTACCTTTAGTATGTGTTTTGCTGGGTCTGCTGTAATGTACATTTTTGTTATTGTTACTACAAAATGGCTTACTGTTGCTCTTAGATTTAGTGTTAAAAATTAAGTATTTGCTATTATAATCATGGCTATCAATGCTTTAATTGATTTTATTACAAATGTCATAATATTTTGAGTCAGATTTAATATCAATGTAAGTACAATTAGGCAAATAGTTAGCAATTTTCCTTAATAAATTATTTAATACAGTACTATTTAAAAATTGATTTCTGTGTACACCCATTACATGTATGTGAAAATTTCTAAAATTGTTTAAAAAAGAACATAATTCGACCTCAATATGAAAAGGATTGTCATCATGTTCTCCAACAGACACTATAATTCTATCCTTCTCATTTAACTTAAAACTACTTATTGACGCTAAAATGTCCTTTGTTTTTGCTTCCGGTTTGATAAAAGACGCAATCCTATATTGTTCATACTTATTATGTTGTCTTGAAGCAAGCAGTTTTGATGATAGTCCGATGCATTGTCTTCTACCAAAAATATAAACGAATTTTTGGTCCCGTTTTTGGTCAGGTCTGTTTATTTCATTTTCCTGACATTTCGACGACGAGTTCAAGGTATTATTACACTCCGGGGTTGTCTTCTCTAAAGTTGCCGCAGTTACTTTTTTAGGAGTGAAACGGTGGGCACTGGACAAGCACTGACAAGCGATAATTAACAATTCAATACGCACATAACTCCGAAAAGTCATTGGTGCGCGCCGTGAATTCGAACCCGATACCCTCTGCATGGCAGTCTGTTGGTATATCCACTCGGCTATCGCTGCCTTTCACTACATGAGCACGGCATCCAATCCTTATGCCCACTAAACAGTTATAGCCCAAGAGCTCACGTCGGCCAGACCTTCGTTATTTTATAAAAGCTGAAAGTTTTCCTGATGCCTGTATAGAGGAAAGTATATTGGCAGTTATCAGGTAGTAAAGGTGGATGAAATGTTATCTAAATTGTGTTAAAGTATAAAATAACGAACGTCTGGCCGATAATACTATCATCATTACGGAAAGAACTGTCATCCGCACCCGCACCTTTGGACGCATCCTGTGCAGGCCTCCATCAAAGCCACGCGGAGCGTCCACTCCCGAGATTTGGCTTAGCTTCACCATGGGTGCCCTAACCACGGTTACTGAGCCCTCCACCACAACAAGGTGGAGATCCCACAGGGGAGTTGATAGTTTGGCCTGGCAAGCTTGTAATAAATAAAATAACAAAAGAGAGTTATATCATTTATTATAATTATTAAGTAGGTACACTAATTTTCTTTATTTCACATCGGTGCCATTGGTAGTTACATTAACAGGTTGTGATTCGGGTTTTTTACATTTTACTCTAATAGTAAGTACAATACCTATTAACAAAACAACACAGCTGAGAGATATTAACACAGGTATGAGAATTTCCACCAGTCGAAGTCTACTCAGCAACTTGCTTGAAATTTCGTCAACGAATTCTGTTGGTAAATTGATGCCCTGCAAGAAATAAAAAATGTAAATGTAGAGCAATTATGACTTATTTAACAGGCCCCATAGTTAAGTTAAATGTGTCCTGTATATCCATTATACCTACTAAGTACACATGTTTAAAACAAATAAACTAATAAAATTATTATGTCCGATCACCAAATCACGCAAGAACTACCTATTAATTTGGTGTGATTGACTTAAATCTCAAGATTTGTTCAGATGAAGAATCAACACTATACACTCAGTGTACCTATACAAGGTACACCTAGAGCCTCTCTATGGACACAAGTTTAGTGTCCAATTGCGAATGTTATTCTGACACAATACCTAATTCATATCGCATCATAGCGGCTATGTGAATAAGTTATGTTCAAGTGTCTAGCGCTGTTGAAAATTTTTCGAACAGGCTCCACACTTTCAATTCAACACTTTCTATAAGTAAAAATTTATATAGATATATAGAAAATTGCTCATTGTACACCAAAAACAGAGAAGTACAGGCATCAACAATCAAATAAAAAAGAACTTAAATTAAAACTAGTGGACTTAAAACTACAAGTGCGGTCATATCGTAAAATGCGATTTTCGTCTGGAACCAACATTGAGTTTCTCGCGGATCAAGATGAATACAAAGAGCTTTATTTTGTATCAGAACTACTAGAGTTTACCTAGTGTGGTCTTGGATAGGTTAACAGAGTTTATAACTAGTTATTGCGAATTCATAAAGAACTCAATAATAATAAAATGACTGAACAACAAACTGTACTTCCTAATACCTTTTTGGGAATATTTTAATGCTTTAAAATACATACAAAAGTAAAGGTCCCTAATAGCAGGGCTGTCGCCAGTACATTAGCTTTCGTGAATTAGATTGACATACGTACATACCTACTTATTGTCAAAATTTTATCTTATCTATCTTCAAGTATTTTTAAAACTACCTAAGTATTTTGCCTTTTACTTCAAATTGTGTCGATCCAATATTCTTCTTTATGAACTGAACGGCTTTGCTGCCCGTTGCAATTTAAATTGGGATTTCTCAATTAGAATTCTAATGATAAAAAGCCTAAAACTACATACCTATTTTCTGATTAATTTGTTGCATAGGCATTTTGTGATTATAGCTGTTGCGCGCCCATTAATGTTTTAATTGCACTGTCCGACTTAGTACGTTAGTATGAAGCTTTAAGTAGGCGCTCTTGAATGAGGAATATAATTCGTGGCATTTATAAAATAGACGTAGCTGAAAGGGCAAACCTATTCTGGCGAAGTATTCAATTGGTTAAAGTAATTATGATTACTATGGAGTTATTTGTTATTTCCGCATCCATAGATGCGGTGGTGCATACGCGATCTCGAAGCGAAGTATTACGGGTTCGATCCCCGTACGGGACGACACTGAGTCTTTCCTTAGATTTTTGTTCCGGTGTTGCCATTTTGTGCCCGCTGTTACAATATTTGTATATATTCCAATGTAGCCATCACTCCCCAAGCTGACCCTTTCATTAACTTAGCTATCCACAGGAGCGGCTCCAGCGGATTAGGTACAAAGGACATAAGACCAAGCCTACAAAGCCTACATTCCCATAAAATAATAAATGTCTGATAATATATCAACTCTGGCACTTGTTTGCCATTAGGAAGGCATTCCCCATAACCTTATAGACCAGTGCAGATACGTTAGAAAACGGTAAAAAGTAAGATAAAATTACAGTAGGATGAAACCCATTGGAGAAGGAAGAGAATATAGCGATCATTAAAGGAAAAGCGAAGTGTCGGGAAGTGGGTGGGGTTGCGATTTTAAGGGTAAAAAAGGGTTTATCTCGATTGCCAGCAAAACTACAAGTCCTACGGGAAAAACGTCAATGGCAAAGTTGTAGGTAATAAAAAGATCTACAACTTTTGTATTTACACTTTATTCACACAACGTCATAATTTGTGTGAAAAATTCAAATAACCAAGGTTTTAGTTTTTTTTTTTACTTTTACAATAGTTTTTTCTTTTACACGAAATTTGGTGAAAACTTGCCTTTTTATGTTCCAAACACACTGTAATTGTTTTTTATTTAAAATAGTTAATTTTACGCTTTATTTTGACTTAATATCGAAATAAAACCCTAATTTTCAATTGAAAATTCTCACGTCAATAGGTATATCAGCTTTTTTTTAACACTTTCACGGACGCCACGCCCAGAGGCGTAGTTTTCAGGCAGCCTAATACGACGTAACGTCCATAGCCGGTAAATTTTATCCAGTTATAATTGACGAACCGTCTACAACCGCCTTGATTTGCGTAGATTACTTAGGAGTCACGTGATTCAGTGTCATATTGCGCTCACTTACAATTTACCTAGCGTCGAACCAAAAAAAATAAAACAATATTTCGAGATCGTGTCGCCAAGCCCCACTCACACATCAACGTGCTTGCGTGTGTGACATACCGCCTGTAGCCGTACGCTTGTTATACTACCCGCACCCGCCAGTTGCGCAGTGTCACAGCGAGCAGAGCCCGTGTTTTTCGTCGTTTGACCGGAGTGTTCGTCGTGGTCGGCTGTATTTAGGAGGTAAGTATATTGCGTTTTATGTTAAAAAAGTATCTTTTCTATATACTGTAAATACATGTTTATGCATTAAACAAGATATACGCATTATATTTGTATGATAATTAATTCTGAGTGATATTTTTGTTCGGAGATGGTTCCCGTAAGAAAAATATCGGCTAGGAAAGATATCTAAAATATCTGATGGTGATACCGATTCTTTAAGTCCTGTACCATGTTCGACCAGATGTAAACGCCTTAGATTATCACCTAAAAATTACATAAACTTGTTTGAGGAAGCTCATAGACGCCGTGAGTACTTGTAGAGGCCACCGTCTATAGGCGGTGTGTCTTTGCGCAGGTAAACAAAATTATTTAATAGGGCAGTCCGCCTCTAGACGGTACCGGCACTAGGCGGACCGTCATAATCAGAGTATATAGATTCACTTTTTACGACAATTCGGCTATAGGCGTGATATAATTTTGTATGCAAAATTTTAGTGTCATTTTCATAGAATCTAGTTAAAGCCAGTGTCCGTGAAAGCGTTAAAAGTGTTCGGCGTTTTGTTCGTTTAAATCTCTACTTTCTGATGGTGTGAATAAAATATACATTACTGAGGTAAACGTTCTCAGAAAATGCAAAGAAATGAACCAACCTCGACACCGATTTTTTTTATCATAATGTACAATTTTGATATATTTATTAAAATTAACACTTTAATTACTCGAAAAACGTAAGATTCAATGCTACATTGAAAAATAAGAACTTAACAATCGATATATATGCAACTAAAATTAGCAACCAAATAAGTTAATATTTAATAAGACATCTACAATATTTTGAGAAAGTTATATAATCTTATTTAAATTATAGCGTAGAATCCTATTTATTGCTATTTTAAGATAATGTATATACCTGGGTGACAGACAATTTGAGCCCATCAATAGTTATTTTATAGAGAAGTGGGGAAGGGCTAGGTGGATCCCAGCCCTGACATGTATTTTTATGAATAATGTTGTTCACTGTTCTGTATTTCGAATACCTACTGGCTAACTGTTTTTACAGCTGATACGAAATAACAGGCAGTAAGGCCCAGATCCACCTAGCCCTTCCCCTTTTCTCTATAAAATAACTAATGATGGGTTAAAATTTTCTATGGGTCACTCAGGTATATACACTACCTTAAATTAGCAATAAATAGAAGTCTACGCTATAATTTAAAGAAGATTTTATAACTTTTTCAAAATATTGTACCTAGATGTCTTATTAAATATTAACTTATTTGGTTGTTAATTTTAGTTGTATATTTCAATTTGCAAGTTCTTTTTTATCTATGTAGCATGGAATCTTACATTTCTCGAGTAATTAAAGTGTTAATTTTAATAAATCGCTCAAAATTGTACATTATGATTAAAAAGATCGGTCTCGAGGTTGTTTAATTTCTTTGCATTTTCTGAGAACATTTTTCTTTGTAATGTATATTTTATTCACTCCATCAGAAAGTAGAGATTTCAACGAACAAAACGCCGAACAATAAAAAAAAAGCTGATATATTTACTTGAGAATTTTTAGGGTTTTATTTCGATATTAAGTCAAAATAAGGCGTAAAAATAAATATTTTAAATAAAAAAACAATAACAGTGTGTTTGGAACATAAAAAGGCAAGTTTTCACCAAATTTCGTGTAAAAGAAAAAACTATTTTAAAAGTTAAAAATAAAAAACCAAAAACTTGGTTATTTGAATTTTCACATAAATTACGACGTTGTGTGAATAAAGTGTAAATACAAAAGTTGTAGATCTTTTTATTACCTACAACTTTGCCATTGACGTTTTTCCCGTAGGACTTGAAGTTTTCCTGGCAATCGAGATAAACCCTTTTTTACCCTTAAAATCGCAACCCCATCCACTTCCCGACCTCAGATCGCCCGTAATTTATTTTTCCTTAAATGTTTGCTATATTCTCTTTCTTTTCCAATGGGTTTCATCCTACTATAATTTTATATCGTTTCAAAAATTATCTACCCTGGTCTATTAGTGGAATCCTGGAACCTCACTTGACATAATAAAGACTTTTTTGATATTTTCTATTATTTTTGTCTTAAGTTATTTCACGAGATTTTGATGAATCAATAATACCAGACTAGTTACAGTAATATTTTGTTACCAAGAAAATAATTACTGCTCCCAGAGGAGCAGTCATTATTAGTTGCTAATTATTTAGAACTAAGTACATAATAGTACTTAATTATATTTACATACGGGATGTCACTACAAAGTCGCAATCTTTCATCAGCAATTTAATTATGAACTTGCCCGTATCAATTATTTCATGTCGTATTAATAGATACAATAAATATTAGTAATATATTATAGAGGTTCGGCGAAGGATCAGGATAGTAGCCAGTCAACCATAATGGCGACACTTATTAAAAGGAGTAAAACTTTTAATTTTATTTAATAAAAGCATCATCTCTAAAGACTTACCTCTTCGACCCAAAGGAACGGCACGAGAACTGGACGCAGATTTGCAGTAGCCCTGATTCCAGCGATAGGTCGTGTGAAAATATTGAACTGCGCTCTTTTAAACCCTCTGATAGGCGTGCCGGTATTCTGTAAAGTAGAATAGATGCTTAAAAAGAGGAACATCACAAAATTAATGTTAATGGCCAGTTTCACCACTTTTTGTAAGTATTATACATATTTTCCGAACACAGTAAATGGCAGATAACATATCTTTTATTTTTATCTGGAAAATTATGCCTTTTTTTGCGTAGTGTAATCTTCTTGGACTTCGTCTGAGTGGGGATCTCTAGAGGGGTGTGCCGGATTTCTACCGGCTAAACCAGCACTGTGTTCCACTTTTGCTTATGGCTGGAGGGCGTGGGATCGATCAAGCAATAACCGCACCCCCGACAAGCTGTGACCCATGTCTATGGACAACGGGTCCCTACGCACTGAGTGGCCTAGGTGTCAATAGCCACCTTTCTTCTCAAGAGGCAAGCGCGAACACAACGCCGCCATCTCAGGCCTAGTACTGATCGGGTAGGTAACGGACGTCCCCAAGCCGTCAACCCGCAGGCCATGTTTCAAGGAGGGCGGAGATCTAATTGAGCTCTCCTTCCACGTCCATACTGTCGACTGCGAGAGCGAAGAGAAAATGGTCTTTCACGCTCTCTCTCAGCCGCTTTTATTAGTCTTATAGCTGCTATTACAGCATACCCATGGAAAATTATGCCTACCCTGAAGTTGTGTCATCTGTAGATGACAATTAATATTTACAAACCAAAATGTAGCCAACTCATAGGGCACTAGATTTATTTTGGCTCGAGAAGGTGTTAAGGCGAGGTTGCAGTACAGTGCGTAGCTCGACCTCACCCCCGCAAAAACAAAAACACGGCGGTGGCGTCAGCGAGTGAGCGGGGGGAGGGGAGGGAGGTTTCGTGTGTGCGTGTGCCACAGCGCAGCGTAAAAAAAACCGTAGATGAGTTATGCGAACTTCAAAAGTGGCACATTAACAACAGGCTAAATGTCTCATTTGGCTTTAGTCGCGTACGCACTGCGGTCGGAAGCGCTCGCTCTTTTACTCGCGTGTGTGTACGTTACATTTGAAATTGCCGTCGTGCGTAATGAGATTTTGCACAAACTATAGTAGGAAAATGACTGAAAGTTATGGAATCACTTCTCATTCATGAGTATTACAACGTTTTATTTACAATTTATAATAAATTCAGTATCACAAATAATAGAGTGAATAAAAAAATTGGCATTTAGCGAGTGTAAAAGAGAAGCAGTATTGTGCGTGTTCAAAGACTAAAAAACAAAGTATCCAGATGGGACATTCGATTAATATATCGAACTATAATAATCTAACTGTACGCTACGTTCGCCGAGGCACCATCTCCATTATAGAATAAGACTACTCCAACAGTTGTCGGTTCTGTGACAATTATTGTGACCAGCCTACTATTTACATAGTAAACTATTGATCAAATTCCATAAACATTAGGTGCATTCCCTTAATAAATATTATGAATATCGCTTTAAACAGTTTGCATCGTGTTTCGTCATAACATGGAATTCTTTGAACGAGTCGGTTTTGATACTTGAACATTGTTCAAAAGTTAACAACCGCCGTTTTGATAACATAATTGCAATACAAATTACCTATACAGTATCTTGTATGAGATACCATACAATATAATCAAAATGGCTTTTATAAACCAACAATAGGAAACCATCAAGTTTTTAGACTTTCAAAAGATTTATTAATCGATTAATTCAATAAAATACTGATGTGTGTTTTTGTCAAGTAATAAAAGTGATTTGAGGCAGAATCAACACAATATATTATTATTATAGAAATACAAAATCATACGTAAGTAACAAACATTGACGGATGATCAAAGTCCATTCACTTGTTTTTCTCCTTTTAGTATTAAACAACTAAGTAGATTGTACTGCACAGTTTTCGCTGCCGACCCACCGTACCCCTGGCAGTACCCCTGGGGGTATGGTGGGTCTTTCAAAGTTTAACCATACTCCCAGATAATATTGTTGTGTAATTATTAGTTTATTAATTTCAGTTTGTTAATTTCAAGTTCTACTATTTTGTGGGATCATTCCCAGTATAGTAGTAGTATTGAACAATTCTATGATAGAACTGTCCTTATACTATTAGCACAACTTGATGAGGAGAACAGAACTAATGGGATAAGTAATAGGAAATGTCCCAGTCTAGTTCTATGTATGTTTTTACAAGGGTATTCAATAGAACTACTGGGAATGATTCGTAGTGTCACGACATCGCGCTCATATATCCGAATGAATATGTTTTGTAGACGTTCATTTGTTTAATGTGTAAAACAAATGAACGTATACAAAACTAATGAACGCCTACAAAACAAATGAACGTCTACAAAACAAATGACTTACAGAAAGTGATCAGCTATCGATAGTGATTGCAGAAAACAGGTGCATGCGATTTTCAACCTAATTGACATTAGTCAGAATTTATAATTTTATTACCCTAATATTACCAGAAAGCGAGAAAAACAAAAAAAAATTTGTCATGAATTGTCAATAAGGTCGAAAATCGCATGCACCTGTTTTTTGCAATCACTATCGATAGCTGATCACTTTCTGGTAGTCATTTGTTTTGTAGGCTTTCATTTGTTTTGTAGACGTTCATTTGTGTTGTAGACGTTCAATTGTTTTGTAGACGTTCATTCGTTTAACACATTTTTATACATACATATTTATTCGGATATGTGAGCGCGATGTTGTGACACTACCCTTGTTAAAAATACATAGAACTAGTGGTAAATTTCCTATAACTGTTTCTCATTAGTTCTATTCTTCTCATCAAGTTGTGCTTATAGAACTAGTGGGAAAAAGTATCACTAGTTCTATCATAGAACTGTTCAATAGAACTAGTGGGAATGATCCGACAGCGCAAGGATGATGATGATGACGGGTCTTCAACAGTACCACAGATTATACCTATAATATACAAAGCATTATAACCATTAGCAGTAATACCTAAACGTTTTATTCTCTAATTTATCTCCTTGTTGCACTATATCATCGAACTAGCGCTTGTCTTCGCTTGTCTAAAAATACAAAAACGTAAGTAGTAAGTCATTATGCTCGACTTGGTGGGGGCACTGTCGTGCCCCCAGAGATCATACGAGAGATAACACTGTTTGTAGCACGTTGGTATAACACTACGAGCATTTCAGCCAGGAGTACAGTTAAGCTTTAAAGACCCACCATACCCCTAGGGGTATTGCCAGGGCTACGGTGGGTTTAACATTTATTGTACATTTAAAACAAGTATCAGACAAATACAGAAATACATGGACAAATAAGTTGTACAAACAATTAATCAATACGAAATGGACAGCTGACCCCTAAACTAAGTTAAAATATACTTGTATCTTAGGGGCCATATCCGTCCAAAAATACGAATGATTATTTATTTATTTATTTATTTATTTATTTATTTATTTATTTTAAACTTCTTGCACAATTACAAAAAAAGTAATGCACAAAGGCGGGCTTAATGCCAGAGGCATTCTCTACCAGCCAACCTTTGGGTGATGCAGAGATGATTGAAGTAGGTGCTTAAACAGAAAGTAATTTAACAAATAATATTGATTTAAAACAACATAATTAATAGATATCACACTAAATAAATATGTAATAATAGGCATACTAACAGTAACATATTATTATAAATATATACATACAAAATATAATACATATATACACATACAAGTATAATAGATAATTATATTATATATATATATATATATATATATATATATATATATATATATATATATATATATATATATATATATATATATACATATACAAGTGTTATAGATAATTATAATATATATAAATATATACATATACAAGTATCCTTTAGAGAGTCCATTATGATTCTACCAATTCAGCCATATAATGCTGGCGTACTCTAATTTTAAACAGTTCACGAGATGTAGACTTCCTGATTTCGAGAGGGAGTGCATTCCAAAGATGGACAGCCTGAATATAGAAAGAAGAATGAACAAGGCTGGAACTATGAGAAGGGCAGAGAAGAAGAAGATTGTTAGTTGAGCGGAGATTTCTGTCATGATTGTTACATAAATGTTGAAATTGAGTAGACAGATAAGCAGGAGTATGAGAAGAGTTCAAGAAAGAAAAAAGAGTCGTCAGTGTACGCAATTTGCGACGTTGACGAATAGGCAGCCATCGCAATTGGGAACGGTGAGCAGATATATGATCATACTTACGGAGATTGAAAATGAATCGAATGCAATTGTTGAGAAGGCGGTCAAGTTTATTGAGCAGATCTGCATTCAGGTCGAGATAACATACATCACCATAGTCGATTATAGGAAAAACTAACGTCTGCACAAGCATGGTTTTAATTTTGGTTGGGAGAAAGTTCTTCAAGCGATATAGAGTCCGCAGGGTTCCTGTGACTTTGCGACTGGTATTTGCAATCTGTGTTCTCCAGTCAAGGGCAGCGTCGATGTGTAGGCCGAGATCATTGACACTGGAGCTGACGGGGATGACAGACCCATTAAAATTAATAGGTGGAAGCGATTTGACATCCACTCGGCACATAATACGTGGGCTACCAATTAAAATTGCCTGGCATTTACCAGGATTAACTGACAGACCAAATCTATCTGACCAGTTTTTGATCGCATTTAGATCCCAGTTGATGTTATCGATGGCTGCAGTAAGACTTTCTGCCCTTGCCTGGGTGTAAATCTGCAGGTCATCGGCGTAAAGATGATACGTACAGCGAAGATCATGTGTGAGAAGATTTATAAACAATGAAAACAGAAGAGGAGATATTATACCGCCTTGAGGAACGCCAGAGTCCAAATCTCGCCAAGTTGACGAAGTTTCATCAACACGAACAGACTGCTGACGTCCTCGAAGATAAGATGAGAACCATTCCAGCGCGTCCGATGAAATCATATAGTAGGAGAGGACGGAAATAAGGAGGTCGTGGTTGACGGTGCCAAAAGCGTTTGAAAAATCCACTAAGACCAGCACTGTGATCTTAGTGTCTTCCATACCCGCCCTCACATCGCCAGTTACTTTAAGTAACGCTGAGACTGTGCTATGTCCGGGTCTGAATCCTGATTGTAGAGGAGATAAAATATTGTTTTCGAATACAAACCCGGACAGTTGTTTATAGACGCATGCTTCAAGCACCTTAGACAGAAATGGGAGGATGGAGATAGGACGGAAATGGGAAGGAAGGGAAGGATTAGAAACCTTTGGCAGTGGGCGGACGAACGCTTTGCCCCACAATGAAGGAAACTGGCCGGTTTCAAGAGAAAAGTTAAGGATATGGGTTAAGGGAGAGAGGAGAAAGTCCAGAATAACGGTGATCATATGACGACTGAGGTTGTCACATCCCACCGCTCTGGACTTGATAGATAGGATTACCTTTTTGACTTCATCAGACGTGACTGGAGAAAACTTAAAATAATTAATGTTTGGCCGCATTAATCCGGTCATATAGTTCAGGGTTTGACGCTTGGTTATATGATCTAGGGAGCATGTGGAGGTAAAATGTCGATTAATGTCGTCTAACTCGATTGTCCTTGGAAAGTCTATATGACGATGCTTACCAATACCAAGAGACCCCAGAAAATTCCATATACTAGCTGGGGAAGAGGAATCAAGGTTGTCAAGAAAGTGTCGGCGTTTAGCGTTACGAATCATCTGATTACACCGATTCCTAGCAGTCTTAAAAGAAGTCCAGTTCACATCACACCGATCCTTTCGGTATTTCCGAAAAGCTCGGTCTCTACGTCTCATCGCCATTCGAACTCCCTCCGTAATCCAAGGTGCCGGTGGACGCTTCAACTTGATCTTCCTAACTGGAGCATGGACATCGTACAATTTGACTACAGCCTCGTTGAAGAACTGGACTTTGGCATCCACTGTAGTTGCCGCGAACAAGATATTCCAGTCCATTACTGAAGCGTCAAGCCGTAATTTGTCCACGTCCATCCGAGAAAAACAACGCTTGTGCAAGACTTTGGGCGTAGATTTGGGAGGTTTAAGGATATATGAAAGGAATATGAGGTCATGATGGGAAAAACCAGGAGCAGGATACTGACCATGTGAAGGAACAAGGGAAGGGGTAGCGGTGAGAATTAAATCTAGCCAGGTGTCCTCTCCGTTAGAGTTGTGGTGAGTGGCCTGAAGAGGTAGCACATGGAGACTGGCAGATTCAAGGATGTGGAGAAGCTGAAGTGTACGGGAGGATCGAGAGGATAAAAGGTCAGTGTTAAAATCGCCCATGATAACGTAATGTGCATACTCTGAACCCAAAGATTCCAAAACCAATTCTAAGTCGGTGAAATAATCAATAGAGGGTGGACAATATACAACTCCAAGAACTAATTTAGTTCCCCTGACCCAAACCTCAAGAAAAAGAAATTCTGCAGAACCAGGAGATTGTGAGGGAGATGAAGCGATTATTTTGTAGGGAAGGTTGCTGCGCAGATATATAGCTACTCCTCCCCCTCTCCTATCAAGTCGGTCATTTCTAACTAAAATAAAGCCAGGAAGAGGGTAGGAAGTAGAAAGAAGATGAGGTTTAAGCCAGCTCTCAGAAATCAGGACGGCGTGAACATTAGTACCTGAAAAAGCTTCTAAAAGGTCACTGAAATGGCTGGGTACGCTCTGTGCGTTAATGTGGCATATATTCAATAACGGACTTGTAAGTTGGTTTAAATTTTGCCGTAAAGTATCGCCGAGAGTCAGGTCATCCAAAGAGCAAAAACTGTTATTAGCAGATAAATCAGTAGAATCATTTGCTGAATAAAATGAAGAATCATCAGTAGACATACTTGATAATAATATAAAATAATAAATATATATGTATATATATATATATAAGTATATATAATACAATAAACTATAGTGTTTGCAAAAATATTTAGGGTGGCTTAAAGTCAATAATCTCTGCACCACCCGCCAACCGACTCTTACAAATACAATTTAATATTACAACTTAATACGTGAAATTAGGTACTTAATTACTGGCAGAACTAATAAAATAGCGACATAAAAAGAAACAGAAATCTAAATAAAGAAAAAGGTAAAAATCGAACATAACATAAAATAAAGTTAATTGAAAGCGTTTCCGAACGCTAGTTCGCAAGTTAACTGTCAAACTGACAGCTATGACAGACTGGTAATATAATATGTCAGTGAAAAGTTGAAAACGCTATTAAAATCTTTGTTTACGAACAGAAACTAAATTTATAAACAAAATGAGAGGTATAGGGAAGACAATGCACACAAGTTTTGAGAGTGGATATTACCTAGATGAGACATCAAGAAAAGTTATTCATGCCACCATTAAACAAGAAATAAGAACAAATATATATGGACAACTACAATGAAAAAATAGACACGACCAGTTAACTTGAGGCGGCTTTGGCCGGCCCACTAGAAGGAATCTTAGGATACTTCTCAAGGACTGGGTTGAGCTCCTCCATCGAAGCGATCCTGTGTCGGCTGCCATCGGGCGTCTTGATATTTATCACGCCATCCTGCGTCCAGCAACTCTTCACGCCAAAGTGTAACCTCGCCTTCGCGAATACTGACTGTCGTGCCTTCGTCAGAAACTCTTTGACAGAAGCCTTGGATCCCTTGAGCTTCGTCTTGGCTTTGTAGACTGCAGCCTTGATGTCGGTGCCAGTAAACTTCACCAGTATGGGTCGATGACGCTCCTTATTAGGACTCCCTAAACGGTGACACACCTTGATGGAGTCCTCTTGTACATCCTTCATCCCCATAGTCACACGGATAATGTTCAAGACCGTAGATGTGCAGTTCTCACGCTCCTGTTCAGGGATGCCAGAGAAAATTAACGCCTTTCTTCGCTGTCGAGTTTCCATGTTGTCAATTGCTTTAGTGCATTCAGCGATTTGATTACGAAGAAGCCGAAGCATACTAAATGTCAGCTCCCTGAATGTCCTGAACTCGTCGGCGACCTTGGCCACGGTATCCTTGGCTCCACCTCCGGTCTGCAGCTGTGCCTGAAGCTCATCCATTTTCCTTGTGACGCAATCTTCAAGACTTTTTTGTGCCAGTTGGATGTCCATAATTTGTGCCATTGTGTTGTTATTGCCAAATAAAGTGACTAGTGTAGTAACTTGTTGGTCAGCTGGCAGGTGGTGTTCAGAAGTACTAGTAATACTTCACATATAGTACTGCAAACGTCAGGAGTGACTAAACTGTATGTATTACGCTTATTTAAATTGAAAAATATCCAAATAATAAACTGAAACTATTATAAATAAATTGTTGAATTCTAAGTTTAGTGTTAACTTTTTCACACCTACCGCCGTTTTTTTTTATGACAACTATATATGACAACTATAGATATTACAGAAAAAAGAAAAATAATATGTCACTGTTTAGCACGCGAGTTAAGAAGTAATAGCTAAAATATTTTCAGTGTCCTTGTATGACAAGGTTTGCAACCACTCAGTGAGTTTATTTTTTAAATTGAATTTCGTTAATGAGTAAATATTGATCAAGCGATGGATTTTATTATAGAGTCGTGCGCTTAGTGCTATGTACTGACCTGTCTACGGTTTCTTACTAGTATGTCTATGGTTTGAACGATTGAGTTTGGAATACGAATTACTTTGAACTTTTGCGATAACGTACATGCGGGGGTGGAGGGGGATTTTGCGGAGCAACGACGTACGTCCGCCCTCAACCACGCCTAGACAGGCACTGATGAACGGCCGGCGAGCGATATAATGCCAACATTTTGACTATTTTTTTTCTTGGAGAAAAATGATAATGAAATTACGAAATCTGTTTTTACCATTTATTTTAAAATAAAGAGCTGTTTCTATTGATAATACTTGCATATAAATACATTATGGAATCTCTAAGCAGTACACGTTTAAAATTGTGATTTAGTGCCATGTTTGACATTTTTTTTTATCGAGCCAATCATTCCAAATCGTGTTTCTATCTTTACGATTTACTAGAAGATATGTTCAACTTTTATACTTTAATTTTTATTCATTAAAAATATCATAGTTCATGGGACTTTCAGACGTTCAAAAATCTTAAAAAGTACTGCAACCTCGCCTTAAAGCTATTAATAGCACCATGTTCAATCACCAATAATGTCAAGAATAGTCTCAACAACACTCAGCACTGGGTCATACCTAAAGCTTGATTCACCCAAGTGTGATTTGCTGATAGCTATATTCCACGTTTTAGATTAGTATCAGTTTATTCATAGGTAATAACTAAGTACTTTTAACGACTGTCAAAGATCTTCATTACAGCCGGGACGTGTTCTCCAAGGCACAGGGCAAGCCATAATTTACAATTCTATAAGCAATTACGCACATACCTAACTACAAAAAGTCACGTGCACGTTTAGAGACCCGATACCCGCTGCATGTCAGTATGTTGGTATCTCCACTAGGCTATTGCTGCCTAGTACAAATATTATCGATATTATATTTCGCGGCTTTCTTTTTTAGCCAAAAGATTTTAAGAATCTTCGTAAATTTGTACTTACTAAACGACTCACCAAAGCTTGATCACAGTCAAATGCACAACGCATAAAAGTCAAACATTCATTTGCATTTAAATGATTGCGCTACATTATTATCAACGTGTATAGGTGTAGGGTTACAAACTAGATTGGGATTATTATTTATTTTTATTCGAAGCGCCAGTCACTCGGCCTTCACAAGCTGATGACTTAACGATAATCTTATAGTTAATTATATAAGTATTGTATCGAATTTCTGACGATCAAATTATTACAACTTTACGATATCACGTTTGTGGATACGTACTTAACCAATTTCGTGCATAATACGGCGGAAAGCGAAAACGTCATAGTCCACAAATTATGAAATATTTTTTTATTGCACTGTTTGAATCAGAAAAAAAAACTGCATCAAATGGTCCGGGTCTCGTAATTTTACGATGAATAGTTATAAAATTAACATTTTGAAAAAATGGGTTTTTACATTGCAATTGCCTGCATTCAAAAAGGCTGTAAGTTACAGAAAAAATCAGTTATAAATTACACTATGTCGATTACAACAATTCGGTTTTCCGTCAAAAAGATGCACGTTGATAACTACGTTTCTGCTGTGCGGACTACTACGTTTCTGCCGCTAAATCTACGATTGTAACTCTGAAGAAAATTGAATATAGTAATCAAACATCAAGCGGAAAAAGAAGAATCATATAAGAGATTTAGTTTAGTGAGTTAACAGTGAACAGTTGGGCAGCTTTGTTTCAATTATTGCTGCTTACCACGTTTTCGCTTTCCTTAAAAAATAATTTAGCCCAGCTCCATAAGAGAGACAGAACTACATTTAGAAAAAAAATAACAAGTAAATATCAAAAAATCATGAGCCCAAGTTAAATAACATTTTTTGAAAAAAAAGTGTAAAAGATTTTCAGCTCTGGTGAACATTTTTGTTTTTGTGGATGACTACGTTTTCGCTTTCCAACGTCGATATGTCAAAAGATTTGAAGAATTGGTACTGATTTTCACGTAACAAAAGGTAGATAAGTAATTAAAATCATCATTCGTTGTCTTGCCCTGGTCCCAATTTATTTGGGGTCGGCGCACCGGCTGTCCTTCTCTGTCACTAGTCATCAGATCGTTTATCCCTTTCTCTTTCATATCCATCCTCACACAGTCCATCCATCTTTTCCTTGGCCCTCTCCCTTTTGGTCCTTCTGCGTGCATATTCATGACTTAATGGATTAATAATATATTCGCACAGGAATATGTCGATCATTAATGGAAATATGACTTTCTTACCTACGTACATATTACTCGTATCTCTTCGCATAACATGTCCATACCAGGCCAATCGACTCCCTTTTACCTTTTCATCAATGGGCGCCACTTTCATACTACCTCTAATGTAATCATTCCTAATTCTGTCCATTCTTGTCACTCCACACATCCATCGTAACATTCTCATCTCAGCAACATGCAATCGTTTCTCATCCATGTTCTTTGTAGCCCAACACTTAGCTCCATACAGTACGACGAGCCTTATAACTGCCTTATACATGCGGCCCTTTAATTTCACAGGCATTTTGTGATCGCATATTGTGCCTGAGACCTGTCGCCATTTCATCCATCCTGTGTTAATTCGTTGCCGAATTAACGCAGGATCATGCATCAGCAATTGATCCCGATCAATTTCGCCGTCATCTTGCAGGAGTGAACCTAGGTAGTGAAAATCGGAGCATACTGGTAGAGGTGTACCGCCGAGTGTAACCGGTATAGGACTGGAGAAACCGCCAAAGTCACAGAACATATACTCTGTCTTGGTTCTGCTTATTCTCAGGCCTACATTCTCCAATCTTTGCCGCCACTCCTCCAGCTTGCTCTGCACCTTTTGTCCACTCTCTGCTACCAGAATAATGTCATCGGCAAACAAAATGCACCAGGGTGCCTCTTCCTGTATGCCCGATGATATAGCATCCATAATTAACAGGAAGAGGTAGGGTCTAACCTGCCCCTAGTGCAAGCCTACGGCCACATCAAAACTGGCTGTGATACCGGCTGCGGATCGGACTTGTGTTCTGCATTCAGCGTACATGGCTTGAATCAACGTCAGGTATTTTCCAGGCACTCCTTTCTTCTTAAGGGCCCACCACAAGACTTCACGAGGCACTCGTTCATATGCCTTTTCAAGGTCGTTGAATACCATGTGCAAGTTTTTATGTGCCTCCCTGTATTTCTCGCACATTTGGCGAAGTGCAAAAATGGCATCCACCGTACCTCGACCAGGCATAAAACCGAATTGGTTTCGTGAAATCTCAACCTCGTCTCGCAGGCGTCGCTCGATTACTCTCTCCCATACTTTCATACAATATAATGCCTCACATTAACTTTATTCCCCGATAATTATTGCACTCTTGGATATAACCCTTATTTTAAAAATGGGCACCAGGTAGCTGTTGCACCATTCCTCGGGTATGGTCTCCTCGTGCAACAGCTTATTGAAGAAAAAAGTCAGCCACGCCCATCCATCATCTCCTAACGCTTTCCATGCTTCCACGGGTATACCATCTGGTCCTAAAGCTTTCCCATTCTTCATTCCACTAACAGCCTTTTTTACTTCATCTTTACTTATTTCCTTCACTAAACCAATATTCATCACCTCACTTTCAAGTTTTCCACTCCAATCGTATAGATAAGTAATTAAAACATTAATATTTAGTTATGAAATTAGCTAGTATTTGTGTATAGCCATATTTGCTTTCAGGATGAAACATTATGCAAGCCCGGTGGAAAGGTGTCAATTTAAAGTTTCTCTGTGAGACAGACAAGAACATTTTATACGTGACTAGCTTTTGCCCGCGGCTTCGCTCACGTTAAATTCAGGGTAACACAAAACTCCTTCATCGTTCGATAGTAATTTTCGTTTTAATTCTGTCCATAGGGACTAATAAGAAATATAACCGCAAGAATTATTTAAAACATTTCTGTAAACAGTATTATTAGAGTCCGTAGTCAAAAATGGTTAAACACGTAATCCTTATAGACGCGCTATGTCTGTCAGTCTATCCGTATGTCACAGCCACTTTATGCCGAAAGTATTCAGTCTACACTTTTGAAAATTGGTAGGTAGATGTATTCTGTGAACCGCTTTACGACGTTATAGAAAATAAAAAATATTGAATATTAAGTTAGTAATTAACTCTTCATACATGGAACTGATGAGGAAAATGGGTCGTTAAAATTACTTTGATGTTCCTAAAACCATTGTATCTCAAAGTCAATCAATTGAAAGATATACGGTTCCAAAATGGTAAAATGGGTGTGTGTGTGTCACTTTAATTTTTAAAGTAAGAGAATGACAAATCTAAAAAAAAAATATGCTGTAGATCGTTATAAAAACTTCCAACAAAAAATAGTTTAAACGATATGCAGTCAGCAGTTTTTGAAATAAAGCACATCTTAAAAACCACAAATATAGCCTTGTCGTTTATACAAATACTATTAATAGTTAGTCGAAGATAATGGCTATGGTATGTGGATACCTCCACTACGGCACCCTTCATGAGCGAGTCTGACTTGCAATAGCGAATAGCTTTTATAATGTTTCGTCCTAGGTGTTACGTGTATCCGTTTTCCATTACAAAGCTTTGGTGCGTTACGATGCCGCATTAACAGGACTGGAACACCAACGTTCAGTCTCAAGTTGCGTGAAGTTACTCCTGATAATTGTAAGGAGTTCAGAAACTCTGTAGGGTACGAAGTAACTTGGTCAGTATTCATGACATTATCTACCAAAAAGTGCTCAACAACATCACTTTGCATACAGTCAAATGTCAAAGCCATGGTCCGTATTATACACACTTTCGCATTTATGAGTAGAGAATATTGGTTCAGCCGGTTTAGCGTTAAATCGGTACATACATACATACACATTTTCGCATTTATACCTAATATTAGTAGGGATTAGTAATATAGTATATAAGATCGGAAACAAATTCCAAGTGTAATGCTTTTGTTGTTAAACATACAAAGAGACAAATATAAGACTTTTGGCTTTTGATTCTACGTTTGCGAATATGCGTTATGAAAATAAGGACCTGCGTAGTCAACAGCAGTGTGAACAAATGGTTTCACTTCTGAAACTCTACAGGCGGGAAGATCGCCCATCGGAGGGAAAGTATTTTCAAGGTGGAGTCTAAAACATTTATTACATATCTGAACTATTTGGCGAACTAAGTTTCTAGCGGAAATTATCCAAAATTTCTGTCTTATGACTGGATGATAAAAGAGCGGGACCTGTGTGAAGATTAACGATATGATAATAATTAATTATAAGATTAGTTACGCGATCTTTTTGCGGAAGTAATGTCGGATGCTTTTGTCCGTAATCAAGTTGAGAGTGAGTTAACCTTCCTCCTACTCGTAAGATATTATAGGAATCGATAAAGGGATTAAGCTTTAAGAGCTTTTTATTTACTTGTTTATTAGATTTTAAATTAATCATATCTTTCGAAAAGTGTAAATTTTGAATATATTTTATAAGATAAATTTCCGCGGTATCTAAATCTGCGACAGTTATAGATCCCTGAGAATTAAGAAGTTTATAAAAGCGTAGAATATATATTAAGGTGATTGGTATTGGTAAAGGTATTTTGAATAACTTGAGACGCGATCAATTTATTCTTGAATAGGATGAGTAGTTTTGGGTTCAATGACCTTAGCGGATAGAGTGGTAGTTTTCATTTCCATGAGTTCTGAGTTACTACTATTAATCTCAAATGGTTTAATAGGCCATTGACCTATGGGAGATGCGAACCAATGAGGAGCGTTGAACCAAAGTGATTAGGTCTCGGAACCACCCCTCACCATTTTCACTTGTCGGAAATACTTGGTTTCCTCTGGAAAAAAAGATTATCTCTAAACATCGGTGTGTTTGGCACTGCCAACGTCCACATTCTTCATACTAGTTTAATAAACTAAGGTTGACGGAGCCCTGCTTAGCAGGGCTCCTATTTTCGGATTAAGGTTCAAAAGAGAACCTAACATAACCTATTTAGTTACTTATTACAGTCGCACCTAACCCTAGGTGTAGGTACTCGAAAGCAATGACGCACAAATTTGATATATCATTCATACAAGATGGCGGTTGCGTTTCGTTTCACAATTTTCACATAAAACCTAAATATCGCTTTTATTGATTCCACTAGTTTAATAAACTGAGGTTGACGGAGCCCTGCTTCGCAGGGCTCCTATTTTCGGCTTAAAGGTCAAAAGAGAACCTAACACAACCTATTTAGTTACTTTCACATAAAACCTAAAATTACGTTCGGTTTTGCATATTTGAATGAAGAATTTTTGAGGCAACTCCGGCAGCCAAAATTACTTTTAGGGGATTAAAACTAACTCCCTTAAACTCTCTACACGACTAATAACCTCAAATTCGGGCGACGCGTTTCGAAACCCGACCCTAGGCCTCTCCTTTGAAAGGAGGAATTGGCCAAACGGGTTGGTATAGTGTTTGTATCAAGTTTTTCTTCTCTTACAGTGCTGTTCTCTGCATAATATGCCCCCTCTGTCGGCTCTTACGTCACCCATGGGATGATATGGGGTGGTGACATTCCGTATTCTTAATCCGTCACCACACGGACAAAGAAACCGATCCAGGATATTTATCGTTGGCGTTAACCCTTAAATATACGGCTGCTCCATAACAGCGCTCACTAGCGTCTGCGAAACCGAGTAGTATCACGTGAGTATCCGAAGTTATAACTACTTGACGCGGGATTTCAATTCGTTATAGACAAGAGAGTTCGTTGTGAAATTGATCCCATTTCAATTTGTGAAGGTACTGGACTATCCCAGTCGAGTTCATGTTTCCAACATTCTTGAACGAGTTACTTCATGAATGCTGTCACAGGAGTAATAAGACCTAGAGGGTCGAACAAGCGAGCGGTTGCGGATAGAATTGTGACTTTTGTGCACTTGAGGGAAATTGCGTTAATTTTAAATTGAAAGGTGTCTTCTACTGGGTTCCACTGCATACCTATAATTTTTATGTTTGTATTAGCGTCAGCGTCAAAATTTATATTTTGCGAATTTTTATGCGAAGCGGGGATTTTATCCATTAGTTCCGAACTATTTGAGACCCATTTTATAAGATTGAAACCGACGGACTTAAACATAACGACCATTTCGCGGTGAGTTTTTTCAGCCTTATCAACGCCATCTATCTATGAGCATATATAATCGTCCATATATACCTATATGGTTTTAGTCTCGTATGCGACTAGTGGGTATTGAACTATTGAGCTTTACTTTCAGCCGCAAATTGGCGAACCACCCTCATAGCCAAGTACGGCGAGCTAGAAACACGAAACTCGATTGAACTCATAAGTATGTATTTTACTATTTTTATCGAACCTATATAAGATGTGCTGAAAAGCGTGATGCTTAGAAACGAGCTTTAATTGAAAATACATCTTTTCGATATCAGATGCCACGGCGATGGAGAACATGCGTAAGTTTATAAGTAAATGAAAAATGTTACTTTGTAAATTAGGACAAATATATAAAATATCATTAAGTGATTTACCTGATGAAGTTTTGCAACTAGCATCAAGAACAATGCGTATTTTAGAAGATTGTTTTTCAGGGCGATAAACAGCGTGGTGGGCAGCGATAGCCTAGTGCAGAGACCGACAGACTGCTACGCAGAGGGTCCAAGTTCGAATCCACAGCGCGCACCAATGACTTTTCAGAGTTATGTGCGTATTAAATTGTTAATTATCGCTTGCTAAACGGTGAAGCAAAACATCGTGAGGAAACCTGCATGTCTGAGAGTTCTCCATAATGTTCTCGAAAGACATGTGAAGTCTGCCAACTCGCACTAGGCCAGCGTGGTGTACAATGGCCTTACCCTTCCCATAGATAGTGAGAAGAGGGCCGTGCCCAGCAGTGGGACAGTTTATATACAGGGCTGATGATGATGAAACAGCGCGGTGCGGAATAAAATAATGCGGCATTTCAAGAGAGGGATTATGTACTTTTGATAGATATCCTTGGTCTATGTAGTCTTGAATAGTAGCGTTATAATTTTTACGAATATCGGGATGCGAATCTAATTTATTTTCTAAATTAATGAGACGGCGGTGAGCAATTGAGTAAGAATTTCCTTATTCAGAATATGGAGTTTATCTGCCAGTATCATCACGTGAGTGAGTAGCGGTCAATATAAGTTCACAGGCCTGATCATCAGGGCTCATGTGGGACGTTTTCTATTTCCCAAAAGCGTTGAGTGAGAGTTTCAAGTGAGTTAGATGCGGTAGCGCATGAAAAACTTTTATTATTACAGATAATATTATTTTTAACGAGAGAAGTACAAATATTTAAGCGGTTATCACAATCTGCCCTTCCCATGGCAATATAACCAAGTGTAGCCTGAACAGCGACTACCAATGAGCCAGGTAATGTAACCTTTCCAATGGAATGCATCGTCAGCCATAGGTAAGTCGCGTAAATGAATTAATTTAGATGTATCTATACTTAGGTAGACTAGGTAAGCCGTCAGTAATATTTTCTATTACGCGAGCGTGGATAGTGTACGAGCAGGGTGAATCAAAGCGGGGAAAATAGTTTAAATGTTGTTAATCCAAGGGAAGGAATTTTAGATTGGCCTATACCAAGAATGGTCGAGCAACTAAATTAAGGCATTCACAACACGATTATGTGATAAAATTACTCATTGAACCTGTATCTAGAAACACGCAAACTTTATTAGGATAGTTATTATTATAAACGAATACCGAAGCTATAGGTAACAAAACTGTAGTGTTATTGCAATCAATATTATAAGTAGAAGCGGTCATTGATAACGCGAGATCATTTGAATTTACGCGCGCGAAGTTATCAGCGTATTTTGTACGTGTTTGAGTGAATGGCTTTCTATTTATATATATATTAAATTTAATTACATATCTATCTAAGTTGATTGCGGCGCAGACAATTATTACAGTTGTAATTAAATAAGGAACAAATATGGAGGAAGAGGGCGTAAACAACCAGAGTCTGGAAGACAGTAATTTAATAAGATAGATAACTAGATACTACGTAGATACTATAGGCAGCGATAGCCTAGTGGAGATACCAACAGACTGCCATGTAGAGGGTATCGGGTTCGAATCCACAGCGCGCACCAATGACTTTTCGGAGTTATGTGCGTATTGAATTGTTAATTATCGCTTGTCCCGTGCTGCGGAAAGCACGTTAAGCCGTCGGTCCCAGTTGTCATGAAGATCTTTGACAGTCGTTACAGGGCGTCAGTACCTTCTAAATAAACTGACACTAGTTTAAACCATGGAATATCGCTATCCCTTCGGGTTGCAGAGGTCAGGCAGGCAGTCACTCTGTGGAAAAGCTAATATTCAGCCAAATCCGGTTAGACTAGGAAACGGACCGCAGATTGAAAACTGGGATAACGCTAAGAGAGTGATGAGATAACTAGATACTACAAGAATCAAATAGATTCCTTCTACTGACTAGGACAACAAAGATCAAGAGAAGGCTAGTTATTGTTATCGCTCCCCGGCTTATAACGCAGGCGTATATTGCGATGGGACGAATCCCGAGCTGCCCAAGTAGCGGTCCACTAACGTCATAAAGTTTAATTGAATTCAGACATTTTCTTATGCCGATTAGAACCATCTGTCTGCTCGTCTGCTAAAGGTATCTGATTCCCAATTTATATGCGATCTATTAATACGCTAACCGGGCACTGAAAAGCACATAATACCTATGTGTTTGAAACTAGTGGGGTAACCTTTGACGGAAGTTATACATATACAGTCATATCTGTGGACTGCAGTCTAGGCGGATTTAAATTTAAGTCCCGCTCGTAAGGTGTCCCTGTGCCGGTCAAATTTAAATCAAATTTAGATTGTGAATAACATATGAGTGGTGCATGCTACGGTAAGGTCTATTACATTCCACGACTGCGAAGATGCAAGTTCAGCCTGCAGTATATAAAGTTTGATAAACAGTGCATACATTATAAATTGAACTTTATTGTTACGTAGCGCACAATAGTTAGGTATTTCAGCGCGCTGGTTTCTGTTCTGTAGTTATCTACAGCTTTGACGCAAACCAAAGTCTAACCGCTTATCTTGAAGTTTCTTGTTGACGATAAATCTGGAATATCGGTACTCATTGGGTCGACAAGTTGCACAGACGGAGTGATGTTCTAAGAAGTACTATGATGCGATAACGTTGTCAATGTACTGAGTATTGCAGGTTTAGGCTCGACCAGTATAAATCCCATGGGCCTTCCCGTCGTTGCCAGAGCGGGATCGAGCAGCGGGCATGACTTTTTGAGCTGTCTTTTGGGCAGACGCACTTTCAGCAGTTGCCAGCGAGGGACAAAATGCTGTCGAGTTGGAGCTCTCGTCTGTTTAGGGGCCACCATCAGTCACCCCATCTTACCATACTTTATTAACGCTAGTAGTCTCGACACGCACCAAAAATTTTACTCAGCCACCAACATTCGCTTCAACTCTAGATGAAGTTAAATAGAAGATTTTTAGGTACTGAAATGTGCTATCCGAACAAGTAACTTTCTATAAAAGACTATAATATAAGACTACATCTAATTATAAGCTTTTTTATCAGGCACGCTTTTTAAATAATTATGTAAAGACGACGTAGATACTGCCAACTTAAAAATCTTAATATAAAAAATCCTTGCGTTACTGACTGACTGACAGACACGCTAAAGCCGAAACTATTGGGAGCATGTAACTGAAATTTGGCATGTGTGTTCCTTGGGGACTGTAGGGGTGCACTAAGAAGGGATTTCCCGACTTTCCCACGGGATCGGGCAAAGCGGGTTAATTTAAAAAAATTGCAGGCGTAGCTGCTGGCGTCCTCTAGTAAAGTATAAGTACTAACTTCAAAACATACAATTAGCCTTTTAAACTTTGCATGAGCCATGAGGGTTCGTCTGCTGCCTCCTTTCGCTAATCCTTTATAGCATAAGCTTAAGTTATTAAGTTATGAAGTGAACGTGTGTTTAACAATAACAAAAATGTTTAAAAATAACAAACTTACTAACAGCAGTAGCGCCGATACTTTTAACAGAGCGTTAACAATCAGGCAGATAGGAGTAATTATGTTGTAATGTGCAGATATTGGACTCAGGAGTCACAACTGTTTTAAAGCTTAAGATTTTGGATGTAGGGCACTTCGAGCTTACAACTTTTATTTAGAATGTAAAGTTTTGACTCTTAGTACGTGTAAGCTTGCTAATTGGCTAACTTTGTTTTCAGAGCTGCAGCAGCATCTAGTGACTTTAATTGGTTCATCATACGATGTTATACTAGTGGTCACAAAGTTTTAATAAACAAGCAAATAGCATAGATCCCGGAACCAATTGATGTCTTATTATAGCTTTGTCTGAAATCCGCAAAATAATAACATATAGAGAGAGATGCATGAACAGCCAGTGTAAGGCATCGGAGTTGCCACGAGCAGAATGTTCCCGCTTCTGTGTCACCTGTGTAGCCAGGTTCAGCAGCAGTCACTCTTGATGATAACGAAAGCTATATTAATAAAGATATAATTGACTTTGCCCTTAATATAGCTTTCGTTGTGTTAGTTTGTTTATAATATGTAAAACTAATGAATCAGTGTCTAAGTGATAATATCATACAAACTGGTCTCCGTAATACACTGTATACGCGAAACCAGCGTATCGCATTGTATACCATTCAGCAGATACAAACTCAATTAGTTCACTCTGAAATATTCATTAAAAGCCTCGTTCGGCCGGTGCACCCTTGGCCGAGAGACCAAAATCTGATGCAGCTGGGGTATACCTATCTATAGGCAAGATGGTAGGTATAGTTACTGTATCAGTTCGCCATTGATATCGATATCAGTCAAACAGATCACGCCAGTGGGGCTCGCCGCAGAGCAATCCGATTCCATTTTAGGCTTTTAGATTCGGAAAAAAGGTAGAAAGATAAATTCGCCTTTGATGTGCGAAATTGACATATCGAGTAACAGTTTTTAAGGAGCAAAATTGTGTTTATCTAAAGGCTCTGTCTATTAATATAACGAATAGCTTAAGATATAATACTTACTAATGACATAACACCTTTTTAAACGATTAATTAGGGAAGGATTTTTAACCACAAACAAAAACTAACATAATCTTAAAATACAATACTAAGAAATATATACAGAACATACAAAATACATAAGAAAATAATAATAATTTATTAGGTAGGTAACTGGACAAAAATAAAAAAGAGTTTAAAAGTCGACCACTGCAGATTTTGTACCCTGACAATATTTATATTGTGACAAGAACAAAGACTAATGTCTTTTCTCCGCAGTAAAGAGTGTGACACAAGATAATAATATATGTTCATCACGTCACAGAACAGTTTGCGTCGATGTTTCCCGCTCACACTTAGCGAGTATTAGCAAGGTGTGTTTACTTACTCGAGGTCAATGTGAATACATGACTCTAAATTACACATAACACGCTGTTGACCCATCATAATTGCTTGTAAGCATTTTAATGTGTTTGTTGATCATTCAGCTTATTAAAGTCTTACAGAGAATTGATATTGTAATCAAGAACACAAAAGATGTAAGCCTTCTTTTATCGTCGCTAGAGGATGCCGCAGCTATGTGCGTACATTTTATTTTGAGTTAACCCTTTTTGCCCAATCGCTTGGGAATTACAAGAAATCACACACAATACTTCTTAGTGCACCCCCACGGTCTCCAAGGAACATTGATGCCAAGTTTCAGCTTCTTGCGCCCTATACTTTTGGCTGTGCGTTATTTATCAGTCAGTCAGTAAGGCAAGCTTTTTATTAAACAGCCAGATAGGTATAATTTATAAATATGGTAGATTTAAGATGATGTATAACAATTATAACTTACTGTTTCCCGTAACTCTCAGCTTTGATGGCAGTCACGTTCAGACGTTTATTTCGCAAACATGTGTTAGTAAAAGTCTTGGCGAAGTAGCTGTCGACAACCTTTTCTAATTTTATGGCTGCATAAGCGCCTCGGTCTTGGCGCTCTGAGCAAGACAACTTGTTTGATAGACTTGTAAAAGATGCTACTTACATGCATTTACCGCGATAGTATTACTTAGTATGCACTTATATTTACTGTTGTAAATATAAGTGCATACTAAGTAAGTAGTACTTGTTTATTAACAAACAAGATCTTAAGCTTAGCGAAAATAGCCTGCTTGGTCACAGCATACTGTAAAAGATTAAATGTATCTAGGAACTTCTTTTTTCATGGTCAAAATATCTGAGTAACTTCTCTTTTGAAAAACAAAAGCTATGTAAACGTAGGTAATATTTAAATATATCTAAAGGTACTCACATTTTATAATAAACAGGACCGGAACTGTAGCATAAGTACTGTATAGTTAACATAATTTTTTGTTTAGGTTGGTAATAGGTTTTTTAAACAAGTTTTTATAGTTTCATGTAAATCAAGGCTTATCTACTGCTTAGGAATTTGTTGACTTAATATTTTGACTTTCATTTGGGAACTGATATGGATGCAAATAATATTTATTATATACAGTTTTGATGTGATCAAAACTGTATATAATAAATATTATATTTAAACCAACCAGGATAAGTCAGAAAGAAACACACTACTATTCTGGTCGGACTTACATCCGCCGCGCCGCCAGACCCACGGAGCTTCTAACAAAACTGATAGACATAGACGAACAGCATGATCCAAAAACATACGCACACGTAGATCTAAACTGAGACAACTCAAAAATCGTTGATTTTGAGTTATGTTTGTATTCGAATGCTCGGGGATCATACGCAACTATCCAACAAGACAGGTTTAATAAATGCTTGTAAAATTAATCACTAGATAGCGTTAACTTATTTTTGTTGAATCAACGTCTGTCTCAATCTCCCACCTAGACAAGTCTATTGTCAGTTGACCTTCACTTGTCTTATAGAGTGCACGTATTAACAAGAACGAAAACGCGGACATTTAGAATTGTTACAGTTTTGATCAAACATAACGTGAGTTATTTAGAGTTGTTACAGTGTTGGTGAATTGTACTACCATATTGCTGAAGGACATTTTGACTTGTTCCAGTTTTGTTTGATAAGGTACGAAAATATTTAGTTGCTTTTTTGATTTGACTTTGCTAAGATTGATCAATATGTAAATTTCTAGTTATCCTACTATTGTTGAAACAAATTTGTTTCAATGTTTTTTCCTTATACAAAGTGGCATTTTACATGTGTCGCTTAAAAATTGTGTACGGCTTTATAATGATTATAAAGCCGTAAATGTTCTTAATCAAACGATATCACGATTGGTTTTAAGATTTTTTTGAGTTAACTCACTATTGCTGGATAGTTACAATTTACAATAACTGTATTTTCTATTTCAAAGAAAAAGGAATCGAGGCCGTTTTCTTGTTAAGATTATCAATGAAAGATATAAAGAGAACCGATTAACAGCTAATGAAGAAGACCTAATTAACAAAGATAACCTTTTAATAGCTAATGAAGAAGACTTAATTAATAAAGAGAACCTTTTAACAGCTAGTGAAGCAGACATGGCTAGTAAAGATAACCTATTAACAGCTAATGAAGATGACTTAACTAAAACTATATATACTAAACTATATATAACTATATTATTTATATAAATAAAGAAAATATTCCACTAAACACTAGTGTGATAATGACTAAACCAGACTATAGCAGACAAATCGAGAGTGATTTTATTACTTCACCAAGTGAAGAGAGTTTGGTAGATGACTCCAATACTGATCCAAGTTATGGCCGTAAAAATAAAAAGATTATTTCCCGTAAAGTTATTCCTTCTTCAACGTCATCTTCTTCAAGTAGGAAATACCTCATCAAACTCTTCGAATCCTAGCGATAGTTCTAGTAGCAGTAGTTCTGATTCCGAAACTGAAACCAGGGCTATATCTGACACCGTAGCACAGCCTCGAAGTCAAGAAGCTTTTGAAATTGAAACCACGGCTGATACTGATACTGCTGGACAACCTCAAACTCCAGGGATGTTACAAATACTATTACACAGCCTCAGTGTCAAGATATCAATAAAGAACTAAAAGGAGGAAAGAAGAGGGTAAGAAGAGAATCGTCATGGAAAGCTAATATTTCTAAAATCCTAAGGAATTCTGGTAAGGCTTACCAGTCTTTATCTAAAAATAAGAAAATCGTTCCTGAAAGGAAAGTTCGCCCGGCGAAAGTTGCAGACAACGTTGAAGTTTTAAGATTAACCAAGAAAAAAGACAAAACATTTTTGATGGTTATTGGGGTCTAGCAGATCTTCAGAGGCAGAGGGAGTATATAATCAGGCATAGTCATGAAATCAAACCAAAGTACAGGTATCCTTGCACACAGGAGTATAGAAATCTTAACAGAGAATTTTATTTCGAAATAGCTGGCAATAAGTTTCGAGTGTGTAAAGCTTTTTTAAGGCTACACTTGACTTGAGTAACACAAGTATTACTACTGCTCTCCGTAAGAAAAATGATACCGGTATTGTAGTCAACGATTTCAGAGGCAAACACGGTAATCAATCACAAATTTATGCGGGAATTAAAGAAAATGTTGTAGAGTTCATTAACAGTGTCCCTAGGATTGAGTATCATTACTTGAGGGCACAAACATCAAGGGAATTTATTTGCAGTGGCAAATCTCTTGCCGACTTATATCGCGACTACAAAGAAGCCCGTGAACTCAAACAGTTCCCATTTGCCACGAAGTCAACCTTTAACAGAATATTCAATACAGAATTTTATACTGGTTTTTATATCCCAAAAAAGATCTTTGTGAGGGCTTTAAAAATGCCAATGAAGAAGAAAAAAATAATTTAAAAGAGAATTATGAACAACAACTTCTAGCCTCGTGGCGCCCATGCGCCTTTTGATAACCCAAATAAACATGGCGATTCCAGCCCAGAATTTTTTTAAACAACTTTCAATTACCGCTCACGTGCCTTTTAGAATGCCGTATTAAAAAACACTTTTTAGATTTTTTAAAATTTCGCGGTTTATTGAAATAATGTTATTTAATTTCTGAAGGAAATATTAGAGGCCTATTTCCGGTATGTTACCATTGACAATAACACTTAACAATTAACAGACGTAATTTTTAAGAAAACGGACGTTGGTATGGCTGCGTCACGAAAACGTGGTACCTAAGTAAATAGTATTTTTTACTATAATCCATGACTGTCAAGTATATTTTTATTCAAAATGTTGCTACTAAGTAGGTACTACTCAAATTTAGTCAATTATTTCGTATGTTTACCGGTATTATTTTTCGGAATCTCGAGTAAAAATATTATGTTCTTTGTAAAGGCTGTTGGGACGAAATTAGTACAAAAATATTTTTAATTAGGATAAAAGAACGTTACTTATATCTAATTAACAACTTAATATTGTAAACCTCGTTCAGGAATGCTTTAGGAACCAATACATATATTTTGCTTATAGGTTTACGTGATGATCAAATCAACTCCATTGTGAACGATGGTACTGTAGGCAACACTGTGGTAGGTGACGATGGGGAAGAAGATGCCAATTTCATAGAAGATAATGGTGATAACGCATATCACCCGAAACAAGTCCAGGAGATGAAATTTCTCTATTTGATTTAAGAAGAGATGGACCACGGACTCGCGGTGGGATATCCTGTGGCCGTGGTCGTGTAGCTACTCGTGGGAAAACATCTCGAACTGCGAGCCGTGTAGACATTCAGCAAGCAGAGTCTGATATCTGAGTCAGACATCATTTAATTGTAAAAGAATTGAAATAAACATATATTTTCTACAAATTTTGTTTAATTTTACATAGCCTAATAATAACTATTAGTCTAGTCATTGCGACAATGTCCTTTGTAAAGAACAAAAGTTAGAAAGCTGATTGAAATGAAAAAACCTACCTCATATAATCACGATTGTACCATAAAAGTTTCACTTAAAACCGTTAACCAGAACACAAAAAAAAAATCAATTCAAGACCTTGGGCGTTTAAGACTATAACAATTATGTCCTATGAGAAGGACATTTGCGCCATAGTCGAGGACGAGCCCTAAAATCTCTGGGTGCCACGAGGCTAGAAAAGAATTTAGTAAGTGACCACAAAGAAAAAGACAAGAACAGAATTGACGGATTGATCGTAGCTGTATAATATATGATTTACAAGCAGTTATGCAAGTTCCAAAGGGTCAAGTTTCACTGTTTTTCTATAAATCTCGAATTAATTGTTTCAATTTTACAATAAGTGATCTGAGGGCAAAAGATGCATTCTGTTATTTTTGGGACGAGACAGAAGGTAAAAAGGGTTCTGTGGAAATAGGCTCCTGTGTTCTGCAGTACATTGACACTTTATTACAAAAACATCCAGATAAAGATATTGAGATTATTTTCTATTCCGTAAACTGCTGTGGGCAGCAAAAAATAATTATCTTCTATCTACCTAAGCTTATGCTGTTGTCACTAAAAAAGTTAAATCAATAACGCATAAATTCCTAATACGCGGTTAATCTTAAAATGAGGGTGACAATGTTCACAGCGTTATTGAGAAACAAATTAAAAGACACATAAAATCTGGCCCAATATCTACCCCGCTACAGTATTGTACTTTGATTCAAACAGCAAAAAAGCAGGCAATCCTTACCGAGTAGAAGAGATGACATACGAAAAAAACAGGCAATCCTCACCGAGTAGAAGAGATAATATACGAAAATGTTTACGACGCTAAAATCTTACAAGAAGAGTTGGGAACCAATTTTAATTTAGATGATGATAGTAACCAAGTTAAATGGCACGATATAAAAGTCCTAAGAGTGGCATAGGAGAATCCAAGAGCATTCTTTTACAAAACACCATTTTCAGATGAAAATTATAAAAAGGTGTCTGTGCGCAAACGCCGAACCAGAGATGATCAGATAGTTTTTACGGGGCTTCAACAAGCTTACACTAAAAAAATACCTCTCTCTGAAGCAAAGATAAAAGACATTAAGAATCTTGTTTAAACAAAACGTGCTATCCTGCAGCTTTATGTAGATTCTTATTTTAAAAACGTAATTGGTGATAATGTCTCATTGCTTGTGCTTATTAAAAGAAACGTACCTACAGGCTGCACTTACGTAAAAGGCACAAGGTACAAGGTCTTAAGAATTTATAACATTTATTTTTTATATCAATTTTTGTCTGTTATTTAGTTTGATATTATGAGGCTTATGTTTTATTTCGAGTAGGAAAAGTTATATTCTCCAAGTTTTTAATTGTTGATCTCAAAGTTGCCATACCAATTACCAAACGATGTCTATTAGTATTGTACGAGGTTTGTAAAAGAATGTAATTCTTATTACCATTTAATAATTTTTTAAATGTTCCTATTTTAATTGATATCAGGCTAAAATCGAGAGACTGATTTTGTGATTTATTCTACTTGTCTATTGCATTATAATTAAAAGTTTTATATATTTATCTGTTTAAAGATTAAAGCCCTTTTTGATTATAAGAGAAAAATATCTCATTGATATTTACTGTACATTAATTTATAACTTTTAGTGTGTGGTATTTATTGATGTTTCATTATTAATTAATATTATACCACTCGTTTAGACCATTTTTGTTTCAATAGTTGTTCATATATTTTTTTGTACTAATAAAAGTACAACTCAAAATGATTAAATAAAACTGATTCAAGTCTAATTGGTGTTTATTTATGTGACATTAAACAAGCTATTTATCATCTATCTAGAATCAAATTAAATTGCTTAGCTTCCTTAGCAAAAATTGCAGATATACCTTTTTTCGTCTCCTGAAAAATGACCTTTTTTGAGTTGTCTCAGTTTAGATCTAGGTGTGATTATTCGTACATGAAGTTTTCGGACGTGGGTACTTACCGGTTCAATGTCCATGAAAATCTTATGGATGTCTTCATTGGGTGACATACCAATTACACCGTCCCTATACGATTTGTCGGCGAAGAGGAAGTGAGGATAGGTCAACACCAAGAACGCACCTGAAATAAGAGACAATGTTTTAATTTGAAGTAACAAGTAACATACAAAATCTGTGAGGGATTTTAGAAGGACATGTATTTATTATAACTAGTCTTCACCCACGGCTTCGCTCGCCCGTACTTGTTGGTAATTACAATAAAAGGTAACTATTTTGATGTAGGTATAAGCTATTATAAGCATTTCATCAAAATCTTTTCTGCAATTGTTGTGTGAAAGAGTGAAAAAGCTTCCATACATTCATCTTCTTCTTGTAGTGCTTCTCCAACTAGTGAAGGTTGGCAGTCAGCTCTGCATATTTCATCCGATCTCTGGCGAGACTGAAAAGTTCTGCCACACTCATGATCCCAGTCCACTCGCGTATATTGCGCAACCACGATTTCTTTCTCCGACCAACTGCCGACCGATCTTTTGCCAGCGACTTTGCCCATCATTATGAGTTGCAGGATCTCATATCTGGGGTGCCTAAGCACATGGCCCAGATAGGCAACTGTCCTTCTTTTCATGGTCTGCATAAGTAATCGCTTTCTGCTATCTCTTCGGAGAACTTCTACGTTGGTCACCCTGTGCGTCCACCTAATAGACAACTTGCGCCTATAGGTCCACATCTCGAATGCTTAGATACGTTTCCGGAATTGCTCTTTGATAGTGCAGGCCTCACATCCGTATAATAAGCATGGGCCATATGTAGCATTCCAGTAGACGAGTGCGCAAAGACATCTTAAAGTTACCACTACATAGAATTTTCTTCATGCTGTTGAATGCACCACAAGCGATTTCAATACGGGTTTTTATTTCGAGATCATTATCCCAGGTTTCAATCACCCATGTGCCTAGGTATTTGAATTTACGCACCCGCTCCAAACGCGTACCATCTATAGATATATCAGGTGTAGCTCTTTCATGTTTTATACACATATACATTCATCAGTTCACCCATTCTCATAAATCTCATTTATAATGTAGAAAAATATAGGTATACAGAGTCCACAAGACACCATATATCACAAGACCCATCACCAAGCCGATGTCTACTCGTTTCGGACATCATGCCTAATGCTAAGCAAAAATAAAACTTGGGAAATGCTTTTTTATTTCAAATAGATACATTGTTTAAGCCGCAATTAAAAGTGTACGCGTGTAATTTTCGAAATACCTACTTATCCATGGGTGCATAGGACATCCACAGAACAGGTTGGCGGGGTAATTGCATCGGTTTTGTACCTAATTACAAAAATTATATAGTAACTTTGAGCCTCAATATCTTCTGAACCAGTAATTTCCCCGATATGGTGCCGAAGTAAAAATGTTCGTAATTATTGGTACCTACAATAGGGAGTTTCAGTTTTCATTAAGGGTCTTTTTACACTCTGTATATATATAGGTACAATGCAGTTCACAATTTTACATTTATCTTATTCAAACCCACCTAATTATATTCTATATTCAGAATTTTAGACCGATATTTTTTACGGCACTTAAAAATATATAGCAGTCGTTAAAAATGTCTACATTAATTTTATTACAGAACTGTTATTGTTAGTAACGAACTTTGACATTTCCTTTATTTCTGGGACTCGTACTCGATGTCGATAGCACGCTCAAATCTAACTTATGCCTTTGCTGTTAAAATTTGGAATTCGTAATGTGTCGAGTTGAGTTTACTATAACTTTTTCGATTACGTGAACATGGCCACGTGTCAAACTATGCAATTTCAATACAACTTTACCTGCTACACCAGGATTTTTGGCTCTAAAAATACGACCATGACGGCGGCTTACGAGGTCTAAATTCGTACATGTTAGTTCAATGTTTAATCACTATGCGCGTGAAGTTGGTGAGTATGGATGTATGAAGGTTGAATACTCTATCATGCGTGCAAAATTTCATCAAATTGCATTCCTACTGAATTTTGAAGTAATAGAGTTTATCATCACAATACCACAATGGGTGCCTTTGTGCCCGATAACCGACTCCAAGGTGGGTAAAGCCACGGGCTCGCAAAATCATAATAATAATATGTGCAAAGTTAACACCTGAATAATCTAAACGCAAATGGTTTATCAGCAGAATTTACATTGTAATAACAGCTAGTAAGGTCAGTGTATGAAGAAATGTTGCACGTGAGCGCAGGTTATATCTCGCAGACTTTGTTTTATCTCTTTAATGCGATAGGAAGGTTTCCAGCGTAAGTAATAGGTACAAATTAACTGCCGAGCTTGTAGCCGTTAGCTGGATCGATTTTGTATGATAGTTATAGCTTGCTATCTAGTAATTCTGTACAATCCTTACAACATTTTTTATGTCTATCATTGTCAAATTACTGATGGTCCTTAAAATATGTAAAAATATTCCTCGAGCTCATTAAAAACGTTGCTTGCTACTTGAGAACACTCATTTGTCACTGAATTATAATAACCAAAATATAATAAAGACATACGAAAGATCGGTAAGATGGTTTAATTTTAAAAGGTGTACTTGATAAGGCTGCGATCACCAATCATCTTCGAAATCATAACATAACATAACTTCACGCCTTTTATCCCCGAAGGTGTAGGCAGAGGTGTATAACACACCCACATTTCGCTAGTTATGTTTAGGTCCCAATGTAATAGGGGGCGAGCCTATTGCCATCTACCGGGCACATTATTAAGCGAGCGATACTTAACATTATTTTAATACACACATGACTTTGAAAAGTCAGAGGTGTGTGCCCGGGGTACCTGGGGATCGAACCCGAGACTATAGTCTCGGCAGTCCGTTACGTACACCACTAGGTTTTCGTCGAAATCATGTGCGTATTAAATTATCTCTTGCAAACAGTAAAGGAAAACATCTTAAGGAAACCCGCTGGTCTGAGAGATCTCCATATTTTTTTGAGAGACCTATGCCCAGCAGTGCGATAGATTATATACAGTGCCGATGATGTTGATAAAAATGTTAAAACTCTGAATTATGGTTACAAATTAGCACTTACCTTATTTATTTACTTTCATTGACATTTCATTGAAGGCCGTGTGGTTGACGGCATAGAATACAAGTGTCACCACCCCCTATCTTCCCGTGGGTGTCGTAAGAGGCGACTAAGGGATAACACGATGCAAATACCATCTTTGCGTAGAGACGGAAAACTCGACATCAAGCCCTATACGACTGCCTCGTTGGTCTCGCGGCATAAATGTGCGCGTGGAATCGGGAGGTCCCGGGTTCAATTCCTGGGTCGGGCAGTGTTACTGGGTTTTTCTGTCGCGGAATTCTCAGTAGCAGAACGGAGTCTGGAAATGTGCCCGGTACGGCAATAGGCTCGCCCCTTATTACGTGGGACTAAAGTATATCTGGCGAAAAGTGGGTGTAGAAATACACCTCTGCCTACCCCTTCGGGGATAAAAGGCGTGACGTATGTATGTATGTCATTGACAGTTACTTACCTTCATTTACAAAGTTAAATGAAGGTAAGTAAGTAAGTAGTTTCGTTGAATGAAATTGTGGCTGCTTGTTGCTTGTATTTGATTTGGTATTTATGATATTAGAAAACGAAGTAAGTCCAAAATTATTTGCAAAATATACTGATTGTTGTTTTAAGTAACTAGTGAAGACTTACTAACAAATATTATAGTTCTTTGATCTGTCGGTATAACTAGTTGTTTAAGAGGATGTCCTTTGAGGTCCATTAGTTGTAAGCAGTTGTGCTTCCTACTTGACGAGTTTATATCATGTGCATAATTATTTAAAATGATGATAACATAAGAAAAATTGTGTGCCAATGCCAAGATGCAATGGCTACTGGCATCAAAGGTGAACCATTGACGCGTTCGACGAGTTTATCTTATAAAACGTAATTTGTAGGCATCCTTGTATAGTGTAAATAACTCTTCTTTACCAGGCGCTAAATGGGCAGTACGGTACAATAGTACCTAACTCTGTTCATAGATAATTTTAAGAACTCTGGCATCCAAAGTAAGACATATTATTCGTATAGGTCAAAATAGCTCAGGGCAAATCATTGTCTTAGAAAGGTTTAGTTAGATTGGCGCTGCGGATTAGGAAGATTTCAAGAATCATATGTGATCACATGTTTCGACAGGTTTACAATGGTCGTGGTCGCGGCAGTGCTCTACTAGAGTCGTACAAACGCGATATAAAAGCTTTCATAGGTTTTTGAGGTAGGTACCTAAATAACTAAACAACGCTTCCAACTAAGAAATCCCCAAGAAGACCAACTTATTTTTTTGAGTTTTCTGTGTTATATAAAGTGGTAAACAAAGGCGTGTTGTACAAGATTTTCGAGAATGTTGATTACTAATACGACATTTATTTCGTGGTAAAAGGTGACGGTCGGTTTTTTTAGTACCTTCAATATGCGTGTCATTTCGATATTTCTTAGAAATGGAGGTTACGAATGTAACATCAATTATGTTGTCAAAGAAGGCTCACATAAAATATTTGCCCAACAAACTACATAGATAGGTACCAACTTTTAAGGTGGATATACACAGGCTTTAGTTTAAAATTGATGTCAGCTTTAGACATATATATTGTCACAGTCCCGAAAGTGTTATATATATATTCGGTTACTTTTCACATATTCTACTATAAAGTTCACATAGAATAAGTAAATTGAAAATTAAATTAATATGACAACGTTGTACGCATCAATGTAAACGAAAATAACAAACATCAAAGGCTCAGTACAAACTTATAATTCTCACGCTGTGTTTGCACCACACTGTTAGTACCTGTACACTTTTTACGTGTTACTCTTGTACAAAACTGTGTGACTATAAGTTATTACAGTGCGCGTGATGAGAAATAAACTCGAACAACAAACTCGAGGGAAAATTTTATTTATTTTTCTGTATTGGTCAGCTGTCACCGTTATTTTATTTCGAATACGTTTCAGTGTCGTAGGTACTCGACAAAAAAAAAACGCAATGGAAAATATAGGCGTTTCAAAACACAGTAACTAACCACGAGGGTCGTACTTCACAGCCCGTAAAATTCCCAGCAGGTTCGTAAAATTGGAAATCTCCGGTTGATGTAAGGCTATGTCGTGTTATGGGCGCTTGTCCATGGGCCTGCGTAACTTTCGGCTTACTTATGGCGCGGTGCCGACGCTGTAACTGTGCGGTTATGTCTTTGTGTGCGGGAATTTACACCAGTTTTGTTTAATAAAGCCTTTGGATTTTCTGTGAACTTGAAACTTCTTTAAAGTGGAAAATCTAGATTTTTGAATAATATTACAACTTGAAATTTAATTCCAGTAATTTTTTTAAATGTTGTCATCGTTGTCTAGTTTGAATTGATTTCTGCCTTAGAGTTCGGAGCCCGCTTGCTTGTCTAGCCAAATAATTATGACAGAATATTAACTTTTTTATAGAGCGACAGCCGTCTGACCACTGTAACTCAATGGGATGGCAATATAGCATTGGTTAGATCATTTATATTACTGATAATCTTCATAACAGCCAGGACCATAGAAAGTCTATTTGTGTCGCCAGGACGGCTTTACGTGATTACCGAAGCACGGCGCAAGCTATAATTAAAAGTGTAAAAATACCTACAAGCTCAAATACGAGTATATTAGGTATATAATTGTAGTATGTATAATTAGTACACATATATGCAATATAAATTTATGAGTAATTAAAATAGATCAAAAAGACTGAGAATAAATAATTTAATGTAGCTACATAAATATTTCAATAAGTGCATACCTAATAGAAAGTTATATTACACATTATATCTACTATATATGTATATAATATGTACATATATACGCAAAATAAATTTATGAGTAATAATACATAAAATATATTGATAGTGAATAAATATAATTAATATTCTAAAAGTAATGGAAAAAACAGTGCAATATTACATTTAAATAGAATATTTTTTTTTATAATAAAGTAAAAAACAGCATCCTCCTCTCTTCTACATTATTATATGTTGCCGTGTCCTACAGGGTCCATGATGTATCTTATATTGACATATTGTAACACATTTTATGTAACTTATGGAGTGCAATAAAATATTGAGTATTATAGCAAAATAACGTTAGCCGGCACAGCTAGTTTTATAAAAAATCGCTTGGAAGCAATTTAATTACTCCATTAAACCTATTTAAGCGGCATTGAACAGTGATTTTTGTAAAATATACCATGGACAAGATCATGATTATGTTTTCACTCCGGTTGCCTGGCCCGCGGCGAGGCGCGAGACCGAATCGTGTCGTGTTCAAAAGCCATACAAAGCAAATTTATGACCTAGATAATAATCATAAAATTCTACCATATACACACAATACTATCTAGTCTCAAACTAAGCAGAGCTTGTATTAGGCTAAGGATAAACCAGTAGCGGATCTACGACTTTTTCGAACATTTGTAATTTTGTTTGTCATGAGTCATAATTTCATGATTTGGATTTGATTGATGAGATTTGGCGCCCTCCTGATTAACATTTTGGGCTATGTATACATAATATATTATGTCCTATAAATAAGCTTGTTGCATATAGGTACTAATGTAAAGTAAGATTTGAAACTGCAATCCCGACTTATCACTACATACTGCCTAAATACACGATCCACGACAATAATAATAACATTGACATTAATTTTATTATGATGTAATAATAAATTGTAACTGGTAACATTATATGAATATTTTTGTGTAATTGCCGCCGACAAATGTTTCCGGCTTATTCATAAATATTTAATTAAAGAGGTTAACCGCATCTGTTAATGTAGTGGTTTACCTCTCTTACCTCTCTAATTAAACCAGAGTTTGTATTGGTTGTAGCCAATGAGAAACATCATTATCATTACCTATGCCACATTTGATTTAAATCAATATTTACATATAACGGCCACTGGTATAATATTGCAGATGCTTATAATTATGAGATCGCAAACACGTTATTTAGTATGTGAAATGAAACGACAAATTAAATGAAATTTTAGTGCGTTTATATATTTGTGGTGATTATTTGGTATTAATTAATGTAGTCATGTCGTTTAAATTTATAAATTAATTTAGGAATCTCATTTGGTTTAATTGGAATATGTAATTATAGAAGACATCAATGTTAGTTTTCATGTAGCTATATGGCGAAAGGCGCATCGAGGGTTCACTAACTCAGTCGGTAAAGATATATTACCAATCTTAAATATTAGCTAAACCAATGAAAATGTACTTAGTAGACTGTAGCTTATTGACTGTGCCTTTTATTATTTGGTCTACATATATAAAATACTTGTTCAGACCGACATAGGCATCTTATACTAATATATAAAGCTGAAGAGTTTGTTTGTTTGTTTGGTTGAACGCGCTAATCTCAGGCACTACTGGACCGCTTTCAAAAATTATTTCAGTGTTAGATAGCCCATTTATTGAGGAAGGCTATAGGCTATATAACATCGCGCTATGAGCCACGGGAGCGGAGCAGTAGCCTTAAATAACGCGGGTGTAACCGCGGGCTCATCTAGTCTTAATATATAAAATCCTTGCGTTACTGACTGACTGACAGACACGCTACAGCCGAAACTATTGGGCGCAGGAAGCTGAAATTTGGCATGCATGTTCCTTGGGGATCGTAGGGGCGCACTAAGAAGGGATTTCCCGAAATACTCACGGGATCGGGCAAAACGGATAAATTAACAAAATGTGCGGGCGTAGCTGCGGGCGGCCCCTAGTTATATATAACAGAGAAACATGAAATTTGGGCAGCGGGTGCCTTTTATGTCGTACGCTAAGGCAGATTTTTTAAATCATATTACATCCACAGGATGAAATGAGAGCTCAATGTTTTCCAAAATAATTAACGTGGAGCTGCCGGCAACTGCTAGTAGTGCTAGGGCACTAGGACAGAGCAACTAGTTATTTTTCTATGTATTTTAGTCTCGAAAGCAAACATCACGGCAATTTCTTAAACCCTGTTTAAGTTTAATTAATTGTCCTATTGTTCTTTACAGACAAAGGTAATTAAGATGGTCCCAAGAAGTGCATTGAAAAAAATTAAATGCTGTTCTTTGTACTCATTAAGTGAATTGTTTTGAACTTGAATTATTATTTTAATTCAAACTTTCAGGCTGTTTTTCCACCTGTTCGCTGAAATATAATATTTATTAAATTTTCCTGGCTTAGTAATTAAGTACTGCTGGTGTTTTCCCTACTTTTTTGATATGATATTATACGTTGCTTAGATTTTTTTGATAAATGGCTTTATAGTAATGTAATTGCATTTTAAGTTGCTTAACGGTCAGTTAAGGCAACATGCAAATTAGCAGTTTGCATGCATGCTTGAGCTAGGAGTCTCTTGTTGCGTTTATCTTCTCACCAGCGACAAATACATACATACATACATAGACTCACGCCTGTTTCCCGGAGGGGTAGGCAGAGACTACGGAACGCCATTTGCAACGATCCTGACATACCTCTTTTGCTTCATTCACTCCCATCAAGTTTCTCATGCATGCTCTTCTGTTAAGGGTACTTCTGACCTGTCCTTTTGTCAGGATGTCTCCAATCTGGTCAAAGAACATCCGCCTAGGTCTTCCCCTTCGTCCTGTCCCTTCCACACTTGCCTTATATATCTGCTTGGTCAGTCTTTCGTCATCCATCCTCTCCACGTGCCCAAACCATCTTAGCAAATACATGAAGACCGAATACGTATATTGTTATCTTCGGTATTAAATTACCTAATATAAAATGAACTCCTCAGCCGCGCTGTCAGTCTGTATAAGAACGCGACAAACTCAAAATCCAGCGAATGGATTTTTGGAACAGCTTTCACCGTAGATATTCCTGTGGAAGGATCAGGGTAATTCACAGGTAAAGATCAGTAAAGCTAGTAATGCTCAAACGTGAGTCAATGCTGAAAAACGTTATTCAGGTCTTATGGTAGGCACAAAAATAAATCCTACACCCCGGGGGATCTCCACCTTGTGGGTTTTGTTCGGGGCCCGATTGACCATCTGGCGGGCTAATACCCGTCGAGGGGTAGCGACGAATGCTTCGGCGATACCCGACCCTACGACACACGGGTACGTGAGGAACACGAGTTGGTTTTTAGCCAGTAAGAGTCTGACAGTCCCCTTCGCCCTTCTCCCAGGGCGGAGGGACTCCATGAGGATTTTCCAAACCGATCCAAAAAAAAATCATACAAAAGTACTTAGGATATCAGATTTTGCATGAAAACGGAATTTCAATTCAATGTGTAAATGCTTATTTTTTTTATTTAGGCTCTCATATTGGACATCGAATTTAGTTGCAGAGTCACAGTTATCAGAATATATATTTTAGTTTATTATATTATGGTAGGTATTGTTTTCCATTTTTGAAAATGTTAACATAAACACGCGCATATGCTAGAAATTTAATATTATTTGCAGAGAGCATATATTTTAGCATATTACAGGATAGATTTATTTATTTACTGGAACATTACAGAATATTAATTTTAATTATATAAAATGTCATCGGACAACGTGCCCAGAAGACTGGCAGCACTGCCATGCTGGACGGCAATGCTGATTCTTAAAGCAAAGAATAGACCAGCCATCTGGCATATCTAACTAGATGAACCCTCGGTTACACCCGCGTTATTTAAGGCTACTACTCCGCTCCCTTGACTCATAGCGTATGTTATATAGCCTCGATAAAAGGGCAATCTGTCACAGATATATTTTTTTCATTTATTCATATTTTAACAAACAAAGAAATAAACAAACTCTTCAGCTTTATATATTAGTATCAGATGAGTTCCGTACGACATCGTGGTACAAAAATGCCGAAGATAATTAATTCAACATAGTATTTTTGTTATTAATTTAAATTTATTGGCTTATGCTATACATACAGTATGAAATCATTAAATGTAATATATGTTCGAACAAATAAAGATGTAGATTTATCTCCAGAAGTTATTTACCAAATATTTGCATATTAAATATGATTTATGCATGAAAATAAATATGAATATTTAATTAGGAAGATGAAGTAATAAAACACAGTGTAGAAATACATTGGACCTAGCATGCAATGCCGTTTAATCGCCGAATTCTAGTATGGATAAAAAAGCTTGTAAAATATGAGTGCACTATTTTACTACTCAAGGGCGACGTATGAAACCTACTCAGGGGCGGCTAGAATCAACGATAATATGTTGAAAAAATGTCAGTCATCAAAGCTGTAAAATCAAAAGTGGCTACGAAACCACGCCCATTTTAATAGTAAAACCAGGAATCTGTTAAACCAGTACTGAGGGATTAAGAGTACAACGTATCGGTACACCATTTCATTACATAGTTGTCGTAAAAGGCGAGTAAGGAAAATAGATACCTAGGTTTTGATAAAACTTTGGAGTGAAATAGCATCAGAATAACACATTGGCTATCTTTAAGTACAAGGTTATTGTGACCTTTGTGCTTTTCTGGTGCTATAATTACTGGCAAGTTTTTCGTGTGTATGTTGAGTGTCACATAACTTTATAAGGTCACTTTCTTTCAGTGCATTAAACGATGTTTAGTCATTTAAATTTGTACCAATACCTACGTTAATAAGTACAGGGAAGGGAAGATCAACAACGTTCCAGAGGTGAGGTCTCACCTTCCTCCTAATGTTATGTCAGATGCAACTTGTGGTCCAGTTACTAGTCTAACAGGATCTGACTGAATATCCGCCACTCAAAGGGATAGCGACAGTCCATGGTTTAGTCTAGTGTCAGTTTATTTAGAGGTGACATACTTATTACGTCTGTCAAAGATCTCATTCACAGCCGGCTCCGATGACTAAACATGCTCTCCGAGTCACGGAGCAAACAATTATTAACATATCAATTCTCACATAACTCTGAAAAGTTTGTGGTGCGCGCCGTAGATTTGTGTCCGATACCCTCTGCATGGCAGTCTGTTGGTATCTCCACTATTAAGTACTCAGTGCCTATGTAAGTTAGCAATACCTAGTGGCTCAGTTGATATTTGGGCTTTAGTGATAATTTTTAATAAATCCATTCTATGAGAAAACTAGGCAATATCCCGACTGTTGCGAATGCGCTCCTGATGTTTACCGCAAATTAGTGAAATGTAAAACTGAAAAGCCGGCCTTTTGGATTGTACAATCGCTGCAAATCATACGTTTCTAAAAATATTATAACCCTGGTAAAATATTTATTATGTAGAACATTTTCATCCATTCATTCGTGGAGGCGCAGTGACCCAAAGTGAGTCTTGTTTGAGTCTTGGTCTCCGACACAAGATATTTCCATTTTTCCCTCTCGTGAATAATATCGCTCCAGTCTATTTTACGAAGTCCTGCTAGGGCTTTAAGTACTTCGTCATTTCAGCGATATCAAGGACGACCCACCGGGTGTCGACCGCTACGTTACGTACGGTCGTCCCAGAACATGAAATGTATTTCTTATCTTTCAGAGTATTTGGGCATCTTATAAGTGTAAAATATTGACATTTGTGGTTTTAGAAGTGTTGTATGATATTCATGGGCAGCGGATGGATGCAGCAAGACTCAATATGAGTCTATGTAGAGTCTGGGCCTCCTAATCGATAAATGAACAATCTATTTTTAAATTTTATTTATCACTGAATGTTATTTCTCCGCGTATAGAAATATACAAAGATTACTTACGGTCATAGCACCTGGAAAGCGACATGAAATGTATTTTATATTTTCAAGTACTCTCTATTGAATCTGAACTCGTAAGAGGATTGGTTGATTTTCTAGAAAGTTACAATAACGATATTATTTATTTAGTTATCTTTAAACTTACAGAAACAAGTTTAAAAGTCTCTCATTGTAGCTTACTCTGCTGTACTTGTAAGCACGCTTTAATCTAAATATGACAGTGTTAATGTAATTTTTCCAGCGTGTATACAACATAATAGCTAAAATATATAAAATAAGTTCTACACGAATGATGTTTTCATGTGATATTCGAGTTTGAGACAAAACTCAAGGTTGTAAAATCCATCCTCGACAGTTATTTCTTCTATTTTAATGTATTTCTTTACATCTTGTCATAAAGAAAAGATTTGTATATGTATACAGACATAACATAAGCAGTAGATGAGCATATACACAAACTCGTTCATTTTACCTATAGGTATGTGCCTAACACAGAATACATATTATGATAGTAATAAATGAAATGTAAAACTGAATAGGCGCAGCACATGCTCAAAATAATATGTAATTTTCACACAAAACATATTATATCGTTTTAACAAAATAATCAGTAAATTCAATAAACATAATCCCATCGGTTGCGATGTGGCAGTATTCTTTGAGGTCAGTATAAATGCCGTTTTACCGCGTAATCTATCTAATATCTATGATTTGAATGTATAAAAAAAAGCAAATATTTGCTTCGGTCTTTGTATGTTTGTTTATCTTATTTGTATCAGGTTCTCAAAACTTAGGTATATACCGTATATAGGAACATTCAGAACGTTATTGATTATATTGTGTCAGATGATATTCAATGCGAAATAAAAATATATATAGGTACCTACACAGATGTTATATTATTATATTATTAAGATTTCACAGTCCTCTGGTTGTTAATTTGGAACAATATTGATATTGAGTAAATGTCGGTCCTTACTATCATTTTCATTATATAATTAGGCATGATTCACATGAGTTCATTGCGTAGGTAAATAGGCTTTTCTACGAAAAAAACAGAGAGAAAAAGATACACCTTGTTACTGGTCAAGTTTATGTACTTATTGGCTTGAAACGCGATTATATCTAGAGTGTTTGCTATAACGACATGCGGGACATGGCAATATCATGTCACATACAAATTCAATAGAATAACGTTATTTATTTACGAGTTTGTTTCATTTTTTTATGATCCTCTATTTAATTTTGACTGATGCGGCCGGTCAAAAACTACGATGACATTTTTAAATTTAATATAGTAGAGGAAGCCCGCAGCTATACGCGCCATTTTCTGTTTCTTCAGGGCATTTTGGGAATGCCTGCTTAGTGCACCCGGCCACCCTCCCCTAAGGTCCCCAAGGAACATACTTACATGTAAAATTTCATCTTCTTGGGTCTATTAGTTTTGGCTGTGGCTTGTCTGTCAGAAAGTCTTTAACGGAAGAATTTTATATACATATACAGATTTATTGCGTGACTTTTCGCTTGCAAACTCATTTTACTTTCGTACTTACCTGCATAATGTGTACATATACTCGGCGCTCCCCTAGCTATCTATAGTAAAGTGTTTAAAATGTTGCCAGAATTTGCGATTACAAATGGTTGAAGAAGATTATATTATTTTGAAGAATAATACTATACTTATATGTGATAGAAAATATTATTATTCTAATTTCTTTATTTTTCTCGTTTAGAAACATACTGGTTAGATACACACTGATCAGTGAATATGTTCTCTATTCAATGCAGATTACAAACGTTGCATAAATTTTAAGTAATAATTTCGAGTATCTATGCAGTTATATTAACAAGTTACACAGTGTACTGAATAAACAACCAGAGAATCCAGGTATGTTGTTTGATGCCCGAATAAGCAAATACTACTACGGTGTATGAAGCAAACAATCTGTTGGTCTGGTCAAAATATGAATTGTAAACCTTCATGACTGTACAGTCTACGTATATTTATATGGCTTATGTTCAACTTACCACCAGATATAGTAACATATAACAGACAAAAATAGTAAATGATCACCAAAATGAAACCTGTATTTTAATGTAAAATAATAAACAAAGTTTTAACATCTCGCTTTCCTATTTAAGCAAAATGACACCAAATAAATCATTGTTAACCCAAAATTAGTAAATGATCACCAAAATTAAACCAGCATTTTAATGTAAAATTATACCTAACCAAAGTTTTTTACCATCTATATCACAGATATAGATCTCTATGTCTGTGATCTATATACTTTAATAAACTAAGTTGACGGAGCCCTGCTTCGCAGGCCTCCTAGTTTTTGAATTAAGGGTCACAAGAGAGCCTAACAAAACCTATTTATTTGGTGATCATTTACTACATTTGGTTTTCGAATACAATTTGAAGTGCAATCTTGTCTAAAATAGCTTGTACTATTGTAATTTTAGACTATATTTTTCTGGTATCAAGTATATATTTCTGGTTAAAGAACTAAGGGTATCAAAGCATTTTATGGTGGTCATTATATTTAACCCCTATTTATATTTGATTATGATAATAACATGTTCGTCGGAACTAAACTGGACTCTGAAAATGCCTCTCCGATGGCACTCTACTGAGCCCGATTTTCGGCTCTTCGAGTTCAGCCGCTACCAGTCACTTAGGCGTAAATTGTGACTCCACCTAGCCGGAGGGCGTCCTGCTACATTGCAGTAAAATTGATATAGTTATGTACTCACCTATTTTAAAACACTCTATTTAAATGTACTATCATCTCTATGAGTAGGTAATAAAGATATCATAAAAATAGTACTGTAAATAAATAACAATAATTTATGTCAGTTGGCGATTAATCGACCCGAGGTCCAGTATGGGACTGTATACTTGGTGTATATTAGGTAGATATAAGAACACAGTTTGTCGTCTGATTACCTATCTATATTTTCTTTTGTCCAACCGCCAATGAAGTAGTATAAAATGGCCGAATTTCCACATCCAGCTGAAGGCTTTTATGCATTTGATCGTTTTTATCATCCAGACATGGGTAAATCGATCAAATGACATTACGGCGTTATCAATGACATTAATGTCCCTAAGTAATGTCCATAATAATGGCAGAATGGAAAGTGTATATATTTTTATTTTATCTCCTAGCAATCCTAGCATTGAGAGAGCATAGTAAAAATAGGTACAATATCTATTTTTACTATGCTCTCTCCTATGAACCCAAAACGAATGTATACTTATTTAGAATTTGGTTGCACATGTGCAGATATGTGCCCGGATATTGGTAATTCATACTGTTGACCTAAATACTGAATTTGTGTAACTATTGAACGAAAATAAAGATTTAACAAGATTTATCCCACTTTGTATTTACATATATAACTGTAAATTTTTGTAAAAGTTAGGTAGGTATGTATTTTGTACTAGCGGACTACTTGACACAACTAATTCCATAAATGCCGTTCGTATGCACAATATGCACTAGTGTGAGTTGCATAATCTAAACGTAGCAAAATAAAAGAGTTCACATGCCGCTCAAACCAGTACCGCCAACAAAATTATTAATTTTAAAAAGTCTACTCCTTCCACATTATTCTGCCGTGGTGAAAATTCAATGGAAGCTTGGTAACAAAAGGCACACAGTCGAGTTCAGTGATTGATAGATCAATACAGCGGCTACGTACGTAACAAGCTCTCACTCCTCGAGCAATAGCCATAGACCTGCACAGCCTTAATTAATAAAACAAGCGATGTAGGTAACCAGTGGCGGCGCTAGACCACATTGTGGACGTCGGCGACATCAAGTTCGCGAGGCCCTTTAAATCGATGGCGAGGCCCCGTTTACTTCGTAGTAACAAACCGTTAAATGAAGTGAGCCAAATTATAAAATAATGTATGAATAAATAAATGACAATCCAAAAATTTTCACCCAGCACAAGTCATTATCATCTGCTTAGCTTTTTCCCGAATTCTTTTGTCCTCGGCTACCTAAGCCAATATGATTGGCGAAATGAAATTAAGTACCTATGTAACTTGTAAAACTTTTTGCGAGGCCCCCTCAGGCGCGAGGCCGTCGGCGGTCGCCGACGTCGCCGACGCCTAGCGCCGCCACTGTAGGTAACAAACACTCGAGGTGCTCAACGTTGCTACCCGTGGAAAAGAGAACTTTATGGTACCTACGCGTTTAGACTGTACGTACAATAAAATTTCCAAGTCATAAACGAAATATTCTCAAAAAGTTTTATATAAAGGAATGTCCGACATGTCCGTATTTGTTTGTTTTGCCGTTGACGTTTTCTAGGAAGCCGAACATTATTAACGTGTGTGTTTTAAAGGTGCAGGTGTCCACATAGTTTGCATAATAATGCTGTGGTCATTTAAATTTGCTTTTCTACTAATTTTAGAACGATTGTAAAAAGTGTAGGTACTGCCGAGATAGCGCTGCCCGCCTTTTCCTCAAACTGCTTGTATAATGTGGCAATTTATATCAAACTTATAAAAAAGTGTAACTCGATTTTGTATATTAATTAGAGCGATTTGCAAACAAGTCCAAAATAATGGGCAATTCAGCTTTGCCGTGATTAATGAAGTGATTCGTGAGTTCTTGGCATGAGTTTGCAACTGATCATGTACTTGTTCTTCGTAGCATCTGGTACGTAGACGCCAGGAAAAGCTTACGGCCCGATCACGGCCTACAGCGACGGCCGGCAGCGTCGAGCGTTTTCAATGTACATGGCGCGTTTACTGTGACGCGGCGCGCGGCCGCCTCAGGGTAAACGCGCCATGTACATCGTCACTGCCGCGCCGCTCGCCGCTTAGACCGATCTCGTGACCAGACTCTTACAGTCGTATGGCGCGGTTTTAATACATAGTACACAGCTCAATGTATAGTACTTAAAATAATCGCTTCGACGATTTATAAAAGTGTAATGTGTTTGTAAAAAGATAACGATAATCAAAATAACCAATGAAACGAATATAATTATATCTTATAGCCGTTTCCCGCGGTTTCACCCGCGTCCTGAGGGAACTACTTCGCGTAACCGAAAACGCCAAATATCTTACGGACCCCTATTTTTTCTAAAATAAAGTATTGCCTATGTTACTCGCAGATAATGTAGCTTTCTAATGGTGAAATAATTTTTAAAATCGGTCCAGTAGTTTTTGAGTTTATCCATTACAAACAAAAATACAAATTTTTCCTCTTTATAATATTATTATATTATATAAGTGTAGATAAGTGTAGATTGCACCGAACGCTTGATTGCATTTAGCGTTATATAAAAATGTGTATGTAAATGAATCGTGATAACACAAAATGATTTTTTGATTTAAATACTGTTACTTACTAATTTCATAAATATAAATGTAGATGCTGAACGTCTGAATGAAGATATTGTCAGTCGTTATAGAGGAGTACCTCTGAATAAACGGATCTCGGGTTGCAACCGGGGGTTGACGCTAGGAGGATGATGAAGTAGAACTGTAGATACAGCTAGACTCCTGTTCAGATATAAGAGAGCTCAAGTGAAATAGTTGCTCAGACGTATGCTGCTCAAATCGTATAAAACTTCATAGTTTCATATAAAGAACAAAAAAATACTATCAGCTATTGGGGATCATTTCTAATTTAACTTTCGGGGTATGTATAAAGTACTCTTGTAGCAGTTCACACATTTATGTATTGCTATAATTGCATATTTTTAATTTTATAAATCTCGTAGACAATTAGAGGACATTTCGCAAGACACGGACACACATATCACATGTTTTGGATCACTAGGATCCAATACATGTGATACGTGTCTTGCGCTTCCACTATTAAAGTTTACACTTTGTGATTGGACTTGAAAAATATATTTTACTATATTTATATATTAATCATCATATAGTGATATTCCGTCAAAGATTAGGCTAAATAAAAGTTAGAGTTCGAGCAAGCGGAGTGCTTTCCTTGCAAAGGGTAAAACATTGAAAATAAGGCTAAATTGCAGCTGGATACAACATTTATGAGCGCAAAGCCAGAGGGCTCAGTCGTTCAAACCACTAACTGAATTCTTATTTGATTCGGTCTCAAAGCGGTTATGGAAACGCTATGCAAGTAATTAAATTTATGCTTGTTTTATATGAGTTGAAACTGTTTTGTAGTTTCTGGGTGTACGGAAATTATGAGCGAATATGAACTTAGTACACATAGACACAATTATTTGTAATTTATCACACAATATATGGTTATTCTCCGCAAAGTGCATACCTTTTAGAGGTGATTGTACTAATTATAATGAACAACTTTAGTTGTCGAAATCACAAAAAATCTATCAGCTGTTGTACCCTTTATCGAGGCCTTAGCAAATTTTTTTATGTAACAGGTGACGCTCTCCGTTATTTCAGAAATGTTCCAGATTTCAAGTTGTGCGTAATACCTAATAACACTGTACTTAGTGAAACCTCCATAGGCATATAGGTATTTTTGTATATTATGCTTTATATATGTATTACAAGAGGGTGCCTGGAACTCCAGGCACAGCTACACACACGTTTTACTTTAATTTAATCATTTCTTCCCGATACCATGGATATTTCGGACAGTCCTTACTACACCTCTACGGTCCCCAAGGAACTTACGGCCAAATTTCAGCGCTGTGCGTTTTGGATGTGCGTTGTCAGTCATTTAGTTAGTAATGGAAGAATTTTATAGATAATCGAATGAAAGTAGTAGCAGTTTACGTGTTCAAGGCATAGGGCAACTTAATTTTACTACAGAAAACCCCATTGAGCCTGCTGAGAATTGAAACACTGCCAAAAACTCTTCCTTTGTGCCATATGTTTATTTTTTGTTTGAATATAAATTTCCGAAAGTAATGTCTAGTACCTATTTTAATTATTTATATTCCCCTGGTGCGTAGTTTCGATAGCATTAGAACCCGTGAATATAATGTGATAGAGTCACATTGTTGAACAGAGACAATTTATCATGAGTAATCCGTACACTGACCTATAATCATAGGTAACATTAGCAAATACGTGTGCATTTGATTTTTATTCAAGTAAAGGTTCTATCGCAATGTGTGCTTACAAAGTATTTGGCTAGTGACATGTGTGCGCGTGCATTATGTAATACCTCATGACACGTGTTGCGTTCGAAATATTCTCGCTTCACTATGTATGCCAGTTGCCAAATACTATAACTAACATCTCACTGCGTGAATGATGTCTAATCTTATACCTTTAAAAGCGCAATTCTTGTTTATATGTATATATATAAGTATATAATCTTAATATCAGATGCGGCTACAACGATTGTAATAAAATTTAGCTAGGCCTCGAGGTACTCTGTCTTAATAATGTAGGTATCATAAAACTCTCGCTTTGGCACTAATCGCGGTCCCAATACCACATTTTGTGACATATATGCTAATGAATCTTTATAGATAGCTCTGTTGTCATCTTTTATTTTTATTAAGTAATGATTATTCATTTTGTTATCCTTGTGACCGATCAAACTTTGCCGGGATATATTATTTATAGATGCGATAAATCAATTTGAATAACGTTGTTTGTGACAGCCCTAGTGGAAACCAAACCGGCTCGGTGGCGTATCCTCGTCGATCAACTCACTTTTCATGGGTGTCACTTTATGAATATTAATGTCTATGAGTTAATTTAATTCCCATATAGCAATCTCCAATCTATTTGATATTAATTTTAGCTTATTTTATTAGGTTAATAGACTTTTAGAGTATTATGAATACACATATTTACACGTTCTGGTCAAGCATATTTTATTACAAGATTTTATTTCTAGATGTTTGTATGTCTACATTTGTGTACTTAGATGTTCATTACATTCGCATCTTCAGCCATTTCCGCGTAAAACGTGTTATTTTAAATGTTAATTAAAAATATCGTGCCGTTGATGATGTATGTATTATTTTTAGAGATTATAATATCAAGACATTGTATAATGTGTGTTTATAATGAGTATATTATATACACTGAGCAATAAAACGATAAATTCAGTAATATCATTTATTTTAAATTCGTAAATATAACTAGTTAAATGCTTTAGCTTAATACTATAGTGGCCACAGAAAATTTCGCTTTTAATGTGCATAATATAAGAGCAATCTCCGTCGCATTAGCGTTGTTAGTGTCGCAATCAACATGTTGTGTTTGCACAACTGACATTTAAATACAATGCGGTGCATTTTCCGCGCGCAATAATATGTCATCTATTCATAATCTTAATTCTAAATAAAATCGATTTGAGTGACTATAATTAGCACAGCAGGATATTTTCTAATTAATATCATATCTAATTCTAAACTTGTGTACACATTTTAAATAAATGAGTTTAAAGCTATTAGTATTAAAAACTGCGTAAAATATGTCGTTGAATCCGGTTTCTTACGGGTAGAACATCTTGATTAGGTTTTTGGGTGGATGTCTGCTGCCAGGGACTGGGCGTAGTAGTTCCGCTTGCAAATATCTTGAGTCTGAACTTACTGTCTGAAGCTGATCCGAACGTGAACGGGCGAATGGTAGGTGGCTTCGTTGGATTTAAGTAGAGGTCAAATATTGATTGCGTGCTTTTAGGCTTCTGTGTTGTCGTTTGCTTCTGTGTTATTGTTTTCGGCTTAGGTGGCACAGTTGAGTAACTGATTGGTCGTGAAGTTGTGGATTGCAATGTCGATGGAAGCTTTGTGGTGGTTTTTGTTGTAGCAGTGCGAGATGTAAACGAAGACCATGAATAGTTTGGTTTTATTGTGGTCTTCTGAAGAGGTCGTACATCATAAGGGCCGAGCTGGGGTTTTGACCTTGTTGGTTGAACAGTGGTCGGTATTGTAGTTTGAAGTCTACCGAAAGTCCATCTAGTCGTGGCAGGGCGTGGAGTAGTTACGTTAGCTCTATTAATTACTCCCCATGACACAGTCTTAGCTGTAGTGATTGGCGGCCATTCGGTGGTGGCCGCTGCAGTGGTTAATTTAGCGGTGGATGGGCTTAGCGCTTTTCGTGCCACTGTGAAAGAAAATGGGGTCGGCGAAGTGATAGGTCTAAGTTCTAATTTTGTTGAGGATGGCGTTGGTCTTAGTGTGCTTAATCTTTGGGTAAACGGTCTGAAAGTTGGTCCTGTCGGCGGCTTTGATGTTGTCGTAGAGGTAGTTGGTAATATTGACGAAGCAATTTTCGGTGAATATATTGATGTTGTAGTTGTCTTAAGGGGTTTCTGAGTGGTTGTTATTGTAATCGGTCTCAGTGTTGTTGTCCGCTGTTTGGTCCAAGAAGTTGTCCTCTGTGTAGTCCATTGCGTTGGTCGCAAAGTGGTCGTAGTCGTGGTGGTAGGTCTTTGTGTTGTGCGTTGTGTTGGTGGCTGCGTAGTCCAAAGCGTTGGACGCTGCGTAGTCCAAAGCGTTTGACGCTGCGTAGTCCATTGCGTTGGACGCTGTGTAGTCCATTGCGTTGGTCGCATAGTGGTCGAAGACGTGGTAGTGGGTCTGTGTGTTGTGCGTTGCGTTGGTGGCTGTGTAGTCCAAGGCGTCGGACGCTGCGTTGTCGATTGCGTTGACGGAGTCAGGAATGTGGTCGTTGGTCTGGTACTTGACTCATAGTTGAATAATGTTGAATTATTTTTGTGAGTCGAAGGTTTCAATGTACTTTTGTCAATGAATACCTGTTTTTTTCTGAATTGGTTTGTCTCTATTGTTCGCCAAGGCTTCACAGGTGGAATATATTCCGTAGATGTGGCCTGCGTAGTCGTCGTGCTCGTGGTCGTAGGTTCGTTAACGGGATGTGAAATTTTAGTGAACGACTGCGGCAATTTAAGGTCATCAATATTGTTAACTTTATAATTATACCAATTGTTTCTTTCCTTGTTATAGTCGAGATCTTTGCCGTAACCTGCTCTAAATATGTCTGAAATCGCCAAATACGATGGTACGGAGTTTTCCACCGTACGCGATCTGTTATTTACACTTGGAGAATACCTTTCACTGTATGAAAACGCCCGGGTCTTGGATAATGGCGCTGGATACTTAGCGCTGGTGTCACAATCCACGAGATATTTCTTTGTGTTATGCTTACAATGTTGAGGATAAACGACCCAGGCCAAAAATCCGTTACCCTGCAGTCGTGTGTGTTCTTCGTGGATCCTTAGTGCACATTCTACATCGTCGGCGATGTCGTCGTCCCGGAAAGCGGCGCAAGGCAGGCCGCATGCTTTCCCGGGTCCGCACCAATACAGCTCACTGATTTGAAGTATTCCATGATCGCCACTGTATGGATTGTTCGCTGCGGTGTCAAATCGAGATTCGTGGAAGGCGATGCAGACCCAGGTGGAGATGTCGTCGGGGTTGAGTCCGAGCGCAAGCAGGTCGCGCGCCAGCTCGCAGCGCTCGTAGATGCGCGCTCGAGCCAGCACCAGAAGCGCGCACGTCAGCCATGCGACGCGCAACATCGCTCCGAGCGTGTGGCGCCCCGCGGCACGCGCACTCTGTTTTACGTTAGCGACGAGCCGAGGATCGACCTCCCTCCGCGTTTACACCGCTGCGAACTGTGTCGAGCCCGTATTTTAACTGAATCTTTATCGTTTCAGAAATATTTGCCTTGCATTTTAGGGCAAACAAGAGGGCCAATGTTTCTGACTGATAAAAATGATTTTTATCGAGGAGTCGGTCTCGGGCCACGGTGCGGGCGGCTGTGGCAGAGAGCGCTGCGCGGCGAGTTCACCTTGTAGCGCGTCATCGACACTCGGCCCCAGCGGCGCTCAACTCAACACTTGCATCGCACCATATTTATATTTTGCTATTTCACTCACGTACCATCCCCGACTTTAAAGACGTGGACGACTTCTAAGAGTTGTTCATTTTGTTTTTATTTAAAATAATCACGGCTCACATGACTGTGTGACCAGTTTCTAAAGTATGGTATTATTAAAAATTTAAAAGGTCGATACAATATTTATCAAGATATCAATTTACCTGGATTTTGAATAAAAAATAAGAAAAGTTGGTATTTTATTAGATAAATAAAGCTCGAAATTGTGTTATAAACATAATAAATGCAGGCGTTATTGATCGTAAATAAGCTCGGATACGAAGATTAGGCATTAAAGACATAAAGACATAAAGACATATTTATTTCTGCATTTTGGTTGTTTACAACACTTATACATGTCAAAACCCTATTCTAGATGAGGCCGGCTTTTCCTAGCTAAATGACTTCTTGAGAAGAAAAGCCGAAACAAACTCAGAGTCATTATTTTTTTGTCACTTCAATTTCTTTAGTCTTTTCTTGATCTTTTAAAGTCCAGACAAAAAAAGGGTTTAGTATGCAAGTACAATGCAGGAAATCATCTGACGCTTTTGACTGACTCGGCCCACTGATGGCCCGCATTCAACAGCAATCGTACGGCTCAACCTTGATTGAGGGAGCCAGCACGATCTGTATCACTATGCCTCCACGCCATCAGAAGGTGTATGCATAAGCATGTCAGCCTAAGCCATCAGACAGGTTGCCACAACTATTTGCTTATATGTTTAATAATGCCCACATCGTACTCACAACTTTACATGCTAATACATAGTAAAATACATGTTGTAAACAATATGTAAAATTATAAAAATTTAAACAATAAAATGTCATATATTTAAATGTCAAAAAATATTATTGTATGTCAATTTAAGAATGTCAAAAAAATTAAATAATAATATATTACTTAAGTAATTTTAAATGTCAAAAGAAAATAACAATGTCAAAACAAAATAAATAAAATTACAAATGTCAAATCAAAAATGTCAGAATGTAAAGATATAAGTACTACAAATGTAAATAAAAATATTGTCACTAATTTCAAAATGTCAAAATTCATAATGTCAATAATTCATAATTTAATGTCAATTCATAATTTTTAAACTCAATTCCAGGCGTTTTTGTCTGCTAAATAATCTTTAACTGTGTAATAAGCTTTTGAACACAAGCTCTGTTTAATAAATACTTTGAATTTATTAATACTTAGTTCCTGAATATTACCTGGAATTTTGTTATAAAAACGTATGCTTTGACACTTGTATGAGTTACTTATTTTTTGTAGTCTAGTTGAAGGTAGAACAAGTTTGTTTTTGTTTCGTGTATTTATTTTATGAATGTCGCTGAATTTAGAAAACATATTTATATTTTTCCTGACATATAACAAGTTCTCATAAATGTATTGAGATGCGACAGTCATTATCTTAATTTCTTTAAATTTTTCCCTCAGTGAATGCCTTGAACCAAGACTGTAGATTGCACGAATAGCCCGCTTCTGCAGTACAAACACAGTTTGAATGTCAGCTGCGTTGCCCCATAATAAAATTCCATATGACATTATGCTGTGGAAATAACTAAAATATACTAATCTGGCTGTATCTATATCAGTTAACTGACGAATTTTATAAACCGCGTACGCTGCAGAGCTAAGTCTATTCGACAACTGACCTATATGTGGGCCCCACTGTAGCCTAGAATCTAAGGTTATGCCTAAGAATACGGTGTTATCTATAAGATCCAACTCTTCTCCATTCAAACATATGTTAGGTTTAACTTGTTTTACATTCGGTCTTGAAAATCGTATACATTTTGTTTTTCTTTCATTTAACAATAAATTGTTAGCAGTAAACCATTGAACTACTTTAGAGAGAGCGTTATTTACATCGTCATTATTTGATTGTTCTCGTCTAAGTTTAAAGATAAGTGATGTATCATCAGCAAATAACACTATCTCTTCCTTATTTTGCATAATATATGGCAAATCATTAATATATATACAAGGAAAAGGAATGGACCAAGAATTGAACCTTGCGGCACTCCCATTGTGACCACTGAACCCATAGAAACTTTTCCATTTACATTACATGTCATTGTATACATATTTTATATTTCAAGTCGTTATGTTGTACAAGGTTGAGCCGCCCTGGCTGTGTATGTAAACAGAAGGCAGAGGTTGATTTCCGCGGCGGCGCGGGTCAACAGGTGAGACGATGGCCTCTACTGCCTAATTTAAGATTGAACTTTAAATACTTAATCATTTGTTTTGAAACGTCACTTATACACATACAAACGGTAATCGAGCTAATCAATCTAGTAAGAGGCAGATTAGTCATAGAACATTAATAAGCATCTAAACAATTATTTGGTCGATTGGAAGACGCTTATCAATGTATATTTAAGATGGACAAATCAACTGACACATGGTTTGGTGTTATTATATAAAGGTCAAGGAACCGGTCAAATGCGGTTTGGCAGCGCGTCGCGTCGCAGGCGCGGCTGCCCTCAGCGATCCGTATCATAACTGACCATGTCACTCACCTTCTTTATATTTTCCGGCAAAACATGTTTATTTTATCAATTATTTCGAGTAATGAAGGGAACAAACAAGAGGTTCGCAAGAATAAATAAAATAATCTACACAAAGATAAAAATAAACGCAGCGTTGTTTTGCTTCACCGAAGTTGTTATACTATTGTTTTTTTAATAAGCTATCACTGTGTTTATGTTTAAAATATTTCCATACCTAATCATGACACCTGGTTACATGGCGTGTCAGGTGAGTCGAAGCAAGACCAAAAAAGAAATCGGAAGCTGGTGTCGATCGTTCTGTTATCTGTCTCGATGGCAGAGAGAGTGAATGGAGGTTAATAGTTGACTACGTCTATGGAGCTTTGTACGAACTACAGAAATACGATATTCTTATAAAAAAAATTGTGATTCTCTAGCCAATCCAAGTCGAAAACTGGCTAACTAACTAACAAGGTTAAGCCTTATACAAAGGCTTGAAGACTGAAGCAGCTTTTATGCATGAAAAATACACATGTATACAATTTATGAAAGACTAAAGAAAATAAAAGAATACAATTTGTATCCCTCATCTCAAAATTCATCACAACCCCGTCTTTTTCATTCAAATTATTCTATGACCTCGCTCCAAAGTTTATTCTACTTATTTTCCCAGAATTAAAAAACATCGGTTCTGCTGTTTTATTTTAAATCAATATTATGAAAACAACGGAGACAGACCGGAAAAATAAGTGACAAGTATGACGCAAGTGACAAAATAAAAATAATGTAAACGTGTACTGAACCTCAAACATTTTGTTGTGTTTGTCGTGCAACGTAGCCGTGATATTTGTAAACGATACTCAATATTCGTTATAAATTATGAAATTTGATATGTCTGCTATAATGACGTCACAATGTTTTTTTTGTAACTACACTTTAATTTTTCGCTTAAATGTTCTGCTCTGTTGTAGGTTAGGGGTAAAAATATTATATAAATAAATATAAGGCATGAATCCTTTTGTGTTTTACAAAATTTAAAGATAAAGCGATAAAGAACGTTTATTTGTTAACATGTGTTTGTAATATAGGTATACATCATAAATGTCATGCACATGGATGGAAAGTTTTATAAAGTAGGTACAACATGTTATACCGTAGTCGTACAAATATGCAAATTGCAGAAAAACTTTACTAAAGAAAAATTACAATTTAGATAGCTCAAAAAAAATACATGGTGGATATTAAAATACAAATAGTGACCACAACAATCATACGCAGAAACACATGAATGGATATAAAATTTAAATTACTAAAACAGCAATTATAAATAGTATTATGATTAGTTAGTGCCGTTTTAGGATTACCTGAATATAATGGTGCTAATACACTTGAGCATTCACCTGTAATAACAGAATAACTAAACGAGTGTGTTTCAGCGAGTATTCTAGAGAATACACAGTAAGACAAAAATATCGTGAAAATGTTCGTTGAAATGTTTGGCTCTGGTTGTTGTTCAGTTCGACAAAGTTCAATAAGGCGAATGTCCACTGTTCTGTTACAAGTAAATGCTCAAATCTATCAGCAACATTAGACAAATGTGTTATTAGCCTACCTATTGATTCAGAGAGCGCTTAGGCTATGGGTGTTTTTGTAAAAGTGATCACTTCGCATCATCACCTAGTTTTTGGATGCGTTCGGATTTTGGATGCGTCTATAACCATAATTTCACTGGTCTAAGTAACCAATTCACCTTTCTTTACAGGACAGGCCGGACTACGCTGCGGAATCAGCTATTTGTATATCCAAACAAAACATTTCAAACAAACGCCAGATGGCGCAAAAATCTATTTCAGAAAGAGTTTGTTTTAACTTGTGGGTGCCTTACTTAGTATGTTATGAAACTATTACAATAACTTTGTCTGTACCATGTATTTTAAAATTTCAGCTATACTTTAGTATACATCATATAATTTTATTAAAACGGGTCTTATTCGCGATATTTAATTAATTTAAGGTATAAATACCTATGTTTTACCGACGTTTCGACCGTCTTACAACAGCCTTGGTCGCGGCAGGATTGATGTCATCTCAGCGCCGTCCTTGTGAAGCGCGGGTTTCACTTGTTTTTTATATTGATTATATTGATAAAAATCAAAATAAAAAACAAGTCAGGGTAGCTGCCGAAACCCGCGCTTCACAAGGACGGCGCTGAGATGACATCAGTCCTGCCGCGACCAAGGCTGTTGTAAGACGGCCGAAACGTCGGTAAAACATAGGTATTTATACCTCAAATTAATTAAATATCGTGAATAAGACCCGTTTTAATAAAATTGTATGATGTATACAAATCGCGCAAGTTTAAAATCGATTACTTTAGTATAGTTCTCGAAGTTATATTCAATATTGCCTGATTTTTTTTACTGAAGGTAAGTATGTAAGTGACTATAATGTTCAATGTATCTAACGTTCCTATCTGTAGTAGACTTGCCGTTATTTTTTGCGTCACCTTCCTATTATACTGTAAATAGCTTTGAGAAACAAGGTCAAAAATCACAGCATAGATAAGCCGGTGGTATGAAGTCAGCGGACAGCCAGCCCTTATACCAGACGAGCCATGCAGTCTTCACTGGCCTTCAGTCAATATCGTGTATTACATTGCAAATAATTGCAGTTTATTTTAAATATTTGAAAAATGCGAGGAAACCTGCATCTCTGAGAGTTCTTCATAATGTTCTCGAAAGACATGTGAAGTCTGCCAACTCGCACTTGGCCAGCGTGGTGGACTATGGCCTTACCCTTCTCATAATGAGAAGAGGCCCGTGCCCAGCAGTGGGACTGTATAAGGGGCTGATGATGATGATGATGTGGAAAAATGTTTATATACCTATCTGCCCACGGTCCGCGAGCCCACTCTCAGTAATTATTCAATTGCCGGTGATATCTCATGGCTAATGCACTAACATTAATTAAGTGCACTGCATGCTAAGGGTTACATTTTCATACGACACTTTGTGGCAACTGTTTTGAACGATGCGTCCTTGCTTCCAATTAGAATTTTTTTATAAAAAAAATCTTAGAAAAACTTTTATAAAAAAATACTCGTAATCTGGGTCAGGTATAGATGATGGCTTGTTTACTTGATGTGGATGGAGGATGTGGGGTCTCCTGATGTATAAGAACACGATTTCGGTTGTCTGCCTCTCACTCTATCAGGCACGAATAGATTTTCGAAGTAGGTACACACGTGTTCATTACTTTAAGGTCGATACACGTAGGTGGATCTTCTTACACCTTTCACAGAGAGAGCAGAATTCTAAACAGCTCCACTGAGTTGATTCCAGAACCTCAACTTTTCGTCATCGCGGCAGGCCCGCCTTAGGCGTGTAGGTTTCAGATAAGTAGTTAATAGTAGCTTTGAGATTAATTCAGTTTTGGCCCTTTCGATAAGCACTTTTTAATACTTTACTACTCTACCTATGTCTTTCCTTGGTACCTGAAGGAGCTTGTAACCATTCTAAATGGTTCGGGTTCGTGCATACTTTCTACTAACTCTGCCAATTTACCAGCACTTTTGAGCGTCCGGTTAGCGTACCAATATTCCATTTGATTTTTCAGTTTAAATCACGCGCATTTAGTCTTTGTCCACCATTATAGTCGGGCGAAGTGCCTGCACTTTGATGCGTGGAACCAGCGTGGCATATAATTTGTTCGTTAGTGATTTTGTGAATGGCGATTGCACCCAAAGACAGCCAGCAGACGTACCGACTTGAAGATCAGATGGTCTATCTATGGGCTAAAAGATCGCAGTGAAATCCCATCAACCCGTGCACATCTGGGCCTAAGACCTCTTACGAGGGAGACAAGTAAATATTTATTGAGCAAAATATAATTCCGAAAAGTCTATCGAGTGAACTAAATAACAGAAGTATACGCAATATGGTTTAGGTAATTCAAGCTGTACAATAATGCTCAGCGAGTGGAAATCAATATTTCAAGCCCTGTCCCGCTCTACCTAATCTGTCTGCATTAACATCCATCCTTCACCCCAGCCAACAACGGGTACGCGTACACAGCAGAATACCAACGTGCCTCACGCATTCCATCCATAATAATGCACTTAATTTTACACGACACTGATATAACTGACGCCACGTCTATATTATACAACTATGCACTGTGGTATTTGTTGTCTGTTTTAGATTTTGATAATTTAACTATTATTTCTTACTTATCGTGCCGATGGCAACACTTTAAATATATTTGGCCCAAACTACTATTTGTTGGCGCATATTACTAGAATATCGGTCGCGTAATGGTATAGGCCTCTAATCAACTGACTAACAATCACTTGAGTCTTATTTTTGTTTCGCAAACGAAAACCTAGTAGCGGGTCTCCATATAGCATTCATAATCAAGTTCACTCCTAAGTTGAGTTGGAAAATGATGGAGGGAGTATAATTTCATGACAGCCGAAATAACTTCAGCCTACGCATTAAAAACCACCCTCGCTCTCCTCGACCTTCATTATCGCCACCATAAATGGTAAGTATGGTATCCGCGCCGGAATATAGAACCATTGAACGCACGAAATCCTCGTAAAGCCTACAGCAGAAAGCGTTTGGTACCCCAGCCATGGCTGCCATAGTATCGCCTTAGTCAGCAAACTTAACCAACTATAGTTTAAAACTTGAGTTTAATCCAATAAGAGGCACAATGACCTTGTTTTAACGATATGTTGCCAGATTGTTAAAAGTATAGGGTTCCCACCTAGAACTTAGGGTCCCAAGCCAACCTCACCTGCAAGTGGTGCACCTGCCGATCAACGGACGAGGCTATGGCAAACAAAATATCCCAATAAGCGGCAATAGGCTCGCCACCTATTACGTGGGATCAAAACACTGGCGAAAAGTGGGCGTTTAATATGTCTCCGCCTACCCCTTCGGGGAGACAGGCGTGAGTCTATGTATGTATGTATGTTGTTAAAAGTACGAAGTTGAAAATAAATTATTCCAGCCTAAGCTTAGACAAACTATGTATTTTTGTCACTGGAGCAAATTTCAGTTAATACCTGGTTGGCTGGTACCAACAAAATTCCAATTTGAACTTAATAATGAAGTGTGTTCGCAATATCTTAACCTGTGATCAACAGATTAATTAAATTCAGTGACTAACTATTCAATTGCTGGCTGCATATCACGAGCATCCATGAGGGAAAATAATTAAACTGTGCCCCAATATCGCACATTGATGTCGGAATAATAACGTTATAGCATTATTGAGCTTTAACAAATTACGTTGGCGTGTATTTAATTTATAATCGGTACTAATAACTTTATATAGCGTTTGGGTCTGTTGACATAAGGTCGGTGTACTTATTTTATTTTAGCTGGATTACATGTTCATTGGGGCTCGGTCTAAAAGCACAGAGTTTTGATAGTAAGAGACCTGTATTTCACAAATATTGTGATCTTTGCGCCGAAGCACTCCCATATAACAAACCCTTCACTAAATTGTGTATTTCAATAGACACCGTATTTATATATTCCTGGCGCTTTGTCGGCCCCGTGTTGTTACTTAGAATCAGTCAAAGCGTCAGGCATTGAAAACTAAAGCTACGTGAGGTAGTGAGAGGGTGGCAGGTAGCAAGGCGGACTCGTGCTCGCTGTTAGTCGGTGCTTTGTGCGAAGCGTCAAGCAGTTCGGCACGGTTCAGCCTTTCACCCAAAGGAGCTTTGACATCGTGTCACCAAAGTGTATTAAATGTCGTATAATCACATAGACCCAAGCTTTACTTGTGTACTACCACTCGTACAAAAGCTTGTGTTCTGAGGAATTTAGTAATAGGTAATTATCTAATTGGTGTCAGAGAAAATTTCACACAATTTCTAGACATCGGCAGAGGTAGGTATTCGACTCCCACACCTTATTATCAAAATGGACGCGTATAAAGAGTAACGAGAGCAAAAATAAATGTCTTTTCAATCGGGCATGATTGTTTTGTAAATTAATAAAGCCTCACCTGCTGATTGTGATCACCCACAATCATTCATTCACCTTGGTTAAGTTATACGAGTGTAACCAATAATAAAGTATAAAAACTATGCAACATCATTCTTAGTACAGTAACACTATTATACAGTGTAAATCGCTATGGGGTACTTGTATCGGTTTACTACGAATAAATTTTGACCTGCACTCGTGTCCCCCGCACCCGCACCTTGGGACGCATCCTACGCAGGCCTCAACCAAGCCCACGTGGAGCGTCCACTTCCGGTGTGTGTACCACGACAAGGTGGAGATCCCACAGAGGGGGGACAAGATGTGAGGTTGATTAAACAACAAATGTTGTTCATTACAAGGAATATAATCACTACCTACCTAAGAGATTTGCACTACATTTAAAATAACATTTATTATTGCATAAACTACCTATTAAGTTGATCTTATTCGAACTTCCATGAAATGGTAACGCCGGATTTGCTGAAGCCAGAAAATCATTTTCGAATAATATTTAAATGCATTGATGAAACATTTCTGCGAAATATCGGCCCCCGATGCACTGTGTAAAATTCTCGGTACAGAGTTAAAATAGGCTACAATATTTTAATATAAATTCATGGATGGAAAATGGGATGAATTTAATCAGGAAGGTATTCGAGTATTTATTATCCTGTATATTAAATACTAAAATTCCTGTAATCCTGTGAAGTATATAACGTAAGCTATTTATATTCATTTAATACATAATTATTATTATGTGTTTATGATGTACGTTTGTACCTACCTATTTTGAGAACAAAGCATGGACACATGCACAACCAGCGTCACCTAAAATTACCATTTAGCGACACATAATTATACTTACTTACACAGATGTTTAGGTATTTCTATTTTTTGTCACATCTTTTACATAATCTCTCGTTGCGACAATCACGAATATCAGTAACGTAGTACTTATCTTAGACTCGTCGGTCACATGTCAAAGTCACAGGCTTTCAAAGTATAAACTGAAGGAACGGGCCAAAGAGGCGTATGAACAACGTATCAATCAAACGGACGTATTTAAAAATTAACTCTACTTTTTCCGCGTTCAGTCGATTCAGTTACGTACCTAATACCTAAGATGAAAATAACAAAACAAATTAAAATGGGATATTCCAATTTTATTCTGCAAGTCATTTGTTTTATACCTGTTTTCATTTCAATAAAAAGGACAAGCTTATTTTCCGTTCAGCGAAATTTTATACAAAATATACCGTTAATAAAACTTTAATCGGATATACAAGGGAAAAGCTCTTTGTTAATAATTCTGTCCGGAGCATCTCTATTGTAAAAATATAGATCAGACTCAATAGAGCTCGGATTAGCTATCGAGTACTATTCACCCAGATAGATCAATAAGTCGTCATTCGATTGTCGGTGCATAACGTTCAATTAATATCAAAAGCGGATAATAGGATTGTATGAAATATATATATTTCTATGATTAGAACGAGAGTATCAGTTTGTAACATTTGTTATCTTTGGTAATTATTTTTTTGACTCCGGTCACATTTGTAAGAATTGTCAATTGCCACTTCCTTGAAAAATTCACACGTTTTTTCTGAGTTGGAACTCGCTGTGAAAAACCACATGTAAATTTTGCAGATCCTTTGTAAAACTGCCGCCTTTGATTTGCCCGGCACGGTTCAGTGAGCCCTTGATTTTGTGATATTGTATTCAACATTGTCATTTTGTAAAACTGAAAATTGTGTGAATCCTCTCCTCGTGTTGAAGACGACGCGTTTGGAGTCTAGCAGCTGGGTAGATATATCATTCAATCTACTGTGGCCACTCTAGAGTTTGTGTCTGTCTATCTAGCTTGGTTCCAGGACCGACACCAGTGAAGATCCAGGTAACTGTATTATTGTATTTGATTGTTAGCACTGAGAAACTCAGTCCAATATATGTCAGACTTCTTGTTTGCTCTGGTCAGGTGGATGTAATGTAAGCTTCCACTATCTTCTGCAACAATTCCCACCTGCCTAGGGCAACTTCTGAACAAGGACCTTTCAGTACATCGAATAATAAGTAAAGACTTGCTTTTCTAGTTTCAGCTTTAGCTAATTGGCTCACTGTGAGAAATGAGAGCTTATTGATTTTAAAGTCAAGATTTTACCAGTGATCAGTAGCTGCTGAAGGCATCGGGTACGTTTTCGCGGAATGTATCGCAAAAATTATCGACATATTCTGCTCTGAAAATTTCGTACATGATCCATGGTTTACTCCTTTCTACTTTAACGTCGGAAATCATATTTTCTCGATGAACTTTAGATACAGACGTATTTCGTATCATTAATGAATTCGTCTATGTCACTTGCTTCGAGCTATGAATTGGTAATGTTGTTCGGCATTGTTGATAATTAAAACAAAACTCAAATCACAGAAGCTAGTTCTAATAGGGTATTTGAGTAAAAAGATCGAATTAGTCCGTCAGATAGATTTCCAAAAAATATTGGACACGTATATTTTCTTTAGTCGCGTAAACAAAAAATTAAGACGACAAACTTCGCTGAAAACTCGTGTGACGTCACTTGCCAGTACACTTTTTACTGGCAAGTGACGTTACAAGCCCCCACACTTATACGTTTCTCCATCTTTGATGTTTTATCTTCGTAATTTTTTACCGATTCGATAAAAGAAAAAATACGTGTCCAATATTTTTCGATAATCTAACTGACGGACTAATTCTTTTTTTTTTAGTCAAATACCCTATTATGTATTTGTGTGAATACGTACTGTTAGTAGTCTACGGACTTGACATGTAGCGGTATTAGACATTACCGAGAATTATTCTCTCCCTGAGTTCTATAGAGCCTTTGACTATGCTCTAGGTTCACTAACGTAAGACTCAATCGAGATTAGCTAAGCTTAAGATCACATTTTATCTTTGTACTCTACCCTTTATCTCTGTTTTTTGAGATTTTTCTTCTGAGATTATTCTTAGCGATAAGGTCACGAATTGCAAATTTTGATTCACGTGTGTTATACTATAGTGTATTAAGGGTTTTGTACAGTAAAGTATATTCTACTGGCAGTGGCGGCGCTAGGCGTCGGCGACGTCGCCGACCGCCGACGGCCTCGCGCCTGAGGGGGCCTCGCAAAGAGTTTTACAAGTTACTTAATTTCGTTTCGCCTATCATCCTGGCTTAGGTAGCCGACACCGAATAATTCGGGAAAAAGCTGAGCAGATGACTTTAATTATTATGACTTTAATTATTTTCGAACACGTGCGTAACAAGATCCGTGTTGGGTGAACATTTTTGAATTGTCATTTATTTATTCATACATTATTTTATAATTTGGCTCACTTAAACGTGGCCTCGCCATCGATTTAGAAAAGGGCCTCGCGAACTCGATGTCGCCGACGTCCACATGTGGTCTAGCGCCGCCACTGTCTACTGGAGTCCTACCACCCTTTGACTACCTTACATTACAATTGGTGGTTTGAGGGTGGATATAGGTCGCTACATCACCGTAAGAAGCGGCTTGTGTCTCCAAGGCATTGCTTCTATAAAGCTCACATAAGAAACATAGCTATTTACCATCAATTGGGCATTGATGCTAATAAAAATATACTTCACATTCCAAAATGTCTTTTTACAAAATATGTCTTTACATGTATTGTATTGTAAAGGTATTAAGTATTTGTATATAGAATATCTTAGCTTTTATGATTTTTCTTGTACATGTTATAGTTATCACACCCTCATTACTTGGTAGCTGTGGCGACGGTAAGCTGTTTATCGCTTCTCGGAATTACGCTCCCTTTGAAATCAGGATGTTCAATAAGTGAGCCGCGTTCTAGGCCACTTTGTATCGGCTTTATAATGATACGTTCTAACAATTATTTTCATCACTATCCTAGCGCTATCACGGTGGTATCCTAGACTTCAGGCTTGGAGCCCAGGACCCGCCTTTTTAGTCTAATCAGATTCGTCAGAATATTACTTTCAGCGACTGCCGTCAGGCTCCTGCAACCCAAAAGGATAGCGGTATTCCATGGCATCGACTTACACCAGTGTCAAACTATTAATCAATAGAACTGACTCTCCAGAATGACTGTCAAATATCTTTTTTACAGCCGGGACCGTCAGATTAATGTTATCGGAGATACGGAGCAAGGAAAAATAGACACTTTGTTTATTTTTATAAGACGATTCCAATAAAATTTCTGCACGGTGGAGATCTTTATAAACATTTAAACGACGTTCACAAACAGCACTCAGATTCGGCCCAATTCTATATGAAGCGCTCAATGTTTCTTTTTTGTGTACAGATCAAAGCCACATTGGCGTCGTGTGAAAGAACGAAGTGCATATCTAATTTGATGTTAGTACTTATTATATAGGTGGACACCGCGCTAATACAAGGCAATATATTTATGCAGGCCTCCGACACACACATGTTAGATTGTGGAAGGCTGACACAACCTGTGTTTATACAGGTATTTATCTGTCCTAATGCATAATCAAAATGTTACCAGTTATATGCCCAAATCTAGTTTAATTCATCTATATTTTGATACGGCAAATGCTGACATTTATACTGCGCTGCCTTGAGAGTAAATTCAACGTGTATAGCCCACGGCTTTACCTACTGTTAGCTTCTAACGTTTAATTAATTCTTTTTCATAATGAGAATACAAACAATGTTAAAAGAAACCGTCCATAGTTGTAATAAAATATTTTAAAAGGTTTTACCTTTTTGTATTGTTAAATGATCGTACCAGGAATAAACAATTAAGTAGGTACTTATAATTAGAAGTAGGTATAGCAAGGGATACCAAAATAGTGGTATTATTAGACGTCACCAAAAGCAATGCGTATATTTTTAAGACGTTTTTATTAAGCTCCATAGTGTTACTAATTTATTTGTTTTTTTTTTTTAGAGAGACAACGCCCGCATTAGGACTAAATCCTGTGTCGCGGGGGACTTTACAAACATACAACTAACAGATACAATGAACACCCAGACTCGAAATAACAATTTGTAAACTAGACAAAGTGTTGTCTCGTGTGGGAATCGAACACACAACACTCAGCGCGGTGTCAAGCGCCGAGGCGGCCGCTTAAACCACTACACCAACCGTGTAGTCTTTGGTCTTTAAATCAATGTTTTGTACCAGTCTGCCATAGTAAGCCTTATCATTGATTGGTATTGAAAATATTACTTTATTTATCAGTGACTTGACTGCCTCGTTGGTCTCGCGGCATACCTAAATGTGCGCGTGGGATTGGGAGGTCTCGGGTTCGATTCCCGGGTCGGGCAAAGTGTTATTGGGATTTTTCGTTAGGAAATTCTCAGTAGCAGCACGGAGTCTGGTAATGTGCCCGGTACGGCAATAGGCTCGCCCCCTATTACGTGGGACCTTTAAAATTCATGGCGAAATGTGGGTGTAATATTACACCTCTGCCTACCCCTTCGGGGATACAGGCGTGAGACTATAAATAAATAAATAAATTTATCAGTGAAACGGCACGGAAAGTAAAGAATAAACAGCAATCATTTGCTTGAAGTATACAGAATGATTTGTAATTGCTCGTATTCCCTTCTGATGGTGATTCTAGAGTCATAATGGAGTATTTTTACCCCATTATATATGAGGGTCCAAAATGCATCATTTTGGAATTCAATGGTTTTTTATAATTTTTTGAGCAATTTCCAAATTTTTGTTATAGACATCTTCTAAAAATCATTTTGACTATTACTGGTAGCAAATTGTATCGTATTGTGTAATTGTACCGTATTTAATGCCCAATTAAATTTCCCATCTTTTAAAATAAATAAAGCCACTAACTCAACATGCAGTTTGAAAATAGAGCAAATAAACACAAAAACTGTTCGAATAAAATAAAATTACGCCACAAAAATGCAATTATTGGAAAAATAATATGTGGCATGTAATGTAAAATGTTGGAATAACTTTCTGGTATTACTCGCTATCCTCTAACCCTAACCTAACTGTTTTCATTATGTCCTACGCCTTAGCACTTCTTGAAGAGGTAACAAGATAAATATAAATGTACGCTGTAAATGTCAGCCGATATACGAGTACCTTCTTAATGTAATTTTAGAATTTTAAATCCATAGCCTTATTGGGCCTTATTACAAAACAAGGTCTAAATATAATACAAGGTTTAGACCCTCATGTAGAATGTTTTAAAAGACTTTTTGACTAAGGTAGTTATTTATTTTTATTCGACATTTGTTCTAAAGAATTTTAGTGACAATAGTTTTACAAAAATATGTCTACAGTAATAATATTCTACCACATTCACACAACACCATCTAGTCCCTAACTAAGCAGAAGCTTGTACTATGGGTACAGTCAACAGCAAAAGTAGATGATCAAAATCAGAAATCAAATATTAGGGCCGGCACATACCTGACGGAAGATCCGTCGCGTTTTATCGGTCGCGTAACGCCAATACATAGAAATGTATAGAAAAACGTTCAACCATTCACACCTGACCGATAATCCGTTAGTACGTCGAGCGTACTAACGGATTATCCGTCGACGTCGCGCGCACTACGCACCACGTGAATTTTGACCGTTGAGTAAGGAATATAAATGGAGAAGGCAAATAGTAGGTACATATAGAAAAATTACATTATTCACATAAATTATTAAATTTTTATAGACTCACGGTTGTATCCCCGGAGGGGTAGGCAGAGGTTTAATATTACACCCACATTTAGCCATGATTTTTTTATACACATATATACGAAATCGACATAAAGCCACCAAACATAGTGTTGTCTCGTTTTGTCTTAGGGATATTTCTGTCAGAAAAAAGAGATAGCCATAGTTTACTGAATAAATTAATCATGACGATATTTTATTAGAAATGTCATTCGTGCCACTATCGCCATATTTTTCGCCAAGGTTTGTGGTACATCTGCTGTGAAATCGTTGTCTATCGAACATAATAATTTTGTTTTTGTGTATAAATATGTCTAAAAAACCGATATTGGCTCTCAGAGAATATTTTGTTACATGTTTCATACAAGGGTCGTCTTTCGCTTTGCCATGTTCGCCCACATTTGCATTATGGAATAAACTAATCTGGCAAACGATTTAAACTAACAAAGGTAACTTACTAAAAAATGTATTATTCTCCTCTAACCGGCTCCATATCGTTATCGATTACATTCTGGAGAACAACCCAAATGGCAGCCATTTTATTTGCCCAACGTTTCGTAGGTGTGCACGCTAATTTCGTAGGTGAGCACGCTAAATTCGTAGGTATTGGACATACCATATCCATGTAATTCCCAGATCGGTGATTTTAAGATCGTAAGATTCCAGGGCCGCCAGAGCTTACTTATTTTTTCAGAAACAAAATGTGTAGAATAATGTGGTGTTAGTATGTGCTATGCGTAATATTTGCTAGCTTGGATCGAGGGCCAATTTTTGGGTATGAGGTGCTAAAGGTCCACGGGAACAATTTCCATACATACCTATATAGAAAACATTTTGTGTCTTGCTCTGCAACTGTAGTCTGTAACCCCTTCTATATCATTTGTATAAGTTTTGTGAAAAACCGTAACCAAATCGTATTATCGTCTTTTATTTTTGAACCTCCATACCTAAATGGGATATATATTCAAATAACGCTTGTTGGCTACTAAAAAAATCCTCGAAGTCCGACATATTTTTAATAGTCAAACTCGAATTGCAATATAAATAACTACAGGACTTCAGTGACTACATAACATCAGGGAACACGAAAAATAATTAGGTGAAAGAATATGACAGTAAAATATTGAGCTGCCCTGAGTACGGCCCTGCACGAACAAACTTATATGTGTGCATAATAGCCACGCTTTCAACGAATGTGTGCAGATACGCTCGACGCATTTTCCGTCAGATGTGTACCGATTCATTTGACGGAATAGACGCGACCGAAGATACGTTCGACGCATCTTCGGTCAGGTATGTGCCGCCCCTTAATGAACGGAGTTCGCGTCAGAACTATGTGGCGTCAAAGTAAATCAAAAGTATGTGATTGTAAATTATACCAATCATTTGCTACTAGTACAGCTGCCATATATTCGTGATCAGTAAAATTCATCAATATTGTATTCGAAATGCAAATTTATATTATTGTACATGACATCCGAATTACAGATTGACATTAAAGAGTTTCGATACTTGGATTTTTGCACTATTCCAACAGAACTCTTCAGAGAGGTTGGACTAATAAGGTTATATTTCTTTGGAACTCTTGCTAACAGTGTGACAAAAGCGCGAAGTAAATATAAATAATGCACTTAAGATAAAATTATCAATCTACCTTCCGGTTTTTATACATACCTATAGAAAAACTATTTGTCACAGACACAGAAAAAGTACAACATAAAAAAGAAACAAAACGTAAGGCATAGCATTAGCACAGTGTAATAATATCTTTATACTGTGGCATTAGTCTGTGACAGATAGATACACTGTGTACTGTGACAGTTATAATTTTGTATCGCATCAGCTACTTTTGAACATTGACATAAATGCACAAACATGCAAAGATAGTAATATTTATTGAATTATGGTTTTGTATCACATCAGTTACTTTTGAACATTGACATAAATGCACAAACATGCAAAGATAGTAATATTTATTGAATTATGGTTTTGTATCACATCAGTTACTTTTGAACATTTGACAGAAGTTACAAAAAAGAAAATACATGAGAGATGAAATTTGGTAAAATTATATTGAATATACAAAGACTGCCTCTGTGGACCAGTGACTGCCTCCGTGGTCCGGTGGATAGCGTATGCGTCTGCTGATCGGAAGTCTCGGGTTAGATTCCCGGGTCGGGCAAAAGTGTTACTGGGTTTTTTCCAAACTCTCAGTAGCAGCACGGAGTCTGGTGATGTGCCCGGTAGCAACTCATCTGCTTTTCCGTAAAACATAACAAATTAAATTACTGGGGTACTTCAAAAATAAGTATGAATAAATTATTTGCCTCATGATTACGTGGCCTCAGTTTCATCATTTATATTTGATTTTAACTGTTCACTAGTTTTGAAATTTTTCTTCACTTCTTAGTTCTGATGCGAATTGAGTTTATAACTTTTGGAGTCAAAACTGATCACGAATTTATGGCAGCTGTACTAGTAGTTAATTATTGGTATAATTTACAATCACATACTTTTGAATCACTTCGACGCCACACAGTTCTGACGCGAACTCCGTTCATTAGTATTGAATTTCTGATTTTGATCATCTACTTTTGCTGTTGACTGTACAAGACAATGGATAAACATATATATATCGACGGTTAAAAGGTATAAGATACAACAATTTTACCGAAAATGACTTTTAAATGCCATCATATTAAAAAAAAAACGCTTTTTCGAATGCGCCAACTCCCATGGCTCTACGATGACTTTTTTGTCACTTATGCCGTAATTATAATAAATTATATAGTAAAAAACTGCGTTTTAGAAGTATTATTTCGGTATAACCAACCGAGTTTTAGGCCTTTATCACCATACAGGCGCTTATACCCCTGGAAAGATGGCATCCTTTTTGGTTTATTGTCGGTAATATACTTTTACTTCTTATTGGCGTAGCGATTTCAGGCGGTAATGCCTCTTTACCATTAGCATCTGTTTTGTAAGGTTGAATTTATGTCTTTTAACCTTTGTCATCAAAAATATTAAGCGTCCGATATACCTTACTACTGTTTATAAGTTTACAATGCAGTTGTTGCTTATACGCAATTACTAAAATCTAATTTCAAATGAAATGTCGGTTATTCCCTACTAACAGTTAGGTACTATTATAATACAACTCTGTCGCTTACGCTGTATTATATGTATGCAATTCCTTAAGTCTTACTTTAAAGGAGAACCACGTTGGTTGTTATTATTATTATTTTAAAGTCATGACATTTAATGCACGTTACCATTTGTCCAGATAATACTGTGTCAACTGTGTGTTGGATGTTCTCGTTTTCTTCTTGATAGATAAAGCTTGATCTGTGGAAGTGCCACGTTACCTTTTTTAACCCACATACATTGTCGCTAATCTCAATATCCTTACGATGTTTTGCTAAGCAGTGTATCTTATGCTCCATTACCTTCCGGCATAATGAGGCGAATCATCACTTATCCTCCTTTACCCATTTTAGTTATTCTACAGACATGTGACTTATGCCATATTACCTTTTGGTATGAGGAGATGAAATGTAGCTAAGTCTTCTATTCTCTTTGTTTTTTTCTGCGTTTTATGTAACTTATGCCGAATTACCGCATGTTGCAAATAAGGTCAATTGATCTAAGCGACATAAAATCAAATAAATCAATGTCTAATCAAATAAATAAAAGTGCCAATAAATGCTCTATTTTTCTTGATTCCAGCGGTGTTGCCATTTTCTCGATATGAAAATAGATAAAAAAGTTATGTCCATTTTTCTTCAATTTCAAACTTTAAATTGCTCTCCTGGACAATTTAGTTTTTGTTGCTTATACCATATTACCTTTCAACCGTCGATATACTTTTTTGTGTATATACATACATATTATACACAGAAACACCCAGACCAAGACAAACATCTATGTTCATGCACACAAATGTTTGACTTGAGCGGGAATCGAACCCGCGACCTTCGGCGTAGCAGTCGCTTACACTCCCGCTACGCCAATCGGCGCCGAATAATCAATTTTACGCAGGTAAGTTTAGTACTAAACCTTGATTTAGATTTAGTTCATATTTTCTAATAAGGCGGATTAAGTTTGTGTCGTAGGCTTTTTCTGCTGCTGGGTAAAAATTAAAGAGGTACAATGAAACATTTGAACTAGCTATGAGGACTTTATAGAAAATAATTACTGCGACTGCACACTAATTAGTCAATTCGGTCAAGCTTTGACCTATGACGAATCGGACTGAAATTCGACTGTGCTTCAATTTTCAGCATCCATCTCATCTCAATAAATTATCGAGCTTTTGTTTCGGTAAATATAGTATGAGTTGATCTCACATGCAACTGCTGCAGTCTTGTCGACAAACACTCGAGTCATCCCCGTACCATTTTTATTATTTATGGAACATGCCAACCTTTTGATCCTACTCGCTTTTTAACTATGTAGGTAATAACCAGCGACGGAAAATGCCACGACGCTACTCAACACGAAGAAAACAAAGAACAGAAAAGAGTGGGTGAAACAAACAGTCAATCTGATCCACGCGATAATGTAGGACGAGTGTAGGATACGCGATTTTTACATTTTTTGCGTAACTCGCGAAAAATACCTCGAATCATGTTGCCGCGCTTGTCATTCATATTTATATACGAAGGGTCAGATAAACTACCCTCTGATGAGCTTCAGTTACATAACATAAATATAGTAGGTAATACAATTAGATACATTTATAGTTTTGTGTTTATCTGAATTATAACACAAACCGTGACAGTTTCACGCTAAATTTTTCTTCCACAACTCTCGCATTAGGACTAAATCCTGTGTCGCGGAGGACTTTACAAACATACATCTAACGAGGACAATTAACACCCAGACTCGAAACAACAATTAATGGATCACACAAAGTGCTGTCTCGTGTGGGAATCGAACCCACAACACTCGGCGCAGTGTGAAGCGACGAGGCGGCCGCTTAAACCACTACGCCAACCGCACAGTCAACAGTAAATAAATAATTACTTAAAGCATCTCTTATGTGATCTCACTACTGTCATCGAAATATTACCCAAGGTTAAGGCCGATACCAATATTTTATCTATCGATAGCATATAAGCTTTATACAGAATATGTCAAATATATCTCTAGTAGCCAAATCGATGGACAGGTCAAAATAAAAAATTGGGACGGGCCGTTAGAGAACATAAAATGCTAGTAACTCACCAACGCAAGTATACAGTTCCATGGCTCCCTTTAGAAGGCAGCCGTCCTCTCTATTGACACCTGAGGTAACGTTGACGCAGAAGCATCCATCATCGTTGTCTAGGAACCACTCGTTTGCAGCATACCTCACTGTTGGTATACCTTCGTATTCCGAGTCCTTTTCATATCGAAGCTCCACCGACCTGATAAAAAAGCACTACAATTTAATTTACTGATTTTAAAGTACCTACTTTTTTCTTACCGTACCTTCTATTTCACTATGAATAAGCACATCTATAAATTCATTGCAGGCAAACGAGAAATCGTGTCAAATGTTTTTCCAAAATCATCATGCACAACATTTCTGCATCTTTTCCTATATTATGTATATATAATATCTAGTGTACGATGTACGACGAAAATTTTAGTGACATCTGAAAGAGTGTCCATTTTGGCTTTCTTTTTGTGTAGATCTAAGTTTGTTTGAACCCGATCGACTTTAATTAATCTTGAAAATGTATGTTCATAATATGCAGATCCATTTTTAGCCCCTACTACCTACTTATTTTTGATATCCTTTTTTTCCACACGGTGAAATTGCAAATAGATTACTTTAACGTTAAAACATAAACTTATGAAAGCTATTGACACACTACAACAGACAATAAACACTTGATAAGGGATTCAAAGGAATATTAAATACGGCTTGACAAACATCGGCAAATCATTTGAATTCTTCCCGGCTTTAACTAGGTTAACGGGATGTAAGTACGTCTGGCGGTAGATGTGGTCTGTTGCTGTGTAAACGTCGCCTTATTTACATTATACAAGCTTGCAAATGCCGTCAAGCCTCTTTTTTCCAAAAGCAGCATTTTCTTTTAATTGTTTGCCAACATCAGTAAGTAAACAAGAATGCGCTTTTGCACGTACTATAATCATTGTTTTAAAATGGAGATAGACTGTGAACTTTCTAGCGCATAATAAGTTATTCACATATATTATAAGCAACTGTTCTGCGTAATGATGCTAACGTAAATTACGATAGACCTTTTTATAATCCAGTGTAATAGATCTATCGTCTTGCGAATATCTGAAGTATTTAAAAACGTACGTTTATCTAATCCAACTACATATAAATTGAAAAGCTTGCAATTCCGTACCCAAAAGCTTGAGGTATAGGTGTAGGTCAAGAAAGCACTACCAACAACAGAACAGCCAAAACAGTAAAAGATTGAAGGCAAATGTGGAATGCTTCAGTATAAAACGTCTTTGTCTTTTTAAATTACTGCCATGGCGATTGACTTGAAAGGAAATATATTAGGGATAAAAGTATGAAATTATTTAATTATTTTTTAATTTTTAACAAATTTATTTAATCAAAATAGTTACCATTATTATCTATACATTGCTGCCATCTATATATCAAAGGAAGGTCATTTATGCCTTTGCGATAGAACTCTGAGGATCTAGACTGCACAAACTGTGTGAAAGTATTTTGTACTGCCTCCTGGGAAGCAAACTTCTTGTCACGTAGATAATTGTTCAAATCACGAAAAAAATGGTAGTCCGTTGGAGCAAGGTCTGGCGAATACGGAGGATAACGAATGGTTTCTAACTGCAGTTCCTGAAGGGTCAAAACGGTTTCTCGTGCTGTATGAGGTCTCGCGTTGTCATGGAGCAATAATGGTGAAGATCGATTCATGAGTCGGGGCTGTTTTACTGCTAGTTTTGCCAACATTATTCGGAGTTCGGTACAATAGACATCTGCCGTTATTGCTTGACCAGATCGGAGAAAACTATAGTGAATAACACCATGCTGAGACCACCAAACAGGTAACAGTACCTTTTTATTTGTAAGCTTTGCTCTAGGACACTGTTGCAGCGTTTGACCTGGGGTCAGCCATTGCATTTAACTTTTACGGTTATCATAAAGAATCCACTTTCCATCACATGTCACAATTCGATCCAATATTCCTTCATTTCTGTACCGATTCAACAAGGCAACATAAGTTTCAATGCGCGTTTCTTTCTGCAGATCAGTCAAATCATGAGGCACCCATTTTTCGTATCTTTTTATTTTATTGATTTGACGCAAATGAGTCAATATTGTGGGTAAGGTAACGTTAAACCATGCCGCTAGTTCCTGGGTAGTTGGACCAGGATCGGCTTCCACCATCTCTCTTAATTCTTCGTTATTCACCTGTGTGGGCGGTCTTCCACGTGGCTCGTTCTTTAAGTCGAAGTTTCCATCGCGAAACTGTTTAAACCAAAATCGCACGGTGCGTTCATTAGCAGACCCCTCTCCAAACGCAACATTGTTATTGCGGGCTGTTTCTGCCGCGTTACTTCCGCGTCGGAACTCGTGTTCAAAAATCACTCGAATTTTCGCAGTATCCATCTTTCTTGTCTAAGTTGAATAACAAAAACAATTGAAAGTCGATATTCAAATGTTTCACATTTTTAAAAGCAGAACATCGTAGAAACCATGTGAAAAAAGTTTTATTCAAAAACCTCAAACCATGAAGATTCTATGTCAATTCAAAGTACCTATTACAACAAAACGGCAATTTCATATTTTAACCCCTATTATTTACTGAGCGGCGTCCGTGCAGACCGGATGGTATGTGATGGGAAATACTATTCCACTAATTGATACAAGCTATCTTGATAACATAACGAGCAGTATCTGCTTCCAGGCCGTACAATACAATCCGTTGAAGCAGACATACAATAGTACCTACTCATATTGCTGAGAGAAATTGTATTAGGCCAGTAGAGTGAAGCCATCCGAATCTATATTCAGTTCTAATTGGTGAATTATATTAATTGCTAAGCAATGGCTGTTAATTAGTAGTTTGTGGGTTAACTATAATTAATTTACTGATGTAAGAGGGTTATTGTCCTTTTTTGACGTATTGGTGAAAATCCCTTGTTTATTATTTCCCGCCACTATTCAGGGTTTGGTGGCGTTGGCGTATGAGACAACCGTGACGCTTACTCCGCTGCTTGGCTGTGCTCCGCAAAGGTAGACGTACCTTGTAGTCCTCGTAACAATGTACAATGCGAGAGTGATAATAAACCAACTACTTAGACCAAGTTGAAAGTAATTTAGTACCTATATCGTACCGGCTGTCCCGGTCGGTTAAAACCTGGTTTTAGCCGTATGGTGTTACCGAACATGCCATACTTCAAATCCATTGTATCAACCAAAATTTTACAAATAAATTTCTCCTATACTTTCTTTGCCTGTTCTTATCATCCTACTCTTGCGCAAAATTAATAAGATTCAGCTATTTCCAAGTTTTAAAGAGACGTAGGACTTAGGTATAGGATTAATCTTGTAACTATCTTCGTGAAGAGTATTAGAGCCTCAAGCAAAGGATTACTTTTTTTTTAAATTATGATAATAATTATTTATTTATTCTCCAAAAATACAAAAGGTACGTACACTATAATTCGTCATAAATTAGATTAATTGGTATAGGTAACTAGCCTAATGTCTTATATTTAGTTTCACATTATATCACACATGACATGACTAATAAAAACAATGGTTTACATAAAGCCTAATAATATATGTACATATATTTGCAATATTGGCAAAAACTAGAATGGCGTTATAATTCAAGTAGTTTTCGGCTATCTGCTCGAACTAGGCTAACCTACCTAACCAACGAGCAGATAGCCTGTGTTTCGAGCTGACGCTTGATTAAAACTTATAGACAAACGACATTAATATGTACATGTTTGTATGCTAATATTATAACATAGTGTGTAAGTAATTAAACTTATCAAGATTTAATTTAATTCAGGTAGACTAATTTATTGTAAATTAATAATATAAATACAAAAAATATTTATGTTTTGCCTAATATTTAATTGTGATATTGCAATTAATGTTTTTTTTTATTTATCGAATATTTAAATGTGATATAAAGAATTATGTTGGTCATTTTGGTGAAGAAAATGCTCTTAACAGACAATAAGGCCTCGGCTTCGTTACCTCAAAAAATGAAGAATCACTAGAAGGTCATTTCGGCAATAGCATTTCTATAAACTAGTTGTTAGTTATTGTCATATTAATCTTTACGTTTATCGCCCCCTAGTATCCTATTACACCCTGTAAATTTGAATTGATACACATATAGATTTTAATGTGTATAGGACAGTCCTACTCCACATTGGCTGGATATTATGCAGAAGAGCATAGCTAATTGGTCTTAAGTTTAACTTGAGAATACACTCAGCTTCGCCTAATACCGTAGGTAATCACTAAAGAGGGACTTGACTCAGTTATTCTCAGTTACATCTGTCAACCGCTTATATGCTGAACATAATTCTACTACACGACTAATAGACGAGTAGTAGAATAACTACTGGCTGCACTGAGGACCTTAGAGAAGTGGCATTCGCTCCTCATTTAGAATATTACCATAGACCATTATTCGTCGAATAAATGCCGTTTCGATGTTTGCCAGTTTCATACACTTTTGCACTTAGCAAATTTCGATATCGCTGACCGAGTGTTACTTTGTCTAGGCCCTCAGAAAGTTACTTGGTTATTCATTATTTTTATTAATGATTTGATTAAACCATCATTAATGTCGCATTTGTTCTAAATTTTAACCTAACTTTCGATATGTGTAATAGTAACTACCTACTTCGAGTACCCGACTTCTCGCGCACTTAACCCAATATGAAAATAGTTAAAGAACACGAATATTTTAATTCCTAAAAATCACATTTTTGTACATTCAGAATAATATTCACTACGTAACTATTGGGTAATCTGACCATATAAAAACGTGTAGTATGTTCCTAGGGGATGTAGGTGATGGTAATGTGTCGGGACCGTTGAAAATATCCGCGAATACGCAGACACATTCGGACGTACAATCTTGCGTGGGCCTTTTTTTAATAACTTACTATTTTAACTTCTAAGTAGTTGTTTTTAAAACACGACCGTTTAATTGTACCTAGCCGTTTTTCTGATAATCATAAGACTATGCGGTAAAGCATTGAGCACCTAGGTTGAAGATCTAAATTATAATTTCTTAGCAAGTTCACATCTTAATTCTAGTCCAATAATATCATTTCACTTTACGTTCCCTGGTAACTAAGAATCGACTTCAGTTTCGTGAAGTGACTCTTGGGTGGTCTTACTCTAGTCTACGAGAGTAAAGATCACAATGCCGCGCAGCGAAACTATCTTAAGATAGTGCAATTGCCATTCCTTTCACCGCCATATTAAGAGCAAGCATATTATATTTACCTTAGAAATGAATGCATCAAGCAATGTTATGAAACAGGTATTCTAGGCACTTCTCTGTAGAAAGCAGACATCTTTGATCAAGTGAAACCGTACAAAATATAGTTCTAATATCACTGAGAGTTATTGCATTCAACGTTATGCGAGATAAATATATAAAGCTTCTTCTTCGTCCGTTTGTTCGCTAGCTGTTATGCAGAATGTACATTGCAATTTACGTGGAAAGTTTTATCTTTTCAAATCAAAACTGTCATACAAGTGCTGACTGTGTTTAGAAGAATACATGAAGACGACAATGTTGAGTTTTCCAGGTCGAGGAAAACGTATATAAACAATAAAACTTGGGAAAATTATAACCAATTTTGGGAGATAAAAATAATTGGTTGCCTGTAAAGTCGGTATACGGGCGAAAGTTTTACGTGACAACGACTTTGAGTGGTAAAATAATTTTAATGTGAATATTCATTCGTATAGTAGGAAGAAGGATGAAAGACGCGTGCCTTTCACTTTTTATGTCTGTATCTCTCGCTCTTAGGCGGGACGCGTGCCTCTCACTCGCTCTCATTGTGAGCGCATAACGTGAGCGGAGCGTAACGCAGTTTCTTGAAGTGTCACCCGGCAAACCAATTTATAAGACGTTGTCACGTCAAAAACGTTGGCCTGTACGAGTGTCAAACCGATAGCATCACTAGTCGCACTACCAGTGGCGAAGTGACCAGTTAAAATCCGTCATACATGCCATCTACATATTTATATTCGATAATCGTTGCGAAATACTTTCAATGATGTAGATAAAGTCTAATTGCCGCGTAAACTACATTTTTCTATAAATTGACTAGCTGACCCGGCAAACGTTGTTTTGCAAAATTGTTTTTTTTTTTTTGAAAAATAGATGTTGGCCGATTCTCATAGATACCGGATAAGCACAAAAAATTTCATCAAAATCGGTCAAGCCGTTTCGGAGGAGTATGGGAACGAAAACTGTGACACGAGAATTTTATATATTAGATATTCAGATTGAATTGTATTTTAAAAACCCACAGCAGCTTTCAATCTTGCCTCCACTACGCAAGTAATAAAAGTAGGTACATATTATATCGTTAAGTGCTAAGTGCTTGTGGCTAAGGCTGTGATTGCAAGGACATAGAGAGAAAGTGAAAAGAATAGATAGAGAAAGAAGATACAAATAATTTTAACCTTCTTATTATCCGTTGCCATGCAAAGAATACTCACATTAATTTAAAAAGATGCCCTTTAAACTGCCCTACTGCTGGGCACGGGCCTCTTCTCACTATGAGAAGGATAAGGCCATAGTCCACCACGCCACACCGCGCTGGCCAGGTGCGGGTTGGCAGACTTCACATGCCTTTCGAAAACATTATGGAAAACTCTCAGACATGCAGGTTTCCTCACGATGTTTTCCTTCACCGTTTAGCAAGCGATAGTTAACAATTTAATAATGATTTGTATTGAGGGGTTATTAAGACTTATAAGCATGCTCATTAAACTGAAGTGATTCTTATTTGTGTAAGAGATTTATTTTTCATTATATTCTGAGTGTTTACCTCTACATCGTATTTATGTGATTGCCAGAGCTTTAAAAATATGTCAGAAATATGTTTACGAACCGATTCTCAAGTATATTGATTTGTGCCTGTACACATTAGTAAAGCCTTAGGCCCGTTGTTCAAGTACCCAAGCAATAAGTAGCTAATGAAGATAAGCCATGTACCTACTTATGCTGTAATAATCCTTCATCTATCTATACATACTAGAGGTCGCATAGAGGTCAATATTCGACAATAATTTATTTAAATGTTAAGTTTCTTGATTATTAAGGTTTTATTGTCAAAGCCTCTACTATCACAGACCTCGCCGCATAATGAAAATAAATAAAACCTTTTATGAAATTACTGGTACGACTACTCAATACTTTATTTAGTTAAAAATTCAACTCTATAGGTACACTTGTACTTTATAATCATGTCATTATCTTGGCCTGCTCTCAATGGTATTTAAGGTCAGCGCAGTAAATCCTTCTGTTAAATACTTCCCTTTCGCCCATCATCTACCCCTTTTTCTTACATATCCATCCTCTCACAGTCCATCAATTTCCTACTATCCTTTCTATCTTTTCTCCTTTTCTCCCCTCTACATTCATATTCATCACTTATTTATCTACTTACAAACCATCTCTTCACCATGCCAAAAGATTTCACATAACATTACGTGTGAAATCGTTTGCAACTATTTCCCATCCATCTTCTGACCGTTGCCGCGTTGGGTCAGAAGATGGATGGGAAACACTTGCAAAGAGTGTTCACTCAGCGCCATACAATACGAAAGGCTTTATACATGCGGCCCTTCAATATGGTTACTACCTCTACTATCACCCTGGTATTATCATACAAAACTTCCACGCCTACAAAACTGCCTATAACACACATCTCCTATCCCTCTCCTTTACAACAATTACATTCCCAAGGAGGATTGGTGTTAGACACACAGAATTGTAAAGTTAGACAGTACACAAGTCACACACCTATTACAGTAGGACCAGTTGTACTTTATAAACAAACATTATAAAATATGAGAAGCACTGAAACCTTACCAATCGCTGGCGATTTCACATTGATACATAAAACCGATAGTTAGATGAAAAATTATTATTTCACTCTAATTCACAAGTTAATTACAGAATTATAATTGAAATGTATTAAAATTTCACAATCAATTAGAATTACCTACTGAAATCAAAGTTTCCCGCGCGCAGTGTTCTGAATTCAAACCTTTTTCGACAATGCAATGCAATTATGTTTTCTTTTTCTACGGATATCAATTTTGTGATTTTACACTTTGTCAGAAAGGTCATTGGGCACCTTAGTATGGAAACCTTACCCATGGCGGACACAAACGAAATATAGCAGAGTGTATTCATCTATGGCTCTCAATTAGTATGGCATTAGTCGCATTAATGTGACCTACGGGAATCTCAAAAAAATCAAGTGTTATCTACATAGATAACACTTGAATATTATATACATATATATCCATACTCTTTATCTCTGAAACTACTGATCCGATTTGAAAAAATCTTTTTGTGTGTGATGCCACATTCATGAGAAAGGTTATAGGCTACTTTTTATCCCGATATTCCCGCGGGATCACTGAATGAGGCCGACAAAGTCGCGGGCGTCTGCTAATTAATTGATATGGGTATGAAAATTAAAATGCTAATTCACTAAAATATTTTTTATTCAATTTGATCCAAAGCAATCATAAGATCATTTAAAAAGGCAGCGGGTGCATCTGTTGCTTCCTGGTGTATGGGCGCAGCTATTGTGCGAAAAAATAAACTGTTCAATGTGCGATAGAGACATCATATAATATATCTCTAAACATTAGCTCATCCATGCACCACGCTGTACGGTTTCGATATCATTTTTATGCCTTTATAGTTAATAAGATGAAATAAAAACCTTTAATACCGTTTGTTTTCTTTTTTAAAGGCCTGTACATTTTTCTCCGACGATTTTTAATCAAACAATTGTATGCAATGAAAGGTCATATTATTCCCCTTTGTTTAAAACTATTTTGGTTAATGTCCGCCACTGTTCGCAAAGCGGGTCAGATATGCCCAATGACCTTTATAATGACAATCTAAACAATACATTATGACGTGTATGTGTATATTTAATTGGTAAATAAAGATATGCCGCGCTGAATTTAATGTCAAATATAAATTCTATTGGGCAGAATAGGATAAACCTTTGGCAAAAGAAAAATGTAATATAATCTCTTTCCAGTTTGAAAGTAGAGTAATACCACAGTATAAAGACATCAGTAGTTTAACGCCTTTGATCTCGTAGAAAAAGCCGACAGCGTCTAGACAGGCAGACAGGGTAAGGAGGCTAGGGCTGTCACATGTAAAAATTACCTACTTATTCAAACACCGTCTATTTATTTTAGAAAATTATTCCAATTCCTACGCTACATGAATATTAGAGTGTACATCACTTATTTATTCAAGTTTACGTCATTTTTGTTGCATGGAATGTTTTTTATGAATCTAGCTGCATTTTCTACCCAGATTCCAAATCTGTACTCAGATTTTTGCTAGCAGCTCTACTTTTGAAAGAAAATCATGGATTACCGGCATATAACAATTTATTTTACTAATTACAAAAAAATATATTTTATGTGACTTTCTTGAATGAGTTGTACTTTTACTACTATACTGGATAATCCAACAGTAGTCAGCCATCATTCTTTCACTTCAATAGCCCTGGTAGCGCTCCTCCATAGTGCGAATATCCTGATGAAAGCGTTCTCTCTGCTGCTCGCTTAAGGGGACTACAAGAGCTAAACGCGAGTTTTATAATGCGTTAAAGTATATGATTCAACGCAGTTAACACAATCAGAAAAATATATGATATTCTTCAGGATATAATCTAGTTAAGTACTGTGTTGAAAACATACTACAACTAACTTTATTCGATAGAAAAAAATCACAAAGATACCTCTAAAAAAATATTTTAACGAATAAAAACCATATTAAAATACATACAATAATTTTGATTTTTTGACAAATTATTCAACAAGCAACATACTAACGAAATACTGTTTTATATTTTTAATCCAATCAATACATTTTCTGTAATTAATTTATTTCATGTTTTTTAAAAGTTATGAACGTCCCGTCGTCGTCGCGCTTCTCTTTCTTACGTATACAATCAGACAGTGACAGCAACAGCTCAAATCAGTAGCTGTACTCGGCGCCTTAAATGTTCAAGATTTTTAGGAAATCGTATTCGCCATCAAGGAAATGCATCTTGCATCCAACTTGCTGAAACTGTAATAGTAACTGCTTGACGTGGTCAGGAGAGTCGACTATTTTATTTATTTATTTATTTATAGTCTCACGCCTGTATCCCCGAAAGGGTAGGCAGAGGTGTGAATAACACCCACATTTCGCCATGAATTTTTAGGTCCCACGTAATAGGGGGCGAGCCTATTGCCGTACCGGGCACATTACCAGACTCCGAGCTGCTACTGAGAGTTTCCTAACGGAAATACCCAATAACACTTTGCCCGACCCGGGAATCGAACCCGAGACCTCCCAATCCCACGCGCACATTTATGCCGCGAGACCAACGAAGCAGTCAGACCAACGAGATTTTTACGAGCCAAAGAAACTCATAACCGGCATATTTTTCAGGAGTTGTCATACTTTCAGTAAAATATAAATAGTTTATTAATTTTCTGATTTGTGGTCCATGGAAAATTCCAGCTTTTAACTTATTAGCACGTAATTTTGGGAACGACTTTTGCAGCTTGTGTCACTTTCCTCCATTTGTTGAACAATTTCGTGCGGACGTACCTGAGATGTACTTGGTTAGGGTTCTAATGTATCAGTTAAACGCAGGTCTTAGTAACTGACGGCACAGTAGGATAAACCCATTTAGATTGATTTTGGCGGTTAATTCCTGTTATGTTTACAACTCATAAATAACAGTCGTCGTGGTGGTTCGACGGTTCACGTCTAAACATAGGACTAATAAGGTTTAAGGGATCCATCTTGTTTTTTTTCTATAACCGTAATGATTCCGCACACGTTTTACACACTATATTCGGTGTCCAGGCCTTGTTGTTTGTTGCCAATGGACGTTGAATGTACTCCATGCAGGCATTTTTACGAAGTCTGACACATTTAAACTGTTTTTTTTTATGTGTATTTGACACAAATGTAACAAAATCTATTTGGATTGTTTACATAAATCCTTCTAGATGAAACTATTACAAAAACGAAACAAAATCTAGTAAGATGTTGATGATAGCTATATCAACACTCAAACGGAGAGTACATTTTAAGGGGGTACCTGTATCTCCTAAACTAGAGCTGCTAGAAAAAATCTGAGTGTAGATTTAAAATAAACGAGCCTAAATTAGTAAACAACAGGTAAAAAATCTCATGCCACAAAAAAAAAGTTCAATTTTGTTGTGCAGTAGTATAATAATTAACGATAAATAATAATTATAAAACAGTTTGCATTTTTTCGTGCGGTGACGAGCTTTGCATGCAAAGTGTCAGTCAGCACCTATTTCATCCCGCAGGTGTCGTGGGAGGTGGTTAAGGATATGAAGCATTTTTCTGATATCGTTATCGTACAAACCAAGTTAAAATTAAGCGATTGACATAGCGGTCGTTTAATGGATGTGTAACCATGGGATCAGCTTGCAGAGCCTATGTTATCGATATGAAGTATTTTGCAGATTTTTTTTTGCAAACTACGTTAAGGTAAAGCAATAGACATCACGTTCATTTTGTGGATGGGTGACCGGGCTATGAGATTACGGAGAACATGTGTGGGGTTTATAAAAGGGGGCCAAAAATATGGTTATTTTTGAGCTAGGGCACGCCGTTACCAAGATACGTAATAATATTTGATAGATACTTACCTAATACGAAGGTACTTATTGCGAGAAACTAAAATCACACTTGTATCAAATATTACCTTACAACGCATATATTCTTACGTCTGCCATGTTGTTTACGTACAGTAATGACTACTTTATTCTGTGATTTGGCCAGACATGCGATATTGTAAAAAGTTAGTAGATTAAAGGGTACGTGCACATTATTTTAAGTGGTTATAGGTACTTACATACATTTCAAAATAATATAAATAATTATAATTAATGTAATTTTTTTTGGTATGAGTAAATTGATGAAGTCGCAGATTTTTATCTTCGATTAAAATCCTTATTTATTTAAATCTAGCATAGATATATAGATCTTTTAAATTCTTATTTATTTAAATCTAGCAGTATAAATAATGGCAATGTCTCACAGCACAAGTCGTAGGTATGCACCATTTTAATTAATTTTTATAAGCAAATAAATAAGTAACGAAAAAAAACAAGCACGCGCCAGTCCCCAAAAATGTGTACCTAGTTACGAACTAAGGCGACATACTATTACCTACGTAACTAGGTACCGCTCTTCCCGCGTCTCACCTCTTGCCCCCCGCACGATTGACCTCGCTCTTCCCGCGTCTCACCTCTTGCGCCCCGCACGATTGACCTGTCTAGACGCGTTCGTCAAACGACTAAGTATATGGATTATTAGACTGTGGTAATACTGTATACGTATACATGTCATGCGTGTGTGTGTGAGTGCGTGGCAAATGTTTGAGTGTATAGGTAAGGTATATTTTCCTTAAAATCATATATTTCTAATGCATATTTTATAAAAAAAATTGCATTCGGCAGTCGGCACACCTTCTACATGTAAACAAAGGGTGTGCCAAATTTCATAATCCTCCGTTCGCGCATTTCTCGTAAAAAGGGATCACAAAATTTCGCTTCACGTATTTATACACATAATATATAATATATAATCTTATATAGATAGTTAGACAGTAAAAAAAACAAATCTATATATTGAACATATTTACAAAAAAATATTAGTCTGAGATCCGTAGAAGAGCGACCTTCACCGATCTGTTTATTGGATGAAAAGTACTTTTATGAGATTTTGCATATCAAAGTACCTAGTCTTGCCATAAATGTTGTCATCATCATCATCAGCCTTTAACAGTCCACTGCTGGACTAGGCCTCTCCTTTGAAAGGAGGAATTGGCCTACTATACCACGCTGGCCAAACGGGTTGGTATAGGGTTTGTATCAAGTTTTCCTTCTCTTACAGTGTTGTTCTCTGCATTGTATGCTCCCTCTGTCGGCTCTTACGACACCCTTGGGATAATATGGGGTGGTGAAATTCCGTATTCTTAATCCGTCACCTTATTATTGTCACATTATTTTATTATAATTAAATATAGTAACAATTTTTTTTATTGTAAGTAACATTTATTAGTTTTACAGTGTGTATTATACATAAATATAAAACATTTTAAATATAAAAAGCTTATTCAAAGTAGTCTCCATTGGCTACAATACAGTCCTCTAAACGTTGAGGCCAGTTACCAATAGAATCAAGCACTCTCTCCATGGGAAATTCGTCACTGCCAATCGTAGGTATGGATTGTTTTAGGGACTCCAAATTATCATGGCGTTTAGAGCAAGCCGTACTCTCTAAAACTGACTATAAATCATAATCCAGCGGATTAAGATCGGGACTAGACGACAGCCAGTCTTCATCTCAGATGAAGTCCGAAACGTTTGCTTCCAACCAAAACTGCGTGGACCGAGCTTTATGACCCGGTGCCGAGTCTTGCTGGAAGGACCATACTTGGTTATTGAACATGGTGTTGTTAAGAATGAAGAATGGTATTTTGATACACTTGTGGCGATGTTTTGATACCTTTTTCACAAAAATATGGCTCAGTCACTCCTTCATAGTTAACACCCCACCAAACCATCACTGAAGTCGGATAATGCCCACGTTGCACTCTGTCGACTAATTGGGAAGCTTCCTTAAGGCTTTAAGCATAAATACGGTCATTTTGTTTGTTAAAATATTGCTCAATAAAATTGTAAAAAAAATTTTATCCGTAAATAAAAATTTTCTGTGACCTCCCTTTGCGTACCGCCACAGAATAATTAATAGTACTAACGTACAGAAGCTTCACTTTTCAAATCAATTCATTGAAATTGCGACTCTTGCTCCTAAGCAATAAAGTTCAATTCAGCTCGCATAAGCACTCAGTGCCTAATGCGATATTAACCTAACAGTTCCCGTTCTTTTCTAACACATAACGCTGTCGCTGTCTAGGGTTGTCGACTTGGCGCTGCTACTATTTTTATTCATCGTCTATCTACCTACTTGACCACGTACCTAATAACCGCTTGACCGCGCACAAGTGACTATTCTCCCTTTTTCGAAATGCCGTAGACCGCGCACAAGTGACTATTTTCCCTTTTTGGTTACAGCGCTATACTCGGTCTGAATTGACTGTTTCTTTCTATTACGTAATGTTTTAAATTATTTTTCTCTGTTCTATTCAAATCATTGAACATTTCTTGATGCTAAAAATACGAAGCGAGTCTTAAAATCGTTAACCCGGAACGAAAAAATAATGTCAAATGCCACTCTTTGTTTCGTGCGCTCCGTGATTACGTGCTTATCGTATGCGTGTAATTAAATATTTTTATGCTATGATACATGTTTTTTTTATTTAATTCGGTGTAGATAGAATCCCTCTACAGTTAAAACTCATAAAATATGTATGTCATCGATTTACTTTTTAAAATAATCCTGTTTAAAATACACAGTGTTTTTTTCAACGATAGTCAATGTTCGCTGCTAAGTAATTACGTGCTTATCGTATGCGTGTAATTAAATATTTTTATACTATGATACATGTGTTTTTTATTTAATTCGGTGTAGATAGAATACTTCTACAGTTAAAACTCATAAAATATGTATGTCATCGATTTACTTTTTAAAATAATCCTGTTTAAAATACACAAAGTGTTTTTTTCAACGATAGTCAATGTTCGCTGCTAAGTAATTACGTGCTTATCGTATGCGTGTAATTAAATATTTTTATACTATGATAAATGTTTTTTTTATTTAATTCGGTGTAGATAGAATCCCTCTACAGTTAAAACTCATAAAATATGTATGTCATTGATTTACTTTTTAAAATAATCCTGTTTAAAATATACAAAGTGTTTTTTTCAACGATAGTCAATGTTCGCTGCTAAGTATAATAAATTAGAAAATAAATATCAACACAGAATTCATACGACTTGAAAGAGTCATTTATAAGGTTAAAGAAAAACATCACTTCAACTTACTCATGTTACCGCCTTATCAACAATAAATGTTTATGTTAGCGCGCCCATCTGGCGAGCGGCGGCGCGACATTTTGTTTAGAACGTGAGCGGTCAAGTGAATTCGGCGAATTGGCGCTAGCGGTCAAGCGGATAATAAATAATTATCCTATAAGTATCCTATCCCACTATTTGAGCTAGTAGAACAAAAGCACAAAAATTCTGGTCGTTTACATTTTTACTACACAAATTCTTAGTTATTTCCTAAACGCGTGGACCGATTTACATGATTCAAACAGATAAAATGGTTTTTGAACTAGATCTTTAATTTGACACCATAATCGTTCAGATATCTCAAAAAAACAAAAAATCAAATTATCAAGTTGCTCTCGTAATATAAATAAAATCAAATTTTCAAGTCGCTTTCGACACACAGTTAATTAAGCAATACTTTGCATTAGACTTGTGATGATACATTTTTGTTGTTAAAGAAGTTTAAGTATATAATTTGAACAGTGTATGAACACGGCGCGTGAGAATACGGAGCGGTCGCACTCGTTACGTGACGTCTAATATGAGCGGCGCGCGGCAACCTACTAAAGTACTAAATCCAATCATGTCGACATGGTCGGCCGAGGTACTTATAAGTTTGTACCTAAAATGCGAAGTGCGCCCGGCCTGGTACCGCTTCAGTAGTTGTTTCGAGTTTACTACCCTATTCTTTTTAAATTATCAGTTAAGAAATGACCAGTGCCTCTCTTATAGGCTGCAAGTCCTAAGTCATCTTTTAAAATACGCGACTTGGTTCTAGGTGCTATCTTCATCTCCCGAGATAAAATATTTTGCTTTCGGACAGGATTTCTTTGAATTCTTTCCCTTACTGCTTTGACTATCTTTTTCCTGCGAACACTACGTGGACGGCCAGATCTTTTTCTATCACAAACAGAGAAGGTCTCATTGTACCTATTAATAGCCCGGTACACAAACTTTTGACTAATACCAAGTGTATGGAGAGTTTTAAAAATTGCTTTTGGCTTCATATCTACTTTGTGTAATGCAATCACAGCGATTCAGTTCTCTTTATCACCCCACTTCATTTTAATATCGCAAAATATTAGCAGCCCATCCACTAACGTTCATTCCTGCCGGAATCCACAATCGTTGAACGCCAGTGGATTTGCAAGAGCAAGAAAGAATGACGGTATTAAAACACCGCCATCCCTCCCGTCGCGAAGGACGCGACGCGCGATGTGATCAAGTTAGTGCCTGTTTATTTGTCCGGCGTGATTGACTGCTCGTTTGTTATCATTTTGTGTTCGTCTTCGTCCCGGAAGTATAAAATGGATTCCCAAGAAATAGACGATAAAGATGATATTAGAAATGTTTTTTTTTTTTAATATATTCTACCACATACACACATCACCATCTATATAGTCCCAAACTAAGCAGAGCTTGTACTATGGTTACTAGATAATGGATGAACATACATATTATGTATATTTCTTGGGAATCCATTTTTACTTTTTTTTGTAAATACATACATATACATAGAAACACCCAGACCAAGACAAACATCCATGTTCATGCACACAAATGTTTGACTTGAGCAATTTAGTAGTAATAGTTTGGAATCGAACCCGCAACCTTCGGTGTTGCAGTCGCTTACACTCCCGCTGCGCCAACCGGTCGTCAAATCATGATATTAGATATCGCATGCCAGATCTTTTAAAAGTCTTATAACACTAGATTTCTCCTTTTCTAATAACCACTTTTTAACCCACATTCTATGTCTTCTTTTAGGTTTAATAATAATAATAATGTCCTCCTGACGGATTTCGCCCACGGCGGCTTGTCTATACATGAGACTTGCCATCTGCGCGGGACATAATATAGTGCACAAGTGTGTGCGCCAACACAAGTGCACTCTCTATTTCCTCACTCTCATAGTCCGATGGGACGCCACATGCGACACGACCGGAGAGAGATTGGGCGCAGGACCAACGGCTTAACGTGCTTTCCAAGGCACGGGGGTGTGACACCGTCAACTCCCTGACTCCGAACTTCTGTTGGATAATTCCTAACAGAAAAACCATCAGTTTTGTTCGACCCGAGAATCGAACCTGAGACCTCATGATCCGCAGTCGCTTACACTACCGCAGGACCACAGAGGCAGTTGAATTTTAGGTTTAGGTAAATAGATATTCACTCGCAATAAAACTCATAGTAATACAATGATCTGGTTGATGTAGCAATAGCAATCTCTTGCTTATGGGTACACATGTTGTTGCAAAATGAAAATAATCCATAAAGATAATTCAAAATGACGAGCATTCCTTTTAAATGACAACAATCTTCATAAAATTATAGGATTATAACCATCCACAGACACGCAATCCCTCGGTAGGACTGACAAGATGCAAACTGACAGGAATGTACCTAAACGTGTGTATGGTCATTGAAGGATTGTTTTTCCTGTCGGACTGGCGTGTCGTGATAAAGTCAGGGGAAAGAACGTAGGATTGTGGTTTAATTAGTGGCTTCAACGGTTTTATTTTATCCCGTCGCTTTTCTGTACGGATTGCACAACGGGACAAGTCAGAAGAAATGAACGTTAGTGGATGGCCCGCTATTGTACAATGTATTGGCGCCAAAACGAGAAAACACAATAAACAATCGTATAAAAATGACAGATTCCAAATTCAAATGTAATGTTTATTTAATCTCTCAATAAAAAAAAAGAAAAATGTTTTTCATGCGACAGTTTTTATCGCGATAACCGACATCCACGCGGGCGGCACCGCGGGCGACAGCTAGTTTGTTCAAAAATTTTTATAAACAAAAATCAATTGTGTGCGTAGACCTTTCAACGAATTGCTGCACTACTAATCAATACATATGCTCATTAAATAGACACTGTTCAGTGCGAACATCGAAAGAAAAGATAATGATGTGCATTTTACAAAGTGAGTTCTCTCATGTGACAGATTTTAATAATTTCGTAACATTATTGCATCACTGAATGCTTTTTACTTTCCTTCCTGTCCTGTTAATATAACGAATTATTAATTCATTCACCCACGTTGCGGCTAATGGACTCGTTTTTGAACAATCAGTTTGCCCTTTGTATTGATATATAAAATATATCAATACACGTTATGACGTCCATTTCCAGTCTATCGCGCAGCAACTGGTTAATTAATGTTTACTCGTGCCAGTTGTTGTCACATCTCTGCAATGGCATGGCTATACAAAGAAATGCTATTGGCCTGAATTGCTAAAGAAATTAAACGGTCCAGACCTAGGAACTACGAACAAGTTATTTATTACTAGATTTCGCCCGCGGCTTCGCCAGCATGAAGTTTTAATAAAGAGTACCCTATGTTCTTCCCCGGGTTTCAGACTATCCATGTCAAATTTCATCACAAACGGCTCTGCAGATTAGCCGTGTAGCATACATATTAACAGATAATACTTAAAATTACTTTTATTTTCGTAACTTCAGGTAAAAATAAGTATGTAGGTATATTATTGAAGTTATGAAGAGCTTATATACCTACCTACTGAATATAACAGTAGCAAAAATAAAAACTGAAAACATTACCACAAAGTACAATCTGACCGTCCTTCATCCCCGCTGTGCTTAAGCGCGCCAACTCATAGAAAGCGCTTTTAATGACGCTTAGGTCAAATATACCGTGATAACTTTTGAACTATTCAACACATCACAAAGTTCATCTACATTAAATACTGAAGGCAATAAATCTATCAATTTTGAAAGCAATTTGATAACTACTCTAAAATGAGCATTGTAAAAAAGATAGGTACTTAATTATAATATTTTTATGTTATACTTACTGTTTTATTACAATAAAAATTATGTAGTAAGGTTATGTACTAAAAGCTAAAAAGTAATTCGGTAAGTCCTAGCTACCAGATCTTATTTTCAAGATAATTTTATTTTCAAGTTTTTAGTTTTGTTGTTAGTTGATACTTCTCATTCTATTTTCATAGTGAGCCCTTTTCTACCAATCAAGCCCCGTCAATCGATACCCATATTGAGGTATTTGTGGAAAATATGTAATGCGCCATTTTGCGGCGACAGCCATCTTGGATTTTTCATAGTGAGCTCTATTCTACGAATCAAGCCCTTTCATTTGATACCCATATTGAGGTATTTGTGGAAAATAAGTAATCCGCTATTTTATGGCGGCGGCCATCTTGGATTTTTCATAGTGAGCTCTATTCTCCAAATGAAGTCCTTTCATTTGATACCCATATTGAGGTTGCTGTGAAATAATATGTGATCCGCCATTTTGTATCGGCGGCCATCTTGGATTTACAATCATTTAAATATTATCTTATATAGTCATCAAGATTAAGACTGTATACCAAATATCAGATCAATCTGTCATCAGGAAGGGGGTCAAATTCATATTACTAAATTTGACCCAAATAAACAAATAAATAAATGCTGCCGCGGACTTTTGTTTAGAACTTTTTAAGATAAACAATATCACCGTACATTATCTTCAAGTAACTTTAACGGTTTAGGCAACGCACGCGAAGATAGCTTTCGGAACTCAGGATTTTTGCCAACTTAGTTGATACTTTTCCATATATTATGGCAACATTTAACTAAATCTTTATAAATTGTAGCCTATGTTATTCTGGTGTATAAACTATATTACTGTAAAGTTTCATCCAAATCCGTTCAGTAGTTTTTGCGTGAAAGAGTAACAAACATCCATCCATACATCCATCTATCTATACATACATACATCTTTACAAACTTTCACATTTATAATATTAGTAGGACAAATATCAGATTAGGCAGCCTATATTAGACTAGGTATACAGTATAAGTTCTCTAAACTTTGCGAATGGTTGAAGCGCGGCGGTCAAACTACATAAATTTCAACGCGAATGGGATGTGTGATGTGAATCCTACTTGTCCAATAATCGCCCACAAACGCGGGAAGCTTACAATGCAAACAGCATTGTAAGCTTCCCGCGTTTTAACACTTCATCAAAGTTACGATACGTTTACGGTATAACCCGGACTAATTTATGTAACAGATCACCCAATGTCGATGCTTTAGAATGAGAAAACAGATCAACCGTTTGTCATATTAGCATACCAATAGATGCATCGATTCGGCTTATGACCGCTATGTCTGCATAATGCAGGTTTATGAACTCAGTAATTTATTTTGAATGAATTATTTATCACAATGTGGACGAATTGTTTTTATCGCAGTTTTGCACTTACTCACCCACGTTTATACTCAGAGGCACACTAGAACATGTAAATATACGTTATAATTTAGATGCTATATCGGCTTGCGAGATGCAGGCATTCCAATTTTCAATATTGCTACGGTGACAGAGCGCAGATTTCATGATCTGCAGATGACGGTTTAAGTAAGAGTGTGTTCTCATAGGTTACAAATATTAAATGTTTGATTGGGATACCTTTCAAAAACTTATTACAGTGTTTGGCCTTGAAACCCTTTTATACGTACTTACGTCAGACTTGGAAACTAGCTGTAGACAATCGATCAAATGCAAGCAGAACTTGAGCCGCTAGTGCTCCGTACTGTGATTGATTACTAATCTCAGCATAAGAGTTTGTTTCTTATGTCTTAGGGAGCCGAGGCCCTTGTTACAACCGAAACTGGCCACTAATGTACATATATTTTGAGACAGCTGTTATAGCAAATAGAAGTACCTAATGATTGATTATGCGAAAAAAAATGATTCTTGACATAATACCTAATTTGACCTAATTGCAAGGATTTTATACCAATCGGTCGGACAATTTACAGAAATGTGAAAATTGTAAGGTATTTTTGTGTACCTTCACTTTGTGTAGGCAAACAAGACGATATCTTTCCAACTTCTTTATAGCGAAATATTGTTGTAAATATGTCTACGACTTTAACAACCAAACAAAGTAAAAATCAATATACGATTCCAAGCTGAATGCATTTTGACGTTGTTTTTATTCTCCTACACAAAGGCTGCACAATATTCGCACTGTGTCGTTAAAAATCAGCCATTGGTAGCTGCCTCTACAAAAATAATAAAACTAAATAATAAAGTTCTACATACAATAAGCTTCATAAAATTTTCTTATTTCAATTATTTTTCATTATTTTGTAGGCGACAATTTTTACCACCTTTATTTATACTACAAAATCTGTCAGTAAAATGGGGCTCGTAGCGCTGCGTAGCCGATCCGTAGCTTTATGTTCGCTACCCCAACTGTACTACAACAAGCGCGTTTCGTAGCTCACTCTTTAGGCTACCACTTACCCGGAAAAATATTAAAACAGGTAAACATAATAATATGACTGGTGGATTTACGAGTTCAAAATATTGGCGTCAGATTTCCGATATTTTTTAGACTCGCATCAGATGTCCCTTAAGCGATTACGAATTATTTCGTGACCTATCCCAAAATTAATTAAGCTTTGTACTCTAAAATTGAAAATATTATTTCAAATACTCATTGCAGTACACATTATATATTTTTCGATAACGTGGAAAGGTTATACAGGCATTGTATGCATGTGTTAGGTATGATATATTGATTATAACAGTTCGAATTAGGTTTGCAGCCTTCCTGGTAGATACACGAGTACTGTGAAGGCTGTAAATGTGTCGCCGGCAAAATACCTACAAACCGTCTCCTCGTTGCATGGAATAGAAATGTTTCGGTTGACGGTGAGCGTAATAAAGTTAGACCAGATTCCGGTATCCCTACGTGCGCACATAAATCAATTAATAATAAAAATAAAATAAAATTTTGCGTATCACAAATTATTACATAATAAAATACTTGCAACTCACATTTACCTTATACATATGTTCAAGACAATTTCATATTGTTACTTAGCGAACTGGAAGACAGGGAGGTACATGAAATAGGTTTCTTAGAACATAAGGGAGATGTCACGAGAAAACGGAACAGAATGCATCGAGGCGTAGCGGGAGATTTATGTGTGGAGTGCAATTATTTTATAATGGATTGATTTTAGTTAGCTTTGTGTTGTTGAAGGGGGATACAGGTGGCCCCCTCCTCCTGCCCTGCCGGCCATATTTAAATGTGGAATCAATAGCTCACCTGCATATGTCTGTGTTAACTGCGTATAGGTCGTTACTTCTGTCGATGAGCGGTGCGAATATACCGGCGTCGGTTCCATTAATCATATTGCAAACGCTTAGTTGTTCCACCTCACTCTCCCCATCCTCCGCTGTCACTTTGTCATTCGTCCAGTATGGGAAGACCGTTGATTTATTGAAACTAATAATTCTGCCCAAATCTGTATGGTCGTTCAAACCCCGGTATACTTCGAATTCTTGGCTGGGTCTTCCATTTTTCTGTAAAACAAAAATGAGTTTGTATATTTATAACCAACACTTACCCAACTGTACGTTTTACCAAAAGATTCGGAATTCAGAATACCGAATTCCGAATTCATTTAAGTTTATTCTGATAGATATCTAACCGAAAACACTTATGTGTTTTCGGTTAGATATCTATCAGATTAAAATTAAATATTTACCTAAAACTAATATAAATAATTAAAGTATTTTTAACATCATGAACACTCTTTGTGTTACAAAAAAAAGTGTAAATACGTGTACAAATTACATGTAATACGTCAAGTGAAATACAGCGCTAAATCTTGACAATAGCAACAAGTGAGCTATACGAGAGGACGGTAATCGTCGCCATTACATTCAGACATTATATTGCGTAAGTTTGACACGATGTAGGTCGGAGTCTCAAAAAGGGTTTTTGTAAGCGAGTACCGTTGCATTCTCAATTCTACTATGTCAACAGGTGCACCGGCTTGTATGTTGTAATATGCTTTTTGTTATACGGAATTCATTATGCAGAATTAATAAAACTATATACCGTCGTGACCTAGTTAGCTTTGTTAATTGTAGGGGCAAAAGTATAGGTTGAATTTAATGTATTTAATGTAAAACGTATTAAGGCGCCGAGTACACCTATTGAGTTGAGCTGTTGCTGTCTCTGTCGGATTGTAATACATAAGAAAGAGAAGCGCAGCGACGACGGGACGTTCAGAACTTAAAAAAAACATGAAATAAATTAATTACAGAAAATGTATTGATTGGATTAAAAAAATAAAACAGTATTTCGTTAGTATGTTGCTTGTGGAATAATTTGTCAAAAAATCAGAATGATTGTATGTATTTTAATATGGGTTTTATTCATTAAAATATTTTTTAGAGGTATCTTTGTGATTTTTGTCTATCGAATAAAGTTAGTTGTATTATGTTTTCAACACAGTACTTAACTAGATTATATCCTGAAGAATACCACATATTTTTGATTGTGTTAACTGCATTTAATCATATACTTTAAAGCATTATACAACTCGCGTTTAACTCTTGTAGACCCCTTAAGTAAATGCAACTCAATGCTTTACGCTGGCGTTCCTGGCGCCGCGCTCTCCAGATTTCATTTCCTTTACCTGCAAAGCTAGTTGGAAACCGTCGCGTCGCAAGGCTAATGAAATGCATGCTTGAAATATTCTATACCTCTATAGGTTATTGGAAGCCGACAGCAGTAATATTATTGGATTTAAAGATCGTCAGCGTCGTCTGTTGGTACTATAGATACAATATATTAGAGCGTAAAGCTAATCGCTCAATATAACGGCACCGATCCAGTATTGCATATACTAATTATTAGATCATAAGCATTAAAGTATTTTTATATTACAAATTACTATAATATGTAACTGTATAAGATTGGCCGTCCCTCCAGTCCACAACGCACACATGTTTAGGGTTGTAATTGTGTTTACATGTTGCTCGCCGTTGGAGCGTCGCGGTTACAGTAAGTGATCATTACGTCTGAGAGTTACCGTGAGAGCAAAATTAAATTGTTGCTGATATTGTTGCATCTAGCAATATTGGCCTTGTATTTATTATGTACATATTGGCAATATCTAACAATATGTGTTTATTAGTTTGAACGATTTGTTCTCGGAGTAGGTAAGACAGCGACAGCGCTATGCCGAGTTCTGAGACAGCCGCAGTTAAATGATAAAATGAAAGTCTGATGGTGTACTGATTGTGGAATATTTTATTATGTGCGGTCGTTTTGAGGACAGTCGTCGGGGTGGCGGGCGTGGCAGGCGTGGCGATGCCTGGCGGTGGGTGGCGGGGGGGGAGGCGCAGCTCTTGGCTAGTTTTACGAATTAAGATCAATATACATAGCTAGCTCTGCTGTGATACAGGATTCATCGTGTGCGTGCTTGCCTATATTTACTGACCTACTTCTTTCAAACTATTCAAATAAATAAGTGAATCTCTCTTATTTTAATGCAACGACGTATATTACGTCTTATTTTATTAGAAGTATTTATTCTTGACTTATGAGTGTGATTTACATCGGTCTGGGCGCAACAGAGCAAGGTGTGGAAACAACGGGGTACCCATGACACGTAGCCACAGATTAGGCTTATGTTAAATGCAAAGAGTATACAAATACTACGTAAGAAGAGGCGGATGTGCCATAGATCATGCGAGACTTTCAGCTTTGTATGAAACGTGCAGGGAGAACTCGTACCAACATAAAGATACTAATTGATATCGTTTTTATGTTGTCAGCATTGTCATATTCGTCAATATAGGGATGTACCCTCTAGTGATTAACGAAATATCGATATCGATAATATTCGGTAAGAAATAATTATAATTATGTTTCGACTAGAATTATACTTTTCCAACACAAATAAAAGATGTATTTAATATTTATGTGTTTATTCAAACAAATTAGCCTATTCTATAAAAATCTATTCTAGATTAGCGAAGAAAATACGCAGAACTAAAAGATATATGTATGTACATGTAATGGAAAGGTTTTCAACATTTCTTCTGTAATAGGATTTAAAGAAATGTCTATAGATACAAGGCACAGCTGATTTCTGACCTGAGTTCCCTTTTTTTTAAGTCTTTCGGCTTAAAATGCTTGCCACACACATAGTTCAACTGATTTAATTTTTCAATGGGCACATAAATCAAGTCTTGGTTTCCAGTTGCAGCTACCCATTTTTACATCTAAAAAGAAAAAAAAGAATAGAATTTTTAGTCCTTGTGCCAATTTCTAATAACGGATTATCGATAACTGACAGGCAGCACTATTGTTTACCTACAAAGTACTAGGATATGAAACTTTAGAATATTTCCTTATTTTTTATGTTTCATTGAAATATATCACATTATATAACACTATAAATATTAATTAATCTTTATCTAGGGACATTTTGCCATAAATACCTACCCTTTTTTCATTGCTTGACCGGCATGTTGTTGTATGCCATATTTCGCACGTTATTTTGCTTGTTTTCATTGCGCTCCTTTCAATGCTAATCAAACAAATATAATAACACTAGAAGTGTAAAATCACATTTATTTGGTATACACAAAGCACTTTTACAGTATGTTTTTTACGTTTTATAAACAAACTACATAACGCGGCAAAGTTCAATCTGGATAATAATGTGACAGTTGTGACATTTGACACTATTGACAGCCAAGGCGGTGATGTACGTATAACCCGTCTAACTTTGAAAGAATACTGTTCCAAGGGTGCATAGTGAAGGATGCTATCTTCACGTTTTATACATATAATAGTAGCCATTAAAAAGATAGCACGTTTCATACATTCGGTTTATTCTTAGGAACTTGCGCCAGGCTGGTCAAATGTACACAAAATATTTTCAAAGATATTCAAATGATACAGATTCTGTATGAACGTTAACCCTTAAAAGGAGCAGGATTTTGCAGTGAATTTCAGCGACAATCAACATACCTACACACGATTAAGAAATCATTCAATAAAATTATGCGATATTAAATTTTACTCTTTATCCGTTAACTTCTTCTTATGAAAACTGATCAACATCATATAGCTTAAATGCACAAGGAATTGATAAAAGTACATGTAGTAAATTTTACTCTTTATCCGAAAACTTCTTCTTATGAAAAACTCGTCAACATAATATAAGTAGGTAGCTTAAATGCACAAGGAATTGATAAAAGTACATGTAGTAAATTTTACTCTTTATCCGTTAACTTCTTCTTATGAAAACTCGTCAACATAATATAGCTTAAATGTACAAGAAATTGAAAAAAGTACATGTAGTAAATTTCACTCTTTATCCGATAACTTCTTCTTATTAAAAACTTGTCAACATAATATAAGTAGCTTAAATGCACAAGGAATTGATAAAAGTACATGTAGTAAATTTTACTCTTTATCCGATAACTTCTTCTTATGAAAAACTCGTCAACATAATATAAGTAGCTTAAATGCCCAAGGAATTGATAAAAGTACATGTAGTAAATTATACTCTTTATCCCTTAACTTCTTCTTATGAAAAACTCGTCAACATAATATAAGTAGCTTAAATGCACAAGGAATTGATAAAAGTACATGTAGTAAATTTTACTCTTTTTCCGATAACTTCTTCTTATGAAAAACTCGTCAACATAATATAGCTTAAATGCACAAGGAATTGATAAAAGTACATGTATAGATATCATCTGATTGTCAATATACATAATTATATGAGAATCGAGATATAAATAACTAGACTGCCTAGTAAAACTAAAAACATTGGATCCAACCGGGATGACGCTAGGAGGATGATGATGAACAATGTAGGACGACATTAGAAGAATAGTGGGCATTACTAAGACAGAGCAAGACAAAAGACCCGCAGTTTGAGGCAAACTCTAGAATAGGTTTATACTTAAAAGCAAGACAATCTTGGAGTACCTTCATCGGATCTGCACTTTATAATAGTAAGTGAAATCTTTTATTATTAACACCAGTCTTTGGCTGAACGCCCAGCGGCAGAGAATTTGCTCCATTTGCCGGCCTGCACTATAAGTGATTTGGTACATACTGGTCGACTACGGGAATATGAAAACAACCAACCGCAGTTACAGTTGGTCCACACGCGCCATTTCACTAAAGTTCTGTCAAATATGAAGCGAACCTAATTGTGACCTGATTTCAAATGCCTGTGACGCGAATGAAATTGGCGCTACGTTTATTAATTATGTTACGATTTATATCATTATTTTGTAAAGGTACTATTTTTGAGACCTACATATCATTTATGACAAATATTTTTTGAGTGATTAATAGTTCGAAGGCAGAACTTACGTATGCTAATACTGAAAAGACCAAGGAGCCATCTTCCATCTCGTCAAGGTTCTGTGCACCCTGTCCGATTTCTCTGATGATGTTGCACGCTATGTTGGCGACGAGTCCGGGCCGCTGACAGAGACCAACCCCGTTCAGCAGTAGGTCTTGTACCCGGAAAGTTGCCACGGGAGAATTGTGCTCAGCGAATATTCCACTCATCGCCATGTTCAGTAGGGACAGCAGGCTAGGGAAGAACTGCTCTGCGATCTGGATTATAGCCTGAAAATATATATATTTTAATTATTTGGTTTTGGTATAAGGGTACAAGTGGTTAATAGTTCTTCGCTTTTATTTTCAGAATGCAATTTTATTGAAAGTCGTCATACTTGTTATGATCACAAGGGTCGGTTTATTACGGCTATCACATAATATAAAAGTATGCGTACTTTTAATATGCTACTTTTATTTGGACAAGCCAGAAGTTTCAAAAAAGACATATTAAGTTCCCTATAATCTTTTGAGCAAACTGGAGTTATAAATTCATCAAACTCCTTTAAAAGTTTGACCGAGATTTAGTAACAAATAAGTTGGTACATATCCGATACGTAATCATGTAATCTTTAAGTATATGCACATAAAATGCACATAAAAGCATGACAATCTGCTTATTAAATTGCAAAAATAAATTATCATCGTTCTAGCGTTATCCTAGTTACATCCAACACTTTTCTGCTTCAGGCCCGGGGTTCGCCTAAGCAGATTTTGAGAGAATATTAGCTTTTCCTCAGAACGCCAGCAGTCTCACATTCGAAATCCAAAGAGATAGTCATATTCCATGGCCTAGACCAGTCACAGTTTATTCAGAGGACTGACTCCCCGTAACGAATGTCAAATATGTTCCTCCATGACAACCGGGACCGAGAGTCAACGTACTTTCCATGAGACGAGTGACAGTTACATATTAGTAGTTAATTACACTATAATATTTGAATTTCATTTTGTCACGGTTTATTTTATTAATGGTAAAAACATAGTCAAATCTAAGTTAAAAGCCATATCAGTAATAAATAAGTTTAAGCCTAAACGCTAACAGCGAATAATCAGTTGGCTATTAGAATATTCCTCACCCTAAAAAAAATTTTTGGACTAAACTAATGAATGAATTAGTGTCGTTCAGTGTCGTGGATAAAAAATACTGCTCACTACTAATTTTTGTCTCAGGACAAGGATCGTTAGGCCATGTCCCGAGGCCTTAAGTCAAAGAAGAAGAAGGAGACTACTAATTAATGTTTATCGGTCTCTTAGGTTTAATGTCTATCGAATATTTATTTATACGTATGTCGTTTCAAATGAGGTCAATTTTCTAGTTCAAAGAAGCAGAAACTTTGTAATGCAGCACATTGCATTAACCGAAAGCGTCGTGTATATTTACGCTTAAAGGAACAATATTTGACTGTCCCTCATAACATCACAAATAATTTTCCAATCAGTGTATGATGCACCTCCCGCGGCAACTAATCCTTTCGCGCCCCCTCACGCCACCCTACCGGCGGGCGGCGGATCGATATCCGCGAATTCACGGTCAGCGCTCAGGACTCGTGCTACGACTTTGTTTTTTATTTTACACGACCACAATTACATCCTGTACCGAAGGGGACTAACACATATTTATCTAACGGACAAGAGGAACGTACACAGCCGTGGAACAGTTTATAGACAGGGCTAATGACTGATGATGTCATTAAGATCATTGAGACTAACAACAGTATTGTGTGAATAACAGAAACTGTTGTATTATGTGGGGATCAAACGGACGACACTCAGCGCGGGTTAAACGGCGGGGCGTCCGTTTAAGAGGCTACCTCGAAGGTCAAAAAATCGTGCAGAAGTCATCGCTAAGTGTTAACGATAAAGTTCAATGTCGCACGGTTTTTGACATGGCATGCCATCACGAAACTGTCTGAAATCTTATTTCGTTCATAACTCAAGTAATAATCGTTTTAGAGAAAATTCGTTCAACCAATCGCTATTAAACTAGCTGTTCTTTCGGTGAGTTGCAATTTCAAGGCAAAAATTAAATATTTTTTTAAATATCCGTAAAAATATTAAGAGAAAGCATGTTTTTCAAATTAAAATTCTATCGAGCGAAAATCTTCCAATCGTGTATCAATCCGAGCAGTAGATAAAGACCTGATAAATAATATATAAAATGTTAACTTTGCTGGTGTGTCTCACTGCTTCAAAATCTGTAATCAAAAAAGGCATACATTTTCGAGGTAGCAATGCGCCATTGCTGCATTCGGTATATCCGTGATTTCAGTTTGTTAGCAGATAAATCTTGTTTGTTAAGACGAAGACACGACGCCTCGCCACGTGCGCAGTTACGATAATAGATCCGGTCAAGCGCCCAGCAGTGCATACAAGCGCAAGCTTCAACTGATTGATTGACCTGCTGGCGCGTCTCTAAGTATCAACAATCACCCATTTCCGTTATTTAACTGCAATAACACTTAGGTATTTATATTAGGTGACAACTACTCCACTGTTTTGCATACGTTAATGCAAGTATTTGCGTTGTATTTTGATGGAATCTTTTGGACGTATACGCAAAGAATAGTCTCTAATAGACATGTATATAACAACTGCCCATGATACATCACCCTCTTGTTTATATTTAGTAACGAGGAAGTATAATTGTTATCTTGATTCCGATAATAATGTATCGTCTTAGGTGACGAATAACAAGTGCAAAAATATCCTCATTAAGCGAATGTATCGACGTCACGTTCGTTATTATAACAAACAAACGTATCAAAATATGCCTATGTTTTTGTTACTTTTTCAAAGCAAACCAAATCCTCTTTCAATCCTAAAAGCAACCCATTAGTGAGCGCGGTTTATGCCATTTGCATGAAAAATTATCTTTGAATTTTCTAGTGAAGTGCAAACTAAAGCTATATTTTTGTGTTCGAATTCGGGCGTATACATGTTTGTTGTAATAGTTACCTTGCGTAGCAATCATTACCCGCATAGCTTCAATCATTGTCAATCAATCGACATCTCAACCTAGACCAATTCATAAAGCCTTTGATGTCCGACAATGGCTTCTCGGAATGTTGTCGTTGATGCCATCGCTTTGTAGTAATTAGTAACACGTATAATATAGACATCTAGCAGACAAAGGACTCTGCGACGGTAGTCCGGTGCTGTTACGCAAATAGAGAAAGCGACGGAGGGTGATTGGGTGATTGTGTACGTCACCGTACGAAACACGCCTGGATAAACACGTACCTAATGCTCCTCTGTCAATATTTTAAAGATACATAGTCGCCAAAGATACATAGTCGCCGTCGATTGGGCCGGCCTACGGCTACGTCATTAGTAGTCATTACGAGGCAGTTTTGATCAAGTGATTAGTAGGTCACATATCCATTCCTTACTTTGCGTAGGTATCATATCATACCCATCGGCCATCTGACAATATCAATTGTCATCTTTGATAAAAACAGCGAAAGTAATGTGACACAGTCATTGTTTATAAATGACTTACTACTGAAAGTACAAGTCATCTAAAATAGTCGTGGAGATTAACAACTATTTGATAAATAATCGGCGCGTGTATTTATCGCGAGAGAAGGGGATTGAGTTTGATAGATTATCGAAATATGTGGGGCCTGAACTTTGTACAGAAGAACACTTGCGATAAACAAATAATAATAATCTTTATTTACGTCTCTATCACATTGCTACATTATGTAAAATTTAGAACTATGAAATGCCCAGAAAATTGAAACACTACCTACATCGAAAGAACACTTTGTTGAGTACACAAAATTTTCCGCTGACAATCGAGCTTGCTTTTTTAAATTTATTTGATTTAAGTAAAACAATATGGCGATCCTTTTCTGGTCGCACCTTGAAAATAAAACAATTAAGAGCAGACGAGGGATTATTGTTCACAAAGGACACAGCGAGCTCCCGTTGCCCAGACATACGGCTACGTTTATATCTGTCATTTACTCTTGGTTCCTTGCGTTAAGTATGGTGCTGTTATGACAGAGTTATATTTCATTTATATTATGGCAAAGATAAGTATGCTGCTTGTCTGCGTTCGCAGTACTTAAAATAAACATTTTCCAGACCTCCAACAACAAAAATGTCTTAGGTATATAAATCCGTTTGTGCGCTAGATCGTTTTTGTGAGTCTAGTAACTTTCTTGTATACATCACACATGCGTTTAAGTAACATTGACAACATTATCATTTACTCGTAGCTGGTAAAATTAAAGCGATACATGCAAATCTTGTATTAACCTATGGAAGGGATTGATAAACACGATGAGTAGGTACTCGTAAAAAAACACAAAATGTAGATACCTGAGAGTATAGGCTGTATAACAACGTATGTACAACGTATGTGTACCTACAGCACATGCATATGCAATAATATATTTATTCGCAAATAGCAAGTAAAATAACCTGTACAGTGAGTGGGAATCATACTTTTCCGCGGCACGAGCCATATACATATGTGCGTGTATAGCATATCTGTGTGTGTATTTCAACTGAGTCTATTTTAACCCTCAGATCCCGGGAGCGCTGCCGCCCGTGGCGCCTACGGATATACATACACAGTGTAGTGCATTATCGATTGCCCGGGTGCCCTTTACTGGCTGTATGCATTCATTTTGGGGAGGTGGGTGCGTTTTATTAAAATAGGACTTACGCTGTCCTCGATTCCTAACTGAAATTAATGACTGGCTACAATCTGTTTGATACGTGATACTGTTGAGCTGCTCTCTAATAACTGGAAATTTGAAACCTTACGTGCAGTCGCGATGCCTAGCTACATTTGAAGCGCATAGGTACCAAGCGATGTAAATGTTGAAATACTTGAAATATATCACACATCGTCCGAGCCACCACTATTAGATTCTCAGAGCGTTTTAATGTTGACAACGTCTATCTGCTTATCTCGGTTACTTTTAAATTGAAGTCATTTCATGCGTCTGCTGCGATGTCGCTGAGATCGAGTGATCTGAGTTTAATACCCAAATAAGCAAACTGAAATTATCGCTATGTGGAGTGACACATTGGGATTGCCCACTTGCTGAGGACCTCAGTATGATAAACCCAATTCTTTGATATTGGTAATAGGTAATCATTAGTAATGCCTGATTATAATTTAATAACTTCTAAGCTAGCCCATCAGCATCGATGGTGCAACCATGGATCATCACACGAGTCAAATTAAATTTAAAAAATGGCTGTTGTGTATTTCAATTAACCTAATATACAGAAACTCGTAATCTGGCAATGTACTCAATGATATTTAATAATAATATTAATATTCTACCACATTTACACAACACCGTCTAGTCCCAAACTAAGCAGAACTTGTACTATGGGTACTAGACAATGGATAAACATACATATATACTTTATTTTTGTAAATACATACATATTATACATAGAAACACCCAGACCAAGACAAACATCCATGTTCATGCACACAAATGTTTGACTTGAGCGGGAATCGAACCCGCGACCTTCGGCGTAGCAGTCGCTTACACTCCCACTGCGCCAACCGGTCGTAAATTTAAAAGATATCTAGCTATATAAATGCATCATATCTGGTTCGTGATGATATAGATGTTTTTGCTGGTTTCGTAGCCTCAGTAAGGTCCAAACTTAAGGATTTGTTTACATGAAGAAATAATATTATCTGTCATTAGCTATAACTCTAATACTTATTATTAAAATTAAAATTTTTGTAAATCGTCTTACATTGAACGCATGTTAGATTCACTTCGAGTAGATGTCAATCAAACCTTTTACCTATTGCATGTACCTAATATAAATTGTTGCATGAAAGATTGAACATCGGTTTTGTGAATTTCAATAAAAAAATAAACTCATTCTGTAAATTTAATTAGGCCAGTTACTCCGACGTGGGCCGTCATTATAAAAGCAGCAAAAAACTAAACAATAGAAGTACGTTTAAATGACTCGTCTGGTCTTGATAAACACTAGATACGAACTGACACGCAGGTATTCGCCTTGGTAAATACATCTTCCACCACAAGGGCTCACTTCGCAGGATGAAATATATTCCAAACTACGACATTTTTGTATTGCCAAAAATACGATTTGAACAAACCATTTACCCCTGAATTCAATATTCGATCTACTTATTAATTTTTTTGAGATTTTAGATTCGTTTTGGAAATAATCTCTATTTTAATTTTCTTTCCACAGGCTTCTTACGCGAAAATACAAACAAATAAATACAAATACAGCCTTTAGCAGCACGCAGTCTGCGACGAGTTTAACAATCTTGGGCTTTGCCGCCAACGATACCACGATACTATTATAGGTCATGTTATTCATTTGATTCTAATTGTTTACTGCTAATTTTTTGCTCGAGTAAACAATGGATTCATCTGATCATCATATCATCATCTTCACATCAGTAGCGCTAAGGTAATACATTAAAGCTGCCTATTATGCGATAGAAAAGGTGACTAAGCGGAAACATTACTTTAGAGTTAATTAATCCACTTCTAGTCTTTCCTGGCCAATTTTTCCGTTATATAGGGTGTCACAAGACCCATCACCAAGCCGAAGTCTACTAGTTGTGGACATCATGCCAAGTCATATTAACCAAAAATAATACCTGGGAAACGATTTTTAAGACGTCACATTTTTAAACCGCAATTAAAAGCGCGCGCGTGCAATGCTCGAAATACCTACTTATCAATGGGGTCATAGGACATCTAAAGAACATATTGGCGGGGTAAATGCATGGATTTTATACCTAATTAGAAAAATTCCATACTAACTTTGAGCCTCAATATCTTCTGAACCAGTAATTTCCCAGGTATGGTGCCGAAGTAAAAAATGTTCGTAGTGATTGGTACAACATGGGATTTCAGTTTTCGTTAAGGGTCTTTTTACACCCTGTATATTATTTGTCTTATCTACTACCTAATAGAATTGTGCTAGTAACCGACTTCTTAATTAAGCGGAATCACCTTCAAGCTAAATGTTTACAACTCTATATCTACACAAAAAACAAAAAGGTATAATAAATATTTTACCACATAGACACAACACCATCGCCTCACATTTTCATGGCATTCGAATGTATTCTGATTATATAATAATAGATAAACCGGTCAAGTGCGAGTCGAACTCGGGCACCGAGGGTTCCGTACAAACCTGTAGGTATAAGTAAATAATTACATACATACATACATATCGTCACGCCTTTCATCCCCGAAGGGGTAGGCAGAGGTCTATTTCTACACCCACTTTTCGCCAGATATACTTTAGTCCCACGTAATAAGGGGCGAGCTTATTGCCGTACCGGGCACATTTCCAGACTCCGCGCTGCTACTGAGAATTTCGTGACAGAAAAACCCAATAACACTGCCCGACCCAGGAATCGAACCCGGGACCTCCCGATCCCACGCGCACATTTATGCCGCGAGACCAACGTGGCAGTCGTATAGGGTTTGATGTCGAGTTTTCCGTCTCTACTCAATGATGGTATTTGCATCGTGTTATCCCTTAGTCGCCTCTTACGACACCCACGGGAAGATAGGGGGTGGTGACACTTGTATTCTATGCCGTCAACCACACGGCATTAACTGTAAATACCTAATTACTTACAAAAAATAGGCAATGTAACTAAAAATTTAAGGTTTTCGAAATTTTTCCTATGTGCTAAAACGTTGCTTTACGCCAAGTTTCAAGATTTTAGATCGACTGGAAGTAACCCTTTAGTTTTGACTTGAGCATTTGATATGAATTTCAATTTTATATCTCTTCGGGTTCATGAGGAACGGGGTTCTATCTTAAAAAATATTATAATATTTTAATTATATGATGTGACTAAAAAACGTTTTTTGCAATTTATCCTTTATCTGTGCTTCATGCCAAATTTCAAGATTCTGAGTTCAAGGGAAGTACCCTGTATGTTTTGATTCCCTTGCCAGTAGTTGCGAGTTTGAAAATATGCTTAAATTGGTGTTTCTGTTGATTGCGTTTACATAGAAGTTTATTTTATTACAGCTTCACGGTGTTATAGACCTTAGAATCTTAATATATATATTTGGACCGATCTTGATGAAATTTTTTGTGTGTGTTCAAGGGGACTTGAGAATGGTTTAGATTCACAATTTAGTCCACTGGAAAATGTTTTTTTTTACTTAATTTTTAATTTGTAATTAGTTGTGGATTTCGGAATGTTTCACATTGGAACCGACAGACTGCGCTGCTATCGCAGTGTCAAATCTTATATTAATAATTTCGTCAAGGAGTACATCGAAACCTTACCTGAATAATAAAACATTTAAAAATTAAGATATCGAGTCGACAACATATATCCGCAAAATTCGGATTGTCGAGTATTTTGTTAAATTCTAATGGTTCTGACAGACAAATCGCAGTCGCCATATTGGCCAATCTAGCGAAACATCACTGATACCGGATAACATTTTGAGTAGTACCAAAGTGGTCCTACTAAGTCTTAGTACTAAGTAGTTTGTATGTGTTAATACTTTTTGCAGTTATATTACAATTAAAACGACAATTATAGAAGTATCCGCCCAGTAAAGGAGATTTGTGTTACCCCGAACATAGATGATGATAGATACTATAACTAGAAAACCCCGAATTTACGCGAGCGAAGCTGCGGGCAAAAGCTAGTATATATATATATATGATATTAGATATGAATTTCAATTTAAGATGCTGACAACAGCCAAATGGCAAAAAAAGGCGTGTCTCAAACAATTTTTAAAGTTTGTGACGGCGGAAAAATTATATGTTAATCTTGAATATATTTCTGAGAACACTGTTGTATACAAAACACGTTTTTGTAAAGTTTTCTCGATACAAAAACATAGTATTTTAAACTCACCTCTTAAAATTATCTTCCAACAAAAATATCTGTATTACTTATCAACGTACTTTGGTAAAAATAACAATAATGTATCATATTTAAATACAGAACTTGGTTGTTTTTTTTTATTTTTCACTACTCACCTTATTTTTAAGTAATTAATTTATTTTATGGTTTGTAAAAAACTCTGGACGTCCCGTCGTCATCGCGGTTCTCTTTCTTATGTATACAATCCGACAGTGACAGCAGCAGCTTAACTCAATAGCGATTGTCATCGCCTGAATAACTCTACGCGTTCACGAGGAAAGAGGTAGTAACTTTAATTTTTTTTAAATGTTTTATTATAGGTATGATGTAACGAAAAATTTACATTTTTGGAAATTTTCTTAATCTGTGCTATAAGAAGTTGCCTCGTACGAGATTTCAAGATTCTAAGTTCACGGGAAGTACCCTGGCTTTGATTCCCTTGTGAGTTTCTAAAATTTGCGAGAATTTAATAATAATATACCAATAATATTCTACTACTTACACACATTACCATCTAGTCCCAGACTAAGCAGAGCTTGTACTATGGGTACTAGATAATGGATAAACATACATAATTATATACTTTTTTTTGTAAATACATACATATTATACATAGAAACACCCAGACCAAGACAAACATCCATGTTCATGCACACAAATGTTTGACTTGAGCGGGAATCGAAGCCGCGACCTTCGCCGTAGCAGTCGCTTACATTCCCGCTGCGCCAACCGGTCGTCAATTTGCTGCATAAACAGCTGTATCTTTTGATTGCGTAGGCTTAAAAGTTTGATTTTGTTACAGCTTAAAGATATTATAGACCCGAGTATTTCAATTTAATACCTCTACGTGTTCATGAGAAAATGGTTATGACTTTAAAATTACTAAAATATTTTTATGATATGATGTAACTAATTTACAGTTTTCGCAATTTTTCCTTCATCTGTGCTATAAGACATTGCTTCGTACCAAGATTTTCAAGAATTTCAAGATTTTGAGTTCACGGGAAGTACCCTGTAGGTTTTGATTCCCTTGCGAGTTTCGAAAATTGCGGAAATTTGCAGCATAAACGGCTGTATCTTTTGATTGCGTTGGTTTAGAAGTTTGATTTAGACAGTAGACTTGACTATTTGATATAAATTTCAGTTTGATACCTTCACGCGTTTCTAAGAAAATGGGTCTTGACAGACGGACGGACAACAAAGTGATCCTATAAGGGTTCCGTTTTTTCATTTCGAGGTACGAAACCCTAAAAATTAGACTAATTGCTGCGCAGACTTTGAAAATTCGTTAGGTGCGGTTAAATACCGAAGTGATGGAGTTCTCATTTAACGAATATAAAAAGATATAACCAAATTGGGAGCGTTCTCCTTTTAACGTCAGTTAAAATTATAATATTCGTCACGTCAGTTTGGTTCAGAGACAGGGGTCGGCGGTCGGTGGCGTTTTCCACCCGCCACCCATTCTTCGTATTACGCTTTGTTTATTCCACTCTAAAATTACTTCCTTATTATAAAATTCTACTAAAAGAAATCAGACAGGTGCTCTATAAACTAGCAGCAAGCGCTGGTTATATAAATCTTGAAGCTCAAGCTTTGCCCCCGTTCACTTAGGCTTAAACACTTCGTTTAAAGTTTGTGTTCAGTGCAGATGCAAAGTTACTAAACTGTCAGAGGCAATATTGTTAAAATATATTCACGAGGTCTGGGTTCCGTTCAGAAAGCGAAATGCTAAGTTTTAAATAGTGTTAATAGGCATAGTTCTTGCTCATGGTAGAGTACATTAAACTTTTGAAAGATTTGCCACTTTTCAGATATAACTTTGGTATTGAAGGTTTAAATGTACACACAGAACGTGTACATTTAAACCTTCAAAGTATTTGTGTTGTTACCACTTCTTCGTAATAACTGCCAAACCAAGTATTCGAGTCAGAACTCAGGTGTGCATCGGATGAGATGGATCTGTACTAATTGGTCTCCCTAGCCAAATTCGGCTGCAGCGAATTGAACGGTTTTCCCTACTTCGATTATTTCGTACTACCTATCGCGCAAACAGATTTTACACAGCTTCCTGTTAAGGTGCCTACCTAGTCTCACTGCATTGCTTATACGAAGAGCATTGCCAAAGTATATCGAGAGAAATGTCAGTATAATTATGTAATGGGACCGCAAGTCAACAAAGTTTAAAATCGCACTTAAGTATTATGACGTTGGAGATAGTACAATCGCAAGCTCCTTCTTCTTAGGGTTTGATACTTAAACATCCTCTTAGATATGATGAAATTAAATAAATAAAATAATAAACAATCTTAGCAAGCAAGTTATTGCACCGCTATCGAGTAGTTTTGACTGAAAATTCTGATAAGCACTAATAATGACTGAAAATCGATTCAGACATTATAAACAAATGTTCAGCTTCAGTGCACATGTTTTTACTTATTTTTCAGATTTAAGATTTGAAGTAAATTTGTTCAAACGCGCGAGCATTACTATTTATTATAAATAACAGCACCCTACATACACATAACTAACTACATGAACGTGGGCGTTATTCAGAAGTGCCTACATCCCCAGCTGCACTAGAAAATGCAATTGAAGGTTGACCTTTGATCCGCCCCCGCGAGAAATGGCAACGCGACATAGCCTTAGGACTTTCCTTTTACGCGATCTATAAATTTAGCTGATTATTGCTTAAAATATGTAGTTTGTAATATACAGTGGCTGAATATAGAATATGGAAGAGTATAGAAGGTATTATATAACCTTCCTAGCTACACATTCATTTTCTTGTTAAGCGGCAGGTACATGGAATATAAATAAATCCACCCTGTGACTACTCCTAATAGAAATATACTTTTTTCTATTCGATTCTAGTCGAATTCCACATATATATGTAAAATTACAGAATGTTACATTTATATGTGGAATTCGACGAGCTTTCATTAATGTCTCACAGAAAAGCCCTCTATGTTTGAATTGCAATTCGACAAACTGAAACGCTACCTACCAAAATTCCTAGAATGCCTTTGTAAGCTTGATGCACTAGCTAGGCTAGAATTATTAGACAAAGTTCTGAGGTGAGTCCTCTATATAGAGCACCAGCGTATTCCAGTCCTCTGTTGATTACAACTATTTCATAAATTCTGACTTCATAAAGTTCCCTTTTGCGTCAAAGGCGCGGCAGCTATTTCTAGGATTTTCATTAATGCAGTAAAATTAAAAATGTGCATTTTCTAGAGGAAATACTGCTAGATGTTTTTAATATACAGTAATGTCGCCCATGTTTATTATTATTTTGTGCAGTTTACGTACATCCCTTTTTTGTGAACTTCTCTCATAAAGGGACATATTATAAAAGGTAGGTGGTGCACCGAGTGAAAGGCCTGTCTTACCTAATCACTTAATAATGCACGACCAGCGAATCATATTGATTTTCTTTGAATTATTTACATAGTCATTAGGAAATAAAATCAATACTTAGATTACAGTGCTGTAATTCAGCTTAGAATGTTTGTTTTCACTTTTTAAAGTAAGTTGAAAGTACTTTCAACTTATTCTTAATTACTTTTAAGCACGTACTTATCGGAATCACTACAGTGTAATATTTATTTTGTTTAATGTATAGAATCGTTTTCCAGCAAGCTGCACTGCCTAAAAAGAATTTTAAGATTTATATTTCAGCATTTAAAAGGTTCGAAAGCGGCTTCTACTTAGGAAAGCGCATAAACTTTTAATTATTTCACCCCACACGCAGCGGCAGTACCTATAGTCTAGATAGTTTATTCACCATAGGTAAATAAAACACTGGTTAACAGATTAAAGAGAAATGTGATATGGAAATCAATTTGGCATTCTCTGTTTTCAATATTGTAATTTGTAATACAAATGCCAATTGCAAGACCACCGTGACATGCATTTAATAACAAAAAATTATTATGGTGTAGGGCGCTTGGTGGGGCCGCCCAGCCGCCGGCGTGTATAGGAACCAATTACTTGTTTGGTCCGGCAAACAATGCTCCCTTAATAGAGTTTAGTGCAGGCTTCCAGATAATCTAGCACAAATTATTAGCTGATGACGTCATTCACGACTAGTGCACGTGCTAGCTAAAATTGTGCAGCTCGAGATGGTCACTTTTAGTGGACAATTTATTCATCCAATTATAAATGTCAATTTATCTAGGAGTCTCAACTAGGTCAACGTTTGGATAGTGGTAATGATGATCTAACGCTTTGTGCCGCTCACAGACAAATGATATTTTTAACAAAAAAGTCATTCCTTACACATCTCTGTCTTGTTATTTAAAAAACATAGTACTACCAACACGGTATTCTTTAATGAAGGGTGGCAGTGGGAGGGCTCGTAATGTGGTCAGCTATTCGAGGAGACGGGGTGTAATTAAACTAAGTATGAGAGGATTGTCGTTGAAAGCTCCACTCGCGACGCATAAACATGCTCAGTACAAGACATACGACTTACAATGTTGAAACATTTGTAAAAATGTTTGCTTCCTAGTCTGTGGAGTATAGACAGAATCTTAGCGCTACATATGTATCTCCACGCTATCTCAAGAGAAGTAAGGAAAGCTCAAGGAAATATTATTCTGTATATTTAATACTTCTTAGCTGCCTTGGAATTAGGCCAAGAACGTGTAAATTTAAACGGTCACATTTCACAGTTTCATTTTCAATTTAGGTTTTTTATATAGTATCGCCTGATGGTAAGCAATTAAGCAATTAGCGCCGCCCACGGACACAAGCAAAACCGCAGGAGTCACAAGTGCGTTGCCGCCCCGTGAGGTTGGGTAAAGGGATAGGATGAAGAGTGGGATGAGGGAGAAGGAATAGGAGATAGGGCCGCCGGCACTCTCACTCACTGAACGAAACGCAAAAATTTAGGTAAGTACTGTTACTTTACGTCGATTTTCTGTGGGTAGTACTTCCCCGGTCGAGCCGGCCCATTCATGCTGGATTTCATTTTATTTCATTTAATTTCGATACTAGATTGATTAGAATCTTAACTTGGAATTGAATGGGTTACACACATTCACACAGCCAAACATCCGTCTTCAGTAACTTTCGTATCTATAACAATAGTAGAATGAAATTATTCAAATTGAAGTCTGCAAATCTATTAATTACGTTTATCATTGACATTATTTGAACAGCTTAAAATCTTGACGGGCAAAAATAAAAGACATTATGTATGTAAAATGTATACCTGACTCATTATTGTACGAAATTAGTTCATCATAAATTAATTATAAACATTCTTAGACTATTTATTTCTTCATAATACAATGAATCACCATGTTGTTAAGTTCAATGAAATACGAAATCTGGTACAGTATGACATAACATAGGATCAACGGTTCAAAGTATGAGTAGCACATTTTTCTTATCTGCCTATAGCTTCAAAGGAACTCATCATCATGTTTAGAAATTAATTATTTTCCCTGTTTAGATGACGTGTTAAATATTGTATTATATAATAATAATAATAATAAATTTTTATTCACAGTAATACAGAGAGCATAAAATACAAACAAAAATGTTCTAATATAATAATAATATAAATGCTGCGGATTTTCAATTGATTGGAAAGAACACCATACCCCTGTACTAGTAAGAAACTGTATCACAGGCGGTTGGGTCTCTCTTTACAAATTTGAGATTTGTATTTTACAATACAGCAATAATATTACGTATTTAACAAAAGACAGTGGTCAATATAAAACTTAGTTAATAATTAATAGCTACATGAATATAATTAAGATGATCATGTAATATACGATATAATTGCCTGACGAGCATTTTAGAGAATTCACGAACGTAACTTATAAAGCTGTGGGTCAGCATAATCGTAAATGATGTCAATGTTAATTAAACCTTTATTATTTAGTATGACGAAAATAACTCATGTGTGCATTTTATTAAACTAGATGTTTGATGTTAGTAGGTCAATATTCTAATGAGGTGTGTTAGGTGAATCACAAAATGAAATATCAAGTCTTAAAATTAAATAATAAATATGAAAAAAATAGTAGATAAAAGGTCGAAAATACGATATTACGTCGCTCCTAGGCGCCTTCATAATCCACTGAGTTTATGTACCTCTTTTCCGCCATTGTTCTTGCTGGGCAGTCATTAGAACCGGTGTTGTGGTTGCTGGGCTTCTTGAAATGTAAGCAGGTCGCGCATTTTGGGTCTTCGGATTTCCTAGTGCAGTCCTTTATCGTGTGTCCTTGGTTGCCGCAATGACCGCATGTATATTGAGACTCTCTGCAAGACTTAGCCGCATGACCATACTGCTGACACTTATAACAGCGAGTAACTAGGGTGAAATCCTTCACCGGGCAAGATGACCAATTTATAAAGATCCTGTCTTGGATTATCAGTGCTTTACGAATGGCTGCAGATACTTCTATTACGTAGTTACAGGTCTCAGCATCTTTACGGCCCGATTTATGACTCAGTTTGATTTCATTGAGAAAGGTCTCTAGGTTGCAGCTCTGAAGTTTCTCCGCTAAATTCTGGTGGTACAGGCACGTGAAAACTTCCGTCTCTTTCATATTTGAAGGCACTCCAACGATTACGATTTTAGGCTTCCGTTTGTGGGGTTCATTGACTATAAGGCCTGAGTTTGCATGCTGTACCGATTGTTTTACTTTCTCAATATCATCCTTGGTCTCGGTGCTGATGATCACGCCGCCGTTCTTAATCTTGCGTAGTGCTCTCACGTGGAGGTTCATTTGTTCAGGCCTGATGATTTTTTGCACTAATGATTTTGTGTCGTCACTCGATTTTAGCTTGTCATTTGGATAGATTGCCACCGAACTTACGCTAATGGGCTGAATAAAGTTATGTGCAGATTTTTTAACCATCTCGGCGAAAGACGGTGCAGAGGTGGTAGGTTTCGAGGACTCCTGTATGGATTGCTTTAGATCTTGAAGGCTCTGAGACAAATCAAGTTGTTCTTGCTGGGATTTGATGGTAGAATGGGCCTGGATAGCATGTGACTTAAGGGACTGGTACTGAACTGCCAACTGCGAAACTTTAGTGCCCACATGGCGACAGAGATTGCTGACTCTCATCTTCTGCTCAGAGTTTAGTTTTCCTTCTTGTGCTATAGAACACACTTCGTCGAGGTACAGCTCAATAGATGACATCCAGTTCTGGATTTCAGGCGTAGGGATGACTTCAAGTGCTGGACGCTCAGGTGCAGGTGCAGGTGCCGGCGTCGGAGGAGGACTCCGAGCAGTCTTCCTACTCGGAGTGAAAGGACTGTGATCCATTATATATTGCTTACAATGTCAATCACGATACATTTTATAACACACAGTTTTGTTACGTTTGCAGATAGTTGTACGCGTTGATTGAGGTCACGATTTAAAAATATTTAATTAATAATTACTCATGCGATTCAACACGTCCGTTCTCAACAATAGTGCAATAGAATTTTTGATGCTGATGCATGCTGAAATCAACAAGGCTCTACTACCGTAAAAAGGTCAGTGTTGTCAGTTATTTTTATGGTTTTCTAAATAACAGCAAGAAGTATGGAATTACCAGAATAATCGTGATGGTTAAGTGTTTCTATAATGTGGGGATAGACATGGCTGGTATAATAATAATAATATTCTACCACATACACACATCACCATCTAGTCCAAAGCTAAGCAGAGCTTGTGTTATGGGTACTAGATAATGGATAAACATACATAGGTATATAGTTTCTTTTAGTAAATACCTACCTACATATTATACATAGAAACACCCAGTCCAAGACAAACATCCATGTTCATGCATATGCATATTTGTCCTTTAAATACCTTTTAAGGCTTCAGGTAGATAACGCACTCATCCTGAGTACGTTATTTTTATGGGCATAGGTATCTACTCGTAAAACTTATTGTAACGTAAACATGCAACTCCTTTAAATAGCACAAATTGTCTCGAGCGGCGACCTTCTCCCTAAAGTAATTAATTAGGGCTAAAGTGTCCCCCTAGTACGTGCTGTACGCCGCGCGCCGTCAGCGTTGCATATTTTTATTAATCGGGATATATTTGCAGTGTGTCCGCTGTGTGTGTGGGTTATTCTCTACGGTGCTTTCATGGACGCACTAGCTTCGTACTCGCTTATAATTGAATAAAGCGTGATGGACACCGAGGCTGCGGCCGGCCGCAACGGCGCTGACACAGATTGCAAATGATTTAATTTACCTGAAGCTAGAGGCAATGGATTATGTTATACGGTGTTATCTTTAACATCGTAAAGATATTTGAATAACTACTACTCATAATGGGCTAAGTACCAAATCAAATACCAAAATCGTCGTTTGAAACGTTAAACGAAATTTTTTACTATGGTTTTATAGTTACTCAATGCGCGATAACGCAAAGTGATGGCTTTCAAAACACAAATAAAAATTTGTTATTACTGATATTTATTATTACTTGACGATGTTTACGGCGCATTCCTAATCGATACATCTCGACGTCTCGCCTACTAACTATAGTCTGTGCAATGTGAACATAGACTTTTTGTAAACAAAAAATTTGTACTAAGTAATTTAGCGACAGTTCTGTCAAAAACAAATAATGTCTAAACCAATGAGCGCAATGGTACACTTGCCTGTAGCACACCTCCGCTGCGAAACTCAAAGGGCGAAACCGCAATAGTTTCGCTGTGAGTTGTGAGTTCTTTAGCGGCAAAACAGTAGCGAAATTCCCTGCTCTAACGTACAAAACTGACTACGATGTTGTCTCTTTCTAACATGATTTCGCTCATTTGCTCAGGCGCCGTCTAGATCTCCGATCGGTGTCCGTCATTTTGGAGCGGTTCCGCGTGTGCCTCGAACGCGGCTGTAGCAATCGACAATTTTTATGAGCGAAATACTAACGATGAATTTAGAATTTACTGAAAAACTTATACAAGCAGTGAGAAATAGACCTGTTTTGTACTTACTAAATCGCCCATAATACATAATATATTTTCTCCCAACTTCTTTCTTTTATTGATATAATGCACCCAGGTACAACGCCTTTTTAAAGTTGTTGACCACAGTTAGATTAGTTCCTCCTCTGACTCCGAAAGCGTCGACATTTTTTTTCGATTGTTATTTCTCAACTGTTCTAGTTTTAGGTTTCGCTAATATAGTTTCGCGTAAGTGAAGTACTGTTGCACAGTGAAACTCGCGCAGCGGTTTCGCAGTTGCTGTTTCGAGTATAATTTCTTTTTATGGATGTCAAGAAGAGTTTTATTGTTGTCGCAACGCTCGTCCTGCTGCCGGCATCATGGAAAACCGAGTGCAGAATTGCAGATGGCAAACAATCAGTCGCACAGAAGATTCTTTACACCTAATTCCTAGAAATAAATAGCGTTATTTTACCGTAACTTTTTAATGGATTTTGTACATTCTGACGTTTTCATTCATACACAACGTAGAATCTCCATACCTAGATTTTTATATGATGGCTAGTGGTTTGTAATATTATTCATACGTGGTAATTTTTTTATATTTTAGGATAGCTTGGTTATTTTTATTGCCTATGATTAAAACAAATAAGTCAATAAAAGAGTACCATGTTTGTACTCTATCATTGACATACATTGTTCTCTATTATTGTCTTGCAATTACAGAATTACTTACTGCAAAAGGTTTTTGGCATGAATTTTACCAGCCGGCCGCCTGCCTGACGCCAACCCTCCTTGGGAATGTTGTCGTTATAGAGGAGGGTGATAGGAGATACGGGGTAAATGGGTAGGATGGAATGACAAGGAAGAAGGGGGTTGTAGGTTGGGGTACTGTAATCACTGGACGGATATAGGGTAGCGACTACAGTAGCTCGGAGAGCCGGGAGCGCGTACGCAAAGAATCAACGCAGGATGGATGAAATGGCGACAGGTCTCAGGCACAATATGCGACCACAAAATGCCTGTGAAATTAAAGGGCCGTATGTATAAATCGGTTATAAGGCCTGTCGTACTGTATGGAGCTGAGTGATGGGCTACAAAGAAGATGGATGAGAAACGATTGCATGTGGCAGAGATGAGAATGTTACGATGGATGTGTGGAGTGACAAGAATGGACAGAATTAGGAATGATTACGTTAGAGGTAGTATGAAAGTGGCGCCCATAGCTGAAAAGGTGAAAGGGAGTCGATTGGCCTGGTATGGACATGTTATGCGGAGATATGAGATGTATGTAGGTAAAAAAGTGATGGATATGCATGTAGAAGGATGAAAAGGGAGAGGACGGCTAAGGAAGAGATGGATGGACTGTGTGAGGATGGATATGAAAGAGAAAGGGGTAAGCGATCGGATGACTGGTGACAGAGAAGTATGGAAGCGAAGGACATACTGCGCCGACCCCAAATAAATTGGGACCAGGGCAAGACAATAATGATTTACAGAATTACTTACGTGTAAAAAACTACAAAAAATCAGCAAATTCATGAAAATGTTTTCGGGAAATTCAGCCACTCAAACCCAAAATCAAATATGACTATTTTTGTAAAAATAAAATTATTGGTCGCGACTACAAGTCTTAGATAATAAAATATAAATCCGGATACGTAGTCGCATAATTGAGCATTGGAATAAAAACGACTTTTCAAAAAGTATAAAAGTTCACTAAAGCATAAAATTTAAAACACAACTGTTTGAAACAAAGCTTGTGAAGCCCTGAATTTGTGTTTACAAAAAGTCTATCTTCTCGTGGCACCAACTATACCTACGCAGTAAAGAAGGTATCAAAATAATATGGCAGATACTCCCCTAGAAATTTTTACTTTCTCTATTAAGTTTTCTATAATTTTTCTGTATATATCTAGTTTTATCAAAGATAACTAGAAGAGATCAATGGCACAGTCTAAAGAAATCTTGGACAGCTGTGATAAAACGGACACGTATAGGAGGAGCAATGTTCTGGGTGAGCCTAAAAAACCAAAACATGGACAAGCCCAACTCATAAACATGCCATTGTTATTAACCTTTTTGGCCAGATGAGTGTTTCGTTAGATTTGTTAAATAGTTCAGATATTTTTTATTGGTACTGATTAGAGATACAAAAATAGCGGACAAGATTAAAAAAACAGACTCCATAGATACATGTATTATTTTTCGGTTGTCGCACTGAAACTGCAGTACGGAGGCTTTCAGCGGTAGCCAAATATTCAAAACTGAGAAATTTTTAGTTACGCTAATTATGGTGGGTTCTACGACAACACGAGGCAAAACTTTATTAAATCCAAAAATGTTTTCAAAGTCCAGGTATTATATAATAATAATAAATCATTTATTCGGAACAAAGTTTACATTGTACGGATATTAACCCACCAAACTGCAAAACAGTTTGTCGGCAGGATTAGCGCTTGTTCTACAATTAAGTTCCCTAAATTAATACTTTAATTACATGCAATAATTTAAAAATTAAAACAATTAGGTAATTAAAATTCAAAATATATGTAGTCAGCATACATGTATACCTACCTACTCGACATTTATGCAATACATTACTCACGTTCAATAAATGCATACAGTGAAAATGAATATAATTAACAGTCCATAGATTAATAAAATAAATATTCCATAAATAAATATACAAATTAACAATTATCATTTTATAAATTAACATACTAATATTACAATTTATTGGTACAATAATATTATCGTTGGAATGCGTATCAGTTTATATTCAGTTCATTAATTAATATACGCCTCAGATTAGTTTTTAAGTATGAGTTCGTAATGAAAAAATACAGCTGTTTCGTGATCAAAAATGGCTAAGTTAATGATTCATTAAAATTCATATCTTATGTTTTCGGGATCCACGTTAAGGACACGAAACAATACCTACTGGTGATATCAAAGGTAGGATGGTATTCCGGCGTTCTCACCTCATGGGTCAGCCCGAATCAGCTCGAATTGGTGATAACAACATGATCATGAGGTATGAAACGCAAAGTAGAAGCAATATAAAAAAGAAAAATATGAACATGGAGGATAAATGAACATGGAGTATTTTTGCTCGTCTATTCTTATTAGTAACATCTAAAAACGTCATGCGGACACGGAATCGAATAGCAATAATAAAAGCTTTTTCCCTTATCACAAGAATTAAAACACTCATTAAAACACAACATTGTTGTTTACTTTTAAAATTGTGTAATTGGTTTGATGGCTATATTATATATTTTTCTTTATGTTATTTTTGCATGCCAACTGGTAAGATATGGCTGAACTTGTATATATTTACTTTAAGTGTCACCAAAAATGTAACCCATATTTGCAAAATAAAATATCTTTATCTTTACTAAATATTAATTAATATATAAACTTAAATTACTCAACAACACAAAGGAATTGCCAAGATTAGGTAGGGTCTACCTACATGTACAGCGTCGGAAGCTGACCACTGTGTCAATTATAATAGCAACAGACCGCCTTACACATGTTTCAATTAGCACGCCGTTATTGGCTTGGCGATACCACGAATCTACAATGCTGTGCGCACTCAGCCAAATCGGAACGTACGGTAATATTCGGTAGTCTATAATTATATTATTAAATTTATTAATGAGTGAGGCAAAACTTTGTAGCTTTTGCGAAACAAAATTATGCAGTCGAATTGACAAGCTCCTCCTTATTGAAGTCAGTAAAACCTAGATGGATAGAGATGAGACGAGTACTACAAATGATACAATGGGTTTTTATAATAAATTGTTAGAAATATACTAAATTCAATCTAATAAAATATTTGTGAAACATGATCTATGTTTACTGCATAGGGTTCCCACCAAGAACTTAGGGTCCCAAGCCAACCTCACCTGCAAGTGGTGCACCTGCCGATCAACGGACGAGGCTCTGGCAAACAAAAATATCCCGATAAGCGGCAATAGGCTCGCCACCTATTACGTGGGATCAAAACTCTGGCGAAAAGTGGGCGTTTAAGATGCCTCTGCCTACCCCTTCGGGGAAACAGGCGTGAGTCTATGTATGTATGTGTATGATCTATGTCACGAGCGACAGATAAAAAAAAGCACCTCTTTGTTACTACATTACTACGAATGCCGTCCTTTGCAGGACTACATTCGTAGTAGGTAATAATTTGGCTACCTAACAATATGCCTTTATATCATTGTCTTTTAAATTAAAAGGAACAGCAAACAACTACATTCAAGAACTTACAACTTATTACGGCGCTGTCCACAGATTCTAAAATCCGGTGCCTAAGTAATAAAAGTTTTCAACTTCCATTCATATAAGTATAAACAAAATTTGGTAGCTGTTTACAAAACTCTGTAATTCGTTCCCTTTCTTGAACGTTTACCTAAACGATAATTTTATATTTAGCAATCACAGCAAATCTTTGTAGTTTTACAAATAAATTGATTTTTTAGTAGATAGTTTAATATATTATATAGATAAACTGATATAGATCCATAAACTTGCTTGAAAATGACATCATAGTTTATATGTGATAGGAGGCAATATACATATCGTCTGATGAGTGTTTCTTGAATTTGTACTACGTTGTCAAAGAGTTGGTCAAAGATAAGTGAAGTGATACCTAATCCAGGTACTCTTAAAACTTTTTTCTATAGTAACCGTTTTACCTAAGTAATCGTTCGTGTTTATTTATTGAAGTATTCTTTTGAAGTGTTTGCACACTGATATAATTTTTATCGGGCGTCAACAACAGCGGACCCGGATCGAACTGTTCTTTGAACCAAGATTATGTTAGGTACTTTTCGAGTGGGTTTGAGTTGATTGTAACTCAATATATAGTATATACAGTGATACGCTGAAGTTGGGTCAATAGTACAAAAATAGAAAGAAGCATAGATCAATAATATTATCTTATACTTACCTAGATAGTCGCTCTTACTACGTAAGCGAAACAATTACATAATTTACTTTACAAGTAATAAGAACTACGCAAAAGTCATTTAAGGAGGCAAATTACTACCTAATATTCCTTACATGCTTCCTAACAGAAATGGGTGCATATTGGAAGGGAGAGGGGTGGGCTTAACACACGCAATCTCGATCGCGACTATAACGCGCTTTTATTACAGTTGGGCTACCGCTTAAAAATGCCACCAGCACAATAAGTACCTAATGAGTATAAAATATCGATATGGAACGTTTTAGAAGCTTATACGTGTTCGTTATCTATAGATATCTAGGTGTGTTAATGCTGAGATTACTTCTAATAGGGAGGTCATCTAAAGATATATGAATAGAGATGTCGATTACCAAGTGAAGCTCATTAGTGTCACTGTGTCCAGTGGCGGCCTTAGGGGGTGGCGAACGGGGCAATCGCCCAGGGCCTCGCTCTTACAGGGGCCTCGCGCAACAACCCAAGCAAATTTAAAAAAATATGTATAAAAAAAAAATACCTTTTGATTTTGATCCTTCATTACTTATTAAGGTTATAACATAACGGTAAATTAAAATTAAGTTATTTAACTAATTCATTCATTCAAAACATTATTGAAAAATTCATTATGTACACTGAGAGATTTTTTTCGATAACCGTAACTACAAATAAACCGGCCAAGTGCGTGTCGGGCCACGCGCAATGTAGGGTTCCGTAGTTGCTCATAATGGCCATTATTGATAATAACTTCTGTTTGACATGGGACTAAAAACGGGCATTGAACGGTTGGCGTAGTGGTTTAAGCGGCCGCCTCGCCGCTTGACACTGCGCGCAGTGTTGTGGGTTCGATCCCCACACGAGACAACACTTTGTGTGATTCATAAATTGTTGTTTCGAGTCTGGGTGTACATTGTGTCCGTTAGATGTAAGTTTGAAAAAAAAATCTTTAAGATTAAGCCAGCGCTCCCAATGTTATCTCACAGAAATAGGTATTTATAAGTTAACCGACGATTACTCGTAAACTAGTGATGTCTACTTAGCCGTGATAGTTTTCCTTTTAAATTCGTTATATGTAGGTACTACATTTGTGATTTTTTTCACCTCTTCCAAATTAATGGTTTAGCCGGCAGAGGGGGGGGGGGGACACTTGAGTCTAACGATTTTTTTCACTTCAAAGCTTGATATTTGACAAACCAATCACTTGATCGAAAAATGATTTGAGCAAACAAATAATATTTTTTTAAAACCTATCCAATGATACCCCACACAATGGGGTACTCAACCAAAAAAAAATTCAACCCCACTATATATGTAGGGGAGATACCCTTAAAAAAAATAATTTCTTAAATTTTATTCTACAGTTTTGTTGCAATATCGTATGTATATTTACACGTCAAATATCAGCTTTCTAGCACCAGGCGTCTTTGAGCTAGGCTGCGGACAGACAGACGGACGGACATGACGAAACTATAAGGGTTCCTTGTGGACTACGGAACCCTAAAAATGACAAGTCCGCGATTCGAAGTTTATAAGTACAAATGTGTGTAAACAGAAGTAAACTTGGGGTAATTGTAACCATAAGATGTAGGGTAGACCGAGGCGAATCGGATCACTTTTTATTTGAGGACATAAAAATCATACTAAAGTGTAATATATATTACACTTAACTTTATTTGCCATATCGGTAAGCAGTAATTATTTAGCTACATATTAAACATTTCAAAACTAAAATAACTCATCAATTGTGCAAAATATTAATCAAAATTAAAAGAGAGAAATATCCGAATCGCCACAATTATCGGGGTGAATAGGATCATATATAAAATTAAGGTTTTCTAAATATTATAAGCTTTTGCACCAATAGCAATATTAAAATAATAAATAATCAGGACAATATTAATTACTAAAACATAAATCACATGGATACGGGCTTTCTTTCCCACTCAGACCAGCACTTTTTGCGTGATGGTGGATGAATAATTTTGTTATCAGTAAATACAAAGCCAATATTTGTGCTTCGCATTCGATTCTTATTCAAGGTTTTCTTTTATTATTGTTCGTCTTAATATTTTATTTGGTATCAGCCTGTTTCTCCTTTTGACGTGACAACGTCTTATAAATTGGTTTGCCGGGTGACACTTCAAGAAACTGCGTTACGCTCCGCTCACGTTATGCGCTCACCACAGATTTAACAAACAAGAACCAGATGTAGCGTATTCGTCCAACTAAGTGAGGCACGTTGACAGCTATGTGTGCGTGGCATTTGGCGACTGGCACTGTACGGACACGCGCGTCTATGTGTGTGTAAAGTTGCCAGATTATGAATAATCTCCCACTATTTTGCATATAGTTTTTGCAAACGAATATAAAAATATTACATAGGTAATATTTTATATTCGTTTGTGGTTTTGAAGAATTTACCATATATTTAATTAATGCTTTTAATATGTAATGCTGTTGTGAAAATTATTCAAATAAAAGATACCATTAAAGTATGCTTTTATAAATACATTTCTTAAAAAATGTAGGCTCCGAGTTAAGTTTTAACTAATTTTATTCGTAAATTGAGAAATAAATAGATAGGCTTGCGTCATAAATATTAATTAGCTAAAAACATTTTGTCATGCATACAATAAATTATGAATATCATAATCATAAATCGTAACCAAAAAAAATTGCAATTAAAAATCAATAATTTCTGTTTCTGTACTTAATGTACACACGGCGCCAAGTCAAGCTAAATAGTCGAAGTACGATTTTGATACTTATTCCCTACGCCATAAGAACGGTACAAAGGTCTAACAACGGTACAAAGGTCAAAGTGTATAGCTTGACAAGTAGCCGCGTGTACACGAATATTTGGATCGTTTGGGGATCGAACTCAAAACAATGTATATACTAATGAAAATCCTATTAGTATATTTATAAGAAAAAATATAATCTACAATATACTTTTACAATACGTTAATGTATTTTTCATTAACATTACAATCATTATTACCTACATAATCAATTGACAAGTGCATTTTTCCTAATTCAGGGAAAACGGTGTCGACGTAAACTGGCAACACTTACATATTTTCTGCAGAAATACGAATTTTATCGAAATAATATTATAAAACGGTCAAATAATCCATAGTTATCTGTAAGAATATATTCCATCTTCCCGTATTTGCTTTTAGAAACAACTTTTACAATGTTTAAAAACGCAATACGGCATTTTATGAATTTAAAAGCAGGATCGATCGTGGCGTGTGAACTGTGCGATGCTTCGCAGCGCACTGAGTCGAGTTTGTATTCGCTTTTCAATTTTGTATTTGCTTTAGTGGCCTCACGCAAGTGTTCCGCGCGCTCTGTCTGCCTTTTATTCTATAGTCTTAGGCGCTCACAATGAGAGCGAGTGAGAGGCACGCGTCCCGCCTAAGAGCGAGAGAGACAGACATAAAAAGTGAAAGGCACGCGTCTTTCATCCTTCTTCCTACTATACGAATGAATATTCACATTAAAATTATTTTACCACTCAAAGTCGTTGTCACGTAAAACTTTCGCCCGTATACCGACTTTACAGGCAACCAATTTTTTTTTCACAGCTTTTTTGGCAGTTTTAAGTTTCTTCTTAGCATCTCTTTCGTCAAGATTAATCTTACACTGAGGTGGAGACAAATGCTATATTGGTTTTAATGTCTACCACGGGTCTTAATGAAATCATTGGAGAGAGAAACTATTCTTTGTAAAATAGTGTATCGATTATTTTAAATCTCAGCAGCCCGACACAAGATTAATTCTTAGGCCAGTACCTCACTTGGGGCTATAATTTTTGTTTGGGGACCATTTTTCTGCTTGTTCTTCTTATTGTTTGTCTTTTATATGTGTGAACCATCTTTAATTGAACAAACATACTTAATTATTCTCAAAAGTAAAATAAATCATTTTAAATAAGTGATCCGATTCGCCCCTGATGAAGCGATCCGAATCATCCCATCTTGAAGATTTTTGAAATAAACATTTCACATATAAACCTATAATACGGTGCTTAAAAATTAAAATGTTTTCTAAAATAGACCTATTCCCAAACCGTTTAAGCTATATAACTCAAAGTTTTAACACGAATTCTTACATTAACCCCCAACAAATAGTAAGCATGTACTTTAGATGAGCGTGAAAATTGTAACGCACACAAAAAGTTACTCTCTGGCGAGCGGTGCTGAAGCTCATGTACTGGTAGTCTTACTGGTCGGATCGAAACGCCACCGATAGCAGGAGGTGCGGAGTGGAAGTGACTTGTGAGACGTCAGTTGCTGGCATTCCTTGTCAACGCTGTATTAAAAATATTTACAAATTTCTTATTTTGATCCAATTCACCCCCTGATCCGATTCGCCTCGGTCTACCCTACTTTATTCTATATTTTTCTTTATCTTAGTACAGTTTTACTTATCATAACCCAAAATTAACTACGATCTAAGTACGTACATTTTCACTTGTTAACTTCGAATCACGGATTTGAATTCTACGAAGAACTGAATAATTATGTTCATCCGTATATATGAAGGAAACGATAGCATTATCTCGGTGCTATAATACAAAATAGAAAAAAAATTAACTGAAGTTTACCCCACTATGGAAATAGTCCTGAGATTCTGTTCTGTTATAGTTGCGTCTGCTGAAAGGAGTTTTTCGACGCTTAAAATTATTAAAACATACTTGAGGATTTCGATGACACAAGATCGGCTTTCAGCCCTTGCTATTCTTTCAATCGAAAATGTCGTAGTTTATTTATTAGATTATTGTGCTTTAATTGAATATTTTAGTCTTAGGAAAATTTATCATCTCTCTATTTGTTAATTTTGTAAATCTTTCAATGTAAAATATTTTAAAACTCAAATTTGATTTATTTGTATAATTTTAGCATTTCTCCTTTAACATGACAAATACCTAAACCAAACAACCAGACCTACTTTCGCATCACATACTTTTCACGAAGGAACAAGGGCCTCGCAAAGACCTGCCGCCCGGAGCCTCGCAGTGGGTAAGGCCGCCTCTGACTGTGTCAAGCAGCTGTAATAAAACCTCCCAAAGATGACCTTGATCTCCTTGTTAAGTATTTGCCTTACGTATAAACTTTGCTCTGCTACCGTGGTGTGCGTATTATAAAGCCGTGTGTTTGCTACGTGAATGAATGATGTTACTGCAGATGATTGTGCACGTGTCACGTACGATCACGTCAGTAGTGGGGTAAAAGGGCGGTGGGGGTATCCGACCCCGCTACTAGGCACCATAGGGTGCCGGCTGTTGATGACACCCACTTGCACAATCAGAACCTAATATACGTGCAGAAAAATCAACACAAATACCAATAAGGCTAAGTCAGAATTGTATCTATCTATGTTGTCTAGTATCAGTTTCTTATTGATCTCGTTATAATAAGCATGAAGTGGGCTTCTCTCCACCGCTTGTCAATTGAGATAAGAGGCCAAAGAGAAGAGATCCCAGGTTGGCACAAGATGTTTGAGGCTATTTCCTGCGACTCGGTGTCTTCGACATAATAGTGAGGTCATTCTAATTTAACAAAGTGGAAGTTTTAAACACTCCTGAAGTTATTAGGAATATAATAATTCGTTCCACTACAAAAATCGCAGTCCTAGACAATGAAGGCGGGACAAGCTTGATTTCCTTGATAAGCGTTGGTGCTTAAACGCTGAAAATAGAAATAGATGGAAGCAGATCGAAAAGGTCTTTGTCGAGCAAAGGGACGTTATATTATTTCTTATCTAGCCTTTAATCCTGTCCATAAATACCTTTTGTTTATTCTAACGTTTTGTGTAAGTTCCGTTTTTATTTGGCAACTACACCAATAGGGTTAATTTAGGCAATGGGGAGAGTGAGCTGACTTCTTGTACTGCCTCGGGTGCAAACCAACTATACATACACCAAAACTCGTCATGTTAATTTAAAAAGAGAAGATGAACAGTGTACACTAAGTACTTAAGTCTAAGATTTAAGCTATCGATTACAATACAAACTTTAAAGATAATAAAAAAATAAAGATCTTAGAGTGAGCTCTGATAAGGCCCATGGTGAGCAATTACAACTCAGGCTCGATTAGCAAAACAGCGCTCAGCATCATGGAAATACCTACAGATACTTTTAGCTCTTGAGAGTCACTTTCCTTAAATGACATTGTTTATGTTTTGCTCAGGACACTGCTCTGCTGTCTATTTTGCTGTACCTTGGTTCAAAAATAGGTGTTTGTAAGGGTGAGATGACCTGTCGAAGTACTTTGTACAAGTGGTGTGTTTATATGCTCACGTCCACTCATAACTCTTACTCTTCCAATAGATCGGTGATCTCTAGTCCTAGATCCACGTCATCCTCGGGATGGTCTACCAGACACTGAAGACGACAAAAGTAACGAAGATTCAAGTCTGACATGATCAATTACCTCAGGCTCTCTGAGCGAATTATTTTCTAATACTTAGGTCGGCTAATCGGCTTCCCTGTTGGGTTCATATCATCAGATAGATAAATATCCGATTGATCCAGGTACAGGTCAATCTTACTACCTGACAGTCCTTTGAAAAACGCATTAAAAACCATATTAATAGCACAAACTGAACAAAGACATATAGGTAATACATGGATCTACGTAAATGACAGTTGGAATTGAGACCACATGTCTTACTAGTATGACATAAAACAAAACATTCATATTACTTTTAAGTTTTTGAATTTTCTTCGAGAATAATATTTTCGTTTGCAGATATAATATCTACCTAATTACACTAGAAGTACAAAGATATACATCAATTCATCTATATTTCCACTAGATATCTAATATAACTCACCACGTGTCTACGGTCGCGTAGCCATCGTCAACTTTGAAAAGTTAGAACATCTAATAAATCTCATGAAAAACAACCAATCACAGTTAATTATGAGAGACAGTCTGACACTCTATAACTCTATAGATTTGAGGTATTATTTCTGCATTTGCGTGAAAGATGGCTTTGAAATACTTTTTTTATGTCCTATGTGATATATGTATCACGCCAGGCCCCAGGAGGTTAAGTAGGTATATAAAATTAAATAACACTTAGAATGTGATTTAGATAACGCACACGTGGATTATGATCCGTATGATAATACAGATTACTTACATTTGTTATCGACAATACTTATTTCGCTTTGGATATGCTACTAAGTATTTAGGTTTGTTCTTTTATTACAAGTACAAGATATCTTGGATGTAGATAAAAGCTTCATACGATTAATATGATATACCTATTCACACGATATGGGGTATGACAAGTAGTGACCTTTTACATAAGAATTTATTATGGTGACAAGATTGGGCATAACATATATATTTGTTCAGGAGATTATAATGGAAAAATGAAGACCTCTACCTACCACAAGAAAACCTACCGTTGCACGTACCCAATGCACGCGTGCCATAGGATAGGTATTTATGTGCGCTATAACGTTACAGCTAAACATACTCGTACGTGCGTCCTGTGTGCGCTGTATGTAACTTGCACGCATTTGACGTCACACAGATGTGCGTCATGTATACACTGTATCCATTATGTATAGGACAAAGATTGAATTCAACGTTTTATAAACATCTTTTGCCGGAGGAGTAATAAAAAAAAAACATTTTTGTAAAAATATATTCCTAGCAAGAAGTAATTAATTTTTTCAAATATATTTGATTAGTTTTATTAACGTTTTCATAAAATACAGAGTGCCACTACCCTATTTCTTTGCGTGGGTGTCATAAGGCTACTAAGGAAAACACCTGAAGCAAATAATATATAACTTCACATGAACCCTACACAGAGCTCTCTGGCTAGCGTTTTATAATAGATCATATCGTCCTCACAATGTTATTGTGACTCTAATAAGGAGTGGCCTACGTCCAGGATGATTTAAAAATAAGTAAGGCGAGGCCTACATCAGCTAGTTATATGTTTAATATTCTTATCACTAGGTATTGCCACAGCGTTTTTAACAAGATTACCTATGAAGATAAATAATATTAATCAGAGTAATGAAGCAGCCAATTCGGCATTGAGTGATTCACACATTCCATTCAAAGATAATACACTGAAAACGTTAGATAGTTTTGCCATAAAATTATAATTTTGTTTGTCTGTTTGTTTGCTAATGTTGCCACAGCATGAAAGGGTAAGCTCGACCAAGATAGGACCATCTGTCACAGAATATTTTCCTGAAGTAGGAGTTAGTATATTCTTTGACATAATCATTGTATAATCTGTTCATATACGCGGTCGACAACGTTATGTTTTATGGATTGCATCTATTACACGTACATTATGGATGTTTGTCTTGGTCTGGGTGTTTCTATGTATAATATGTATGTATTTACAAATGAAAAAAGAAAGTATATATGTATGTCTATCCATTGTCTAGTACCCATAGTACATGCTCTGCTTAGTTTGGGACTAGATGGTGATGTGTGTATGTGGTAGAATATTATATTATTAGGTATTTGTTTCTCTATCACGGCTATTCTTTTAACCTTTGATGTTAGAAGAATAACCGGCCCTTTGACAGGCGTACACGGAGACATAGGTCCAACGCGCAGAGCATAGAGAGAATGTTATGGGAAACCTGGTGAGGCGCCTCCATAATTGTACTATTAAGTGCAGTCACGGATTAGCCGCAGCAGGTACAAAACTATTGCTACTTTTATGGAACCTAATTAATCTGGGCTATTGGAATGGGTGTTTAATGGATTGGTTTAGGTGAACACTAAGGATGAAAAACGGCACCTGCCCTAAATACTCTTATAGTATGTTGAAAAGGGGCAGGCGGTGACTCGCCATCTCACTGGATGGGCTCTCTCTAGATAGCCGCCAAGGCAAACAAACTCTACCATAAAGGCAATAAGAGGGCAACACCGGTGTGAGCGGCTAGGGGTGTAGAGCGGTGCGACACCGGTTTCGCCATCGCGGGCCTCGTGACAACAGAAGCCCGGAGCGGGTTTCCCCGTAATTACGCACTTGACAATGATACTTCCACTTCCGAGCAAATAGCTCTTGCGGCTTCCCTCTGGCCGGCCGACCAAGGCAAGCCAGAGTCGAGGGTCCTACAGGCGCTCTTGGTAATCCACTACAACCAGCCAATAAAGACAAGCCGGAGACGAGGCCTTGACCGACCCTCCGAAGCATTCGGGACCGCAGTGTCGCCACACACATTCAGCTCGCCACAAAGCCCTGCGGTATTGTTATAATTTATTGTTATTTATTTTGGAAAGTAATACCTTATTTGTAACTTACTTCGGACTTGGGCTGAATTAGATTCAAAACAGGTTTATATACCTACCTACAATGTGTGCCTGTTTCAATATTCGATTTATCCATGGATTTGGTGATTATGTCAATAATGAATCTAAATTCTAAAGAAAATGGATAGATTGAATATTAAATTCGGTGGTTATTCATCAATAAACACAGTTATTAACTCTACATTTTATTCACGTGTAGGTATAAAATGACATTGAGCAAATATTTGTGTGACCTCAACCATTCATAATTATCTGATAATTGGCGTAATTGTCACGCAGGATACATTCTCACATTGCAGATCCATGATTTCAGAACTAACATATAATTAAATGTGCTACGTACATACTAACTACGAACGTGCTCGTATAATAAGACGAGTAAACGTATAATTGAACTCTGTATTGATTCTTTTTTCAATGAACTAAATGACATGATCATCATCATCGACCCTATTTGTTGTTCCTCATCATTGTCTTGCCCTCGTACCAATTTATTTGGTGTTGGCGCAGTATGTTCTTCGCTTCCATACTTCTCTGTCGCCAGTCAGCCGATCGTTTACTCCATTCTCTTTCATATCCATCCTCACACAGTCCATCCATCTTTTCCTTGGCCGCCCTTGCCCTTTTTCCCCTCTACGTGCATACTCATATTTTTTTACCTACGTACATCTCATCTCTTCGCATAACATGTCCATACCAGGCCAATCGACTTCCTTTTACCTTTTCATATATGGGCGCCACTTTCATACTACCTCTAACGTAATCATTCCTAATTCTGTCCACTCTTGACACTCCACACGTCATCCATCGTAACATTCTCATCTCCGCCACATGCAACCGTTTTTAGGGCTCCGTACCTCGAAATGAAAAAAGGAACCCTTATCACTTTGTTGTCCGTCCGTCTGTCAAGACCCATTTTCTCAGAAACGCGTGAAGGTATCAAACTGAAATTTAGTTTCCTGAAATAGTCAAGTCTACTGTCCCATGAAGCTGTGAACAAATCAAACTTACAAATCAACGGAATCAAAAGATACAGCCGTTTATGCTGCAAATTGCCGCAATTTTCGCAACTCGCAATGGAATAAAAACCTATAGGGTACTTCCTGTGAACTCAGAATCTTAAAATTTGGTACGAAGCAATGTCTTATAAGTTATAGCACAGATAAAGGAAAAATTGCAAAAAGCTGTAAATTTTTAGTCTCATCATATAATTAAAATATCTTTAATAATTTTAAAGGTACTATACCCCGATTCAAAATTGAAATTCATATCAAATGCTCAATTCAAAACTAAAGGGTACTTTTAGTTGATCTAGAATCTTGAAATTTGGCATAAAGCAACGTTTTATAGCACATAGAAAAAAAATCGAAAAACTTAAGTATTTAGTAACATCACATATTTTTTTAAATTCGCTTGTCCCGTGCCTCGGAGAGCACGTTAAGCCGTCGTCGGTCCCGGTTGTCATGAAGATCTTTGACATTCGTTATAGGGCGTCAGTACCTACTAAATAAACTGACAGTAGTCTAAACCAAGGAATATCGCTATCCCTTCGGGTTGCGGAGGTCAGACGGGCAGTCGCTCCGTGGAAAAGCTAATATTCAGCCAAATCAGGTTAGACTAGTAAGCGGAACCCAGGTTGAAACTGGGATAACGCTAGGAGGATGATGATGACATATTTTTTAAATAATTATGTATACGTTTTCAAAGCAATTTTTTCGGCTTCTATATTATGATTAGTACACTAATCATAATATAGAAGCCGAAAAAATTGCTTTGAAAACGAGAAAACCTATTAAAAGCACAGTCAAATCAGTCAATAACTAATTAGGCGAGCTTAAGACGAGAGTCTTTGATGTAAAGAGCTTATTAGATTCTAGAAGTCTTTTCATGGCCAAGTAGTTTGGTCTTTTATGGCCAAATGAATGCAATGATTTTATCAAGTGAGTAATACTCATAATAACACAAAAAGCTTTAAATAAACTGAATGCTGAAATACGTATATGTTTTTAGTATACATTATAAGTTTAATAATTTTATTGTTAAAATACCTGTTAATCAAGGCATTAAGAGAAATATGTCTTGAACGATATCTCTGTAAAATTCTCATAAAAATCAGTGGCTACGAAATCTGTAGCGAATGCCGAATTATAAAAAAGCTCTCCTTGTACCTATATGTAACTGAATGCATTAAAATTTGTTATGCTGCATCAGAGTATTGAAATTCATATATTCTGTTGACGTCATTCGCATAAATATATACATTACATACATTTATACATTAACATATATCAGATCGGAAGCAGGATACAGTCCAGATATCCTTTTCAGACATATATGTATATCGAAATTAATCACGGAGATATCGGATTGGTTGCTTCGGCAGATTTAATCTAAGCAAGGAATGTCAAACTCACATGTTCAACTTAGTTCTAGTACTCATTGAAAATAACTTTCGTCGCGTCTGGTTGCAAAGAGTCGACATAACATGATGTTTTAGTCCTAAATTATCCTTTGGGATATGTACCACGTCCCTATTTTATAAGTACCTATCCAATATTTTATAAGTACCCAATATTTCGGCACTGCAGCCTGATGACTGATGAAAAAGGTACATACCACTAAAGTTTGAATTATAGCGAGACTTGGCTTGCCGTTCGTAACAGATTGGCAAAGTTAAGCAACGCTTGCACAGGTCGCCACTTGGATGGGTGACCAAGTGTGGCATTTACCTCTGAGCGCTACTGTGCTTCGGACGGCACGTAAAGCTGTCGGTCCTGGTTCTTGTCTTAGGATAAGAATTGTTAGGCCAAGTCGGAGGCCTTGGGGCGGAAAACTCCGACACTATAAGAGTTGGCCACACACTCACACGAAAAACAAACAAAGTTTGAATTCATAAAAAAGATGTTGTGTCCTATTTTGTACAGGTAAACAATTTCATTAAAGATATTATTATTATTTACTTGGATCCTGAGCATATAATTTGTGGTTGCTGTTTATAAAGTCTTACTACCTTTTGTAGTTACTATCTGTCCAAATGCTCGCTATATTCGACTGGCTGGGTGATTATGCATGTTCACGTTCATGCTAAATTTAATCTTTTATCGATTCGTCTCTATTGCAAGGTTTCAAAACATCCGTTCCATTTAGGGCTCTTTCAATTTAGACGTTTCGTGTCGGACCGCTGCAGTGCCGAAGCGGTGCGTTTGTCGTATGGTGAACGGACGGTCATTTGTTTCCATACAAAGCGCGCGGTGCGGCAACAGTGCGGTGCCGGTACCGAGAACGCACGACAACAGTACAGCAACGTCGCAAGCTCCACGTGTTTATTTCGCTGTTGAATAGTGCGGTGACTAGACGTGAGAGCTAATTTCATCGAATTTTCATGTTTATTATTTGCTTAAAATGGATGATATAAACGTGGAAGAATTTATAAATGAAATTGAATTACGTCCTGCTATATGATATAAGTTGTTTAATTTTTGTTGTTATCAGTAGTCATTCTTCGGCTGATATAGTATGTCTGAATGTAGTTTCTTACCGCTAAATTTTACTTCTAACTATTCAAGTAATTCGTAGAAATATTCTCTAGACATTCTTAAGTAATTAAAAAAATGCTTGGATCTTGTTTTACCCTAGGGTAAAGATTATGGAAATCATCAAAATTACATGTTAATGGAAACATTGGTGATGCTCTTTTACGGGGGCATCGTTTTTGTTTCTGTATGATATTTTTCAGCAAGAGCACTAACAGTAATGTTTCTTCGTCTAGAGCCCATGGCTTAACTGCTGTCAAATAAATTTAAAACATCACTAGCATACAAACGCACGGCATTCAGATACGCTTTCAATTTAGGCGTTTGGTGTCGGACGGCTACCGTACTGCAGCGGCACGGCAGCCGGTTATAATAGTTATAACCAGCGGCACGGTAAACGTGCGGCAGCCGTCCGACACGAAACGTCTAAATTGAAAGAGCCCTACAGTTTCAGCCCATCCTTTTCCAGGTAAGTATCCTTATTATTGTACCTTTAATCACCTATGCAAAAATGTATAAATATTAGGTAATACTAGACTGTCAATTATTATGTTAAACTAGAGGACGCCAGCAGCTACGCCTGCAATTTTTTTTAATTTACCCGTGTTGGCCGATCCCGTGGGAATTTCGGGAAATCCCTTCTTAGTGCACCCCTACGGTCCGCAAGGAACATACATGCCAAATTTTAGCTTCCTGCGCCCAATAGTTTCGGCTGTAGCGTGTCTGTCAGTCAGTCAGTAACGCAAGGATTTTATATATTAAGATATTAGCAGCAGTACCACATTCTCTTTTAATAATGTCGTTTGCGTCCACAACTCAAAGTTACGACATAGTTGTGTGAGAGTGGCATCGAGATTAGCTTAGTTTCAGTGGACATGGACACGACGCAAACAAGAATAGTTAGCGTGGTTTTTCGTATTCAGTGTGCATCGCTTATAAACCCATATATTGGTCGGACGTCGCACGTCCTACCTGCAGGCTCCAAACGAAGTTGCCATGTGTAATTTTGTTACATTCAGAACTCTAGATTCGATACAACACACGTATGAATAATCATATAGCTGTGGAAACACTGAAAAGCTGCAGTCGTGTCCGTTTCATATTTAAATTGTATTCGTGTTGGAACACAAGTGAAGTTAATAACTTATAGTCTGTTCAAGATACGAAAAAATAAAATGTAAACAAACCATAAAAAAGGTTCTTCTTATGTTGCCTACCTACCAAAAAAGTAGCTTTTAGTTAAATATTCCTAGAAAGACTCAATAAAGTAGGTAGTTTTTTAAAAAACCTCTGTCCCTTACATTTATAAATGGTACCTACAGCATAATATTTATATTGTTTTCTGTATTATTCATAATTATAATAACGATTTTTTATTTTGATTATGCTAATAAAGTATTTTACATGATGTTAACGCTGGGAGCGTTAGACCATTTGTTCTGTGTTGTCCTAGAAGGACAGCTAGATGGGATAACTATAAATTAAACCACATCTACTGTTGTACTGGTTTATTGTCTCTGTTGGAGACTTTGCACTTTGAGCCTCAGTTGAAGGCTTGCTCAAGACTGTGTCCTGGTTGAGCCCCTTTCGAAGACTGTTGAACTAGCCTCTGTAGGAGACCTTGTACTATGAGCCTCAGTTGAAGGCTTGCTGAAGACTGTGTCCTGGTTGAGCTCCTTTCGAAGACTGTTGAACTAGCCTCTGTTGGAGACTTTGCACTATGAGCCTCAGTTGAAGGCTTGCTGAAGACTATGTTGTCCTGTTGAGCCCCTTTCGAAGACTCTGTTGAACTAGCCTCTGTTGGAGACTTTGCACTATGAGCCTCAGTTGAAGGCTTGCTCAAGACTGTGTTGTCCTGTTGAGCCCCTTTCGAAGACTCTGTTGAACTAGCCTCTGTTGGAGACTTTGCACTATGAGCCTCAGTTGAAGGCTTGCTGAAGACTATGTTGTCCTGTTGAGCCCCTTTCGAAGACTCTGTTGAACTAGCCTCTGTTGGAGACTTTGCACTATGAGCCTCAGTTGAAGGCTTGCTCAAGACTGTGTTGTCCTGTTGAGCCCCTTTCGAAGACTCTGTTGAACTAGCCTCTGTTGGAGACTTTGCACTATGAGCCTCAGTTGAAGGCTTGCTGAAGACTATGTTGTCCTGTTGAGCCCCTTTCGAAGACTGATAATATTTAAATTTTCTTGGCCTTATATACCTTCATATTATAATCTATTTTCAAATGTATTCCATTTACAATATTTCGTACATACAAAAAAGTAAAACATATACATACTTTTTGGATTGACATTTCAAAAGTATTTGTTCTTTTTACAATGTTTGTGAACTGATATACTAAAAAGTATGTATATATTCTTGTAAAAAGAGTATTTACTCTTTTTACAATATTTGGTACTTTGGTCATAAACATACCGCCGCCCAAGGGCATTTTATGACGAAATGTCCTTCAAACATTTATTTGGTTACAAACTTAACATAAGTATTTTGCTCTATGACGTTTCTCTTTGTCATGAGTACATACTGAAATATACAAGTAATCAATTAAACATAACATATTTTGAACAAACACAAACATGACAATATAGATTAAACAAAAACAACATGCAAATATTTGAATAAAAATTATTTTAAATAGCTTTATCGGCAATAGGTAAAACACACAATTTGTTGGTTGGCCTTTTAATTATGGATGAACTAGTACGTAAAGTGACTACGCGTGTGACATCATCATGACCTGGGTGCTTTTCTAAAATTCGACCTAGTGACCAACGACTCGGTGGCAAATCCTCTTCCTTTACAAGCACTATATCCCCAACATTTGGTTCAGGTGATCTGGAAGACCATTTGTATCTATTCATTAGGTTGGCTAAATATTCATTAGACCAACGCCTCCAGAATGACTGCAATATCCTTTGCACAAATTGCCATTGTGTTACTGAAGTAAAATTTGAGCTCGCATGATTGTAATCAGGAGTCGTAATGATTTGTAATAGCTATCCGATTAAACAATGTCCTGGTGTCACATGAGATTTTAAATGATTTGACCTTTTGTACTTCACAATGTTGTCCTTTAAAACTGTGGTACCGAAAACCAGACATCCTTTGTACTTATTTTGGGTTTATGCCTCTTGATGCAGAATCCGCTTTATTGTCCTTTGTTGACACATGAAACCATTGCGAAGACTCCATCGAAGATAAGATTTCTGATGTGCAGTTTGCAATAAAGGTTTTCCATTTACTAGGGTGACAATACGATAATTATTATTCATTGGCGGTGGATTTGGCGTATACTAAAAACAGTCCTGTATAACATAATACTCCTTCCTTCTATAATTGTTGTTCTGTTATATCCTTTACAGTTGAACTATGTTATTTCTTTTTTGTCCTTTTATTTGACCTAAACTCCTTTTTGTCCTCTGTAGTTGATCTCATTGCCTTTTTGTCCTCTTTAGTTGAACTAATGTCCCTTTTGTACTTGTATTCGAAATATTGAATTCTATATAACATTTCTTGATTGTTGCTGTTCCATTTTTGCAACTTTATTACATTTTCTCTTCGTGTATCGTTGGCCTTATACTTTTCACAATATAACTCTTCTGGTGTTCGCAGTTTCTTTACATTAGGCTGGTGCTCTTCAATTTCCAAAAACCTTTTATTAAGTTTAACGTTTTTGACCTGGGAATGCATTACATTTATGTGTTTAGGTGAACTATTTGAATGGTAACTGATCTCATTTGGGACTGTACCAGATATTATCCATCCCAATGTCGTATCCTGGGCGACTAGAGTACGTTCTGGGTTCTTCAATATCGAGTCCTTTAGGATATGACTGTACACTTCTGCACCTAGTAAGATATCAATATTTTTGTGTTGATAGAACTCAGGGTCGGCTAAAGTTGTGGTTCTTGTATCCATCCAGTCAAAAGAATCTCTATTGATGTAACTTTCAGGTAAGTTTGACGTTATTCTGTTAAGAACATACGCGTTGATATTAAATTCTATTGAGTGATCTATTCTTGAATGAATTTTCAGGTTAACCATGTATTTAGCTGTGGAAGATTGTTCACCCAGACCAGATATAATTCCTTGCACTGGAATCTTAGGCAATTTAAGATATTGTACTGTGGCCTCAGTAATAAAACAAGCTTGAGATCCTTGATCAATCAGTGCTCTTACCACGCGATGGCCTCCTGTTTTGGACTCCGCTTTAACTAAAGCTGTTGGTAGTAAAACTTGTTTTGGTACACGAACATTCTTTGAAAAACACGAGACTACCGGTACATTACTAGATGAAGTGGCCTCGTCAACCACATGTTCTTTTGGAATGTTGTCGTTTACAGGATCGCTTAGATGCAGTAAAGAATGATGACGTTTGTTGCAAATTCTGCAGGAAATTGGTTTTTGACAATTGTACACGGTGTGATTGCTGCCCAAGCAATTAAAACAGATTTTATGTTTTGCTACAAATTCGCGTCTGTTAGCTACAGGCTGTTTGGTAAATGTTTTGCAAAAACATAATTTGTGACCTTCTGAACAGTATTCACATCTCATATTGTTTGAATTTATTGCTATCATAGACTTTGGTACGGATGAATTGTTGAACCTTTGAGTCGAATCTTTTTTTGGCTCAATACATTCTAACGCTCGAAAACGATTTTCAATGAACGAAGCAAATTGTTCAAAAGTTGGTAAATCATTCGAATCATTGCTACTTACGTGTAATTCCCACTGTTTACGAGTTTCCGCGTCAAGTTTAAATGTCACAATGTGTATGATGATGATATCCCACGTGGTCACATCTACGTCTAAATTACTGAGAGCGCTTAGACACTCGTTGGTAGTATCGAGTAACTCTTTTAAAGAAGTTGCTGATTCGACATGTATACGTCTCTGGCCAAAAAGGCGTTTTAAAATACAATTTACAAGATATTTTTTATTGTTATATCGCTTTTCTAGTTGAGACCAACACTGAGTATAATTTGTTTGGCTTACTGGTGTGTGTCTCACTAGCTGTTCAGCTTCACCACAGAGATGAGACTTCAAGTAATGCATCTTTTGAACATTATCTAGGCCTTTATTATTATGCACAAGTGAGACAAAGAGATCGCGAAAGGTGGTCCATTCTGCGTATTTACCACTGAAGTTAGGTATTGAAATTTTAGGTAATTTTGCAAGGTTAGAATTGACCTTTGATGCACTACCATTATCATCACCTTTTATAGAACATTTTGAACTCGAAAATTGATTCATCATTGACTTCATTATACATTTATGAGTAACGTAAGTTTCCTCCGTGAGGTCATACATGTTGACAATCACATCATCTTGAACTGAATACTTTTCTCTCAATTTAGTATAATTATCTTTAAAAAGATCCCAGTTCTTTTCTAATAATTCTTGTTTCGTCTCAATGTATTCAATGGTCAGTCTGTCTTTTGGACTCTTTTTAAAATTGATTAAACCTCTATCAATTACCTTTTGAAGGTCTTTTAAAACATTAAATAGCCCTTCCATGTTGAATACAATGTTAAAACAGAAATTATTACAGTTAAAAGTTTAGAAATGATTTAGAAAATTTTACAATTGTTTGAAAATTTTGTACTTGCTATTAGCGGCAATGTCCTTGATTTGTGCACTGTTTATATAATATGATTGTACTCACGGTTTTACACTTCACTTTATTATACTGATGGTGACCTCTAGTGGTGAGTAGCGGCGTTCCTTGGCTCTGTCAGGCTGCAATCCTCTTGCCGTGGCTGCTGTTGGCGCTGGGGTAGACGCGACGATTGTGCCCTCTGCTGCTTGCTCTTCGCGCGGAGTAGGTTTTTCTACTACAGGCGCATTCGTCGACTTTCGTCTCGACGAATATCATCAGCGTGTGCTGATGATGCCTCACACCCTTGCGCAGCGATCCACTGCAGGTGTGAGAACGATCTATTGCTAGATCGTTGAACTCAAAAACTGGCCGATATATATTATCATCCGGCTCGAAGGACCAATGTTAACGCTGGGAGCGTTAGACCATTTGATCTGTGTTGTCCTAGAAGGACAGCTAGATGGGATAACTATAAATTAAACCACATCTACTGTTGTACTGGTTTATTGTCTCTGTTGGAGACTTTGCACTTTGAGCCTCAGTTGAAGGCTTGCTCAGGACTGTGTCCTGGTTGAGCCCCTTTCGAAGACTGTTGAACTAGCCTCTGTAGGAGACCTTGTACTATGAGCCTCAGTTGAAGGCTTGCTGAAGACTGTGTCCTGGTTGAGCTCCTTTCGAAGACTGTTGAACTAGCCTCTGTTGGAGACTTTGCACTATGAGCCTCAGTTGAAGGCTTGCTGAAGACTATGTTGTCCTGTTGAGCCCCTTTCGAAGACTCTGTTGAACTAGCCTCTGTTGGAGACTTTGCACTATGAGCCTCAGTTGGAGGCTTGCTCAAGACTGTGTTGTCCTGTTGAGCCCCTTTCGAAAACTCTGTTGAACTAGCCTCTGTTGGAGACTTTGCACTATGAGCCTCAGTTGAAGGCTTGCTGAAGACTATGTTGTCCTGTTGAGCCCCTTTCGAAGACTCTGTTGAACTAGCCTCTGTTGGAGACTGCACTATGAGCCTCAGTTGAAGGCTTGCTCAAGACTGTGTTGTCCTGTTGAGCCCCTTTCGAAGACTCTGTTGAACTAGCCTCTGTTGGAGACTTTGCACTATGAGCCTCAGTTGAAGGCTTGCTGAAGACTATGTTGTCCTGTTGAGCCCCTTTCGAAGACTGATAATATTTAAATTTTCTTGGCCTTATATACCTTCATATTATAATCTATTTTCAAATGTATTCCATTTACAATATTTCGTACATACAAAAAAGTAAAACATATACATACTTTTTGGATTGACATTTCAAAAGTATTTGTTCTTTTTACAATGTTTGTGAACTGATATACTAAAAAGTATGTATATATTCTTGTAAAAAGAGTATTTACTCTTTTTACAATATTTGGTACTTTGGTCATAAACACATGATAAAGAACCTAAAATGCCAATGATTCTAAAATTTTGATGTATTTATTATCCTGGCAACTTAAGTATTACACCTAAAGTAACCATTTCGCATGATAGGGAGTCATTTTTGATTAGGTCGGGTTATCCCGATCAGTAATCCTTTTCTGTTTTTTGTTTTTTGACTGGGACGAAGGACGAAGGGGACTGTCAGACTCTTACTGACTAAAAGCCAACCCGTGCTCCTCATGTACCCATGTGTCGGAGGGTAAGGTTTCACCAAAGCATTCCTCGCTACCCCCCGACGGGTATTGGCCCGCCAGATGGTCAGGCGGGCCCCGAACGAAACCCCCTTGGCGGCGGATGAAGGTGTTGGGCTCCGCCGCCAAAACACCCAGCGGCCGCAGAGGATAGGGAGGACGGCAACGCAACACCGCATCTGCTCTTCCTCTGCGGCCCCACCGCACCGCACCCGACTGCGAGGGACAGACAGAACTGTCCCCCACACCCGCACCCTGGGACGCATCCTACGCAGGCCCCACGCAAGCCCACGCGGAGCGTCCCCTCCCGGGATCCCGCTTAGCTTCACCGTGGGTGTTGGACCTCACCCACGGTTACTGAGCCCCCCCACCACGACAAGGTGGAGATCCTATTTTCCATCAGTTATCCTGCCGTAGTATCCCTATAGTCTGTGATCCTGCTATCTTATTAAGTTTGTGCATCATTGGTTTCTTTGTTTACCTTTTATTTTTTCGTATTGTGAATAGAGTATAGTTATGGAACACAAAATAGGCGGATGTGTGTATTTTCAGTCCACGTATTTGAGGCGGCAGGATGTGATCCTTAAATTATTAAGGATACGAATATAATGAAGGTGGATGTGACATACAAATATAATTATTAAACATTCTTATTAATTTGCCAGGAAGGCACAAGAAATGTTGTTATGATAGACTATTTGTGTACACAAGGCAGCAATATTATTACAATAAAACAGCGTTATTTGTGTTTTGGAATACTTTACAGTCGGCTGTAGGTATATGAACTGATTTTGCAACTGAACCGTCATTGTGTGTTGCCTCATTAAAACCGACATTAAATTTTGGCTGCGAGGTAGAAAACCTTAGTCGAGACGACCTTCACGACTTAAAGTTAGATTTAGAGCTTAATCGGGACTAAACTTTGATCTGTATTAATTTAGTCTAGTCTTTTATATTAAGTATAACAAGACCGTGTCAGCCTGCATTTTAGAAAAATATGGTAGGCGCTTTTTGGAATAACCGAATATTATAATTGCATCAGCGTACGTTTACGAACGCGCATTGAGTAATTATTCAGCATCAGTGGCATCGGTTTCGATCCAATTAGCCAGGAACATAATATACGCAGTAATTCTACCTATTTTGACTTGTTGCAACCGGATAATTATTATAGTTCGTGTTTTTTCGTTTGTTTATATACATTTGAAATGTTACGTATTATACCTGCTACACTCGCATCAGATGACACGCTATAAATCAAAAACATAATTTGACAATTATCTTTGATCACGTTATATTAGTGTCCCACCGAAACTGGTTTTTCAGCCGAAACCGAAATCGAACTTTCGGCCTTGCTCTTAGTTTCGACCGAAACCGAATATTGCATTTGCAAAATATTTTAAGGGGTTAATGTACTACTATAACTGAATACAAATACATGTCAAAATAAGTCACAAAAAATTTAAAGAAAAATCGTCATATATTTATTAACTCGGTGTATTGACTGCCACCGCCGCTCAGCTGATCGCCACTGCAGGTGCCTAACACAAACAAGCACACGTACCTACAGAGACTGCGCGATACAGTCTTAATTTGCACGATTTAACAGTTTATTCTGATTAACTATCTAAGTAAAATTTTATGATAATAGGGTTTTATATCATCGCACACTGTTTGAAATAATTTTAGGTGAATAAGTATACTGTCTTTATTATTTTACTAAAATATTTTGCAAATGTAGATCAACACATTGTATACTAGTAGTGTTATTTTATTATTTGTTAAATGAAATAAAAAGGCAATCATTAAAGTATGGAGCGCACACGGCATTTAGTCTAAATTAGGGAGTTGTTGGGATAAATTAATATGAATTATAAATTTTTCCTTATATTTAAAATATACGTAATAAATAGGTATATACTACCTTTCACAATATTGCCAGTTATAAATGCCAAATATGGCAAAAATCGGAACCCTTAGAGATTCGCCATGTCTGTCTGTCTGTCCATCCGTATGTCACAACCATATTATTTCGTACACTTTTGAAACAATGGTAAGGATGTAATCTGTGTACCGCTTCTTATATTTATACAAACATAGAAAAGAAATGAAAATTAAGGTGGCTAGGTCCATACAGGAAAATGACGTAAAAATATTATTTTTCTTCAATCATATATATGTACATGCGGTGTGTCTATATTTTGAGGATCCCAAAACCATCGTTTCTCAAAGTCAATCGTTTGAAAGATAGACGCTTCCAAAGTGCTAAAATGAGTGTATGCCTCCCTCCCCCTCTAACTCTTAAAGAGTGTGACAAATTAAAAAAATATGCATGCATAGATCGTAATAAAAACTTCACCGAAAATTGGTTTGAAAGATATATGTAGTCAGCAGTTTTTGTGATATAGCACATGTTCAAAAATACTATGTAACAAAGTTATTTGTGCTGGCGAAAAAGTGTATACCTCTACTACGGAACCCTTCATGGGCGAGTCCGACTCGCTCGTGATTTAATTATTAAAATTAATTAATTCAAAACTGGGGATAAACGGGCAAGGATGAGGCGGGATCACTGGCTGGGTAAATTGCACTAGTTATACCTAATCGTTGTTGTATAGTTCAAAATATGTAAATAAAGGACACAGTAAAACAGCATCTATTTAATCGTTTGGGAAATCATCATCATTGTCCTAGCGTTATCCCGGTTGCATCCGAGACTTACGCCTTGGAGCCCGAAGTCCGCTTACAAGTCCAACCAGATATGACAGAATATTAGCTTTTCCACAGAGCGACTGCCGTCTGACCTCCGTAACCCAAAGGTATAGCCATATTAATACTATAATATATAAAAACGTAACCTTTCGAAAACACCAGAGAAGAAACTCCGAGAGTGATGCTTCGTGCGGTTCAATTTTTAACTCCACAATATTAGAACTCTCTGCACAAAGTGAAAATATACAACCAAATATTGATCTTTCCATCATTACGGACCTTGAAAACAAGTTAACAAATACAAATTCGGAACTTGCGTCAGCACATACAGAAATTGAGAATTTAAATTCAGAGATACAAATTTTAAAAAAGAAATTAGAAGAAAAAGAGAAGACTATTACAGTTCTGAAGAGAATTAGCACATCTTACACACATCCAACTACAACTCTGCGAAAAGAAGTATGCACTCCTGTTGGACGAAGGCTTATTACGAATCAAATGAAAACGCCACGAATATCACCTTTACATTCGGGAACTACAGTATGCATGGGAATCTACGAACACCAAAAATTGACTCCAATAGGAAAATCTTCTACCAAGAACATAGAACTCCAACGACTGTTTTCATCGAGTCAAGATAATATCATTCCAAAGAATAATGATCTAACGAAAGTCACAATACCAACTACCCCCTGTACTCAAAAGAATGCAGTACGGAGCAACATCATCATATTTGCAGATCAACAAGGACGCAACATGCGTAACGCTCTTCAAAAACTAGTCGGACCTAATTTCAAGGTGAAATGCTATTGGAAACCAGGTGCAATGTTGTCAGATGTCTTAAGTTGTCATGAATCAGAAACCAAGGTACTAACAAAAAACGATTATCTTGTCGTATTAGCAGGTATGAATGATAAAAATCCATATAATTTAACAGGTACTTTATACAGTTGGCTGAAACAAGTCCAAAACACAAATGTAATACCTCGCAACAGGAATTTGAACGAAAAGAAGCTAAATTACGAACTAAAGTTTATATGTAACAATTTTGCAAACGCCATATATGTCGACATGGACTATAGTAGAGTAGTAAAACTACAAGATAAATTCCGAATATAACTCTCATCTCGTCACATTCTAAAAAAAATATGTCATATTCAATACAAAACGAATTCCCTCAAATATAGACAAAAGGGTATTTGTAATTTATCATATAGACACCAATGTACACAAACTGATTTAGAGCAAGCAACAATATCAGAATCACTAGATGCAAACTATCAATTGAGTACCCTAGCTACTAGCAGTAATACATTGAATGGATCTGATGCTGACTTATTTCGTGTATAATAAACTGTTTGTAATGCATCAAAACATAAACGGTTTATTAACAAAGTCAAACCTACTAGCAGTACATTTAGACGAACTCCAACAAAAATATAATAAAAGTATTGATGTTATCTGTATTACAGAACACAATATGAACAAAGATGACCATACACTCTTATGTATACCAAATTATAGTCTTGCTGCCCAATTCTGTCGCGATAATAGAAATGGCGGGTCATGTATACTGATTAAAACAGTCACAAATTCCAAAGATTAGACTATATTGAAAATATGAGTATATCTAACCAAGTTGAATGTTGTGCCATAAAGTTATTAGATCATCCAATAGTAATAATTTGTATATATCGTGTGCCAAAATATCAAATAAATCAAATTGATTTGTTTATTGAAATTTTTAGTAAAATGCTTAGGAAAGAACTTCATCGTAAGAATGTAAAAGCTATAATATGTGGTGATTTTAACATAGACCTCAAGAAAAAAACATACGGCTCAACACAATTTGAAAACGCTATTGACAGTTTTAACTTAAAAGTTGGTACACGGGCTACAACCCGTATTAGCAGCAATAGTTGCATTGATAATATCGTACATAATATAAGAGGTAGCAAATGTGAGATTCTTGATCTAGCTCTTTCAGACCATACATGTCAAATATTGTCTCTTCCAGTAAAAAAAACAAGTTTAATCAACCAGTGGTACACGTTTAAAAGAGATCTTATTGACGAATATAAAACAAAATTCCGCGAGTGTATTGGCAGTCTAACATTCTCTGAAGAATTTAACGAAACTGATCCTGAAAAGGCGTTTAACATATTTTTTGATAAATTTCTTCTATTCTACAATCTAAGTTTTCCTTTGGTAAGAATAAAACACACAACGCACAGAAGACCTAAGTGGATATCTAAAGGTATCTCAATGTACTGCCGTAAAAAAAGAAGGTTGCTGTGGACATACCGTAAAACTTCCAATAAGTTAGATTTACAAATATTCAAAAACTATTCATCGAAACTTAAACGGATCATTAATTTAACACAAAAATCACAGAATGACTATTATATTAAGAATTCAATAAATAAATCAAAAGCTGTATGGCATGTCATAAACTCCTCGAGATGCAATTTCCCAAAAGAAAATATAACTAAGATAGATATTGGGGGACAAACTATAACAGATCCAACAAAAATCGCTGAGGCTTTCAATAATTACTTTATTGATCTGAATACTATATCCACAAGTTCAATGACTAATGCCTCGCCACACAATGTAAATAAAGTGACATCTAATAATAATATAATAATATCTGACAATAACAATAAATTGACAAATATTAATAATAAAATGACATCTATAAAAAATGACATTAACAATAAATTGACAACTGGTAATAATAAATTGACATCTATAAAAAATGACATTAACAATAAATTGACAACTGGTAATAATAAATTGACATCTATTGAAAATGATATTTCGCACAATAAAATGCTAAAACGTATAGACTATAATAACAAATCTTTATTTATGCTTCCAACGGTTGCCTATGACGTGAATAAAGTAATACAAACACTAAAAAATACTCAAAGCACTGGATACGATAACATTTCAACTTCAATACTAAAATATGTATCCATCCAAATTAGCCCTATTTTGAGTCACTTGATTAATTTATGTATTGAGCATGGTAAATTCCCTAGTAAACTAAAGAAATCCATAATAAAGCCACTATTTAAAAAAGGTGTAAAAACCGACATCAGGTGCTATAGACCTATAGCATTAATACCGATATTTGCTAAAATCTTTGAAAAGGTCATATATAACGGACTCTACAACTACTTCGAGAAATATAATCTTTTTGCATGTGAACAGAATGGGTTTCGTAAAGGCAAAACAATTAACATGGCTTTCTATGATCTGTTGTCAACTATATACGATAGCATGAATAAAAGAGTACCCGCAACCGCTCTTTATATGGACATGACAAGAGCGTTCGACCATGTAGAACATAGACTTCTGCTTGAGAAATTGTATAGATATGGCGTAAGAGGTAACATTTTAACATTGATCGAATCCTATTTAAGTCATAGAACGCAAACAACCCAAATTAGCAAATTATGTGTTTTGACTAAAACTGAAAAATGCTATTCGTCAAGCCCTAAGATGGTCACAACTGGTTTGCCGCAAGGAAGTATATTGGGTCCTCTACTTTTTCTCATATACATCAATGACCTCCCAAAAGCCGTAAAAGTTCCATTAGTTTTATTTGCTGACGATAGCACTGCCGTGTTTACTCCGAATGACATAAATACCTACGAAAGTGTCATAAATAACACTCTAAAAGACATTATAAATTGGTTGACATCTAATAATCTTATAATAAATCTAGACAAAACAAAAATTGTTAGCTATTCTCAGAAAAAAAATCCAGTTGCATTAAATATTACATATGAAACAAAAAACATACAGGAAACAGACAGCGTTAAGTTTCTCGGACTTTGGATTGATGAAAATATGTCATGGAAAACTCATATAGATACGATCTACAAAAAATTAAATACATTTTCTTATGCCTTGTTTAAACTGTCACAAATCGCAAACAAAACAGTATTACTCACAGCTTACCACGCGTATGTAACATCTACACTAAGATATGGATTGATTTTTTGGGGTAATTCAACAGACCGTGAACAAGCTTTTCGAGCTCAAAAAAAAATGTCTTAGAGCTGTCTGTAATATTCGTGTTCCAGAAAGTTGCCAACCATATTTTAAAAATCTAAAAATATTAACTTTACCCGCACTATACATTTTTGAAATGGCAAATTTTGTAAAAATTAACCGCAATAAGTTTGATAGTCTGTGCTCGAGTAGACACGCAGATAAAATTGTAAACAAGCCATCTAAAACTGCTCTGTTCTCAAAAGGATTTTTCGGTATGTCGTCGAAAATATATAACAAGATCCCAAAAACAATACGCCAAACGGACGACGTAGGGATATTTAAGAAAAAACTAAAAGATTTTTTAGAGGTAAGGCCTTATTATACTATAATGGAGTTCCTAACAGATACCTTCTAGTAATTAAAGCTAGTAATTATTATGTTTTGTTGCTAATACTAGTATGTTATTTTGTGTTTTGATGCAAGAAAATAGAGCCAACAGCTATCAATCATTGTTTCACTCTAAATTAAGACTATTGTACGCCTGATATGGCTGATCAGTGTATGTGCCACCTAAATTTTGTTACCACCTTTATAATACCACTGTATCACAATAAATGAATTCTGATTCTGATTCTGATTCTGATTCCTAAAACCATAGTTTCGCAAGGTCAATCATTTAAAAGATAGACGCTTCCAAAGTGGTAAAATGAGTGCACCATCGCTCCTACCCTCTCTAACTTTTTAAGCAAGAGGGTGGCAAATCTAAAAATTACATGCATGCAAAATACATGATCGTAATAAAAAGTCCAACGAAAATTGGTTTGAATGATCAACATCTAATAACAAATCAACTCAGCAGTTTTTTAAGAAACATCACATGTTCGAAACGTTTATACAAACACTAGGTATGAAAGACAAATTTATTTGTGCTGGCAAAACAGTGATAGTGGTATATATGTAGTTAGGTACAGATAATGGATGTGTTTAGTCTATACCTCTATGGAACCCTTCGTTGGCGAGTCCGACTCGCTCTTGACTAAATATTTTGAATCCGGTATGCGCCTGGCGTGGACAACATAACATAACTTCACGCATTTTAGCCCCGAAGGAGTAGGTAGAGGTGTATTACACACCCACACTTCGCCAGTTATGTCTCGGTCCCAATGTAATAGGGACCGAGACATAACTGGCGTCTATGGCGTCTATTGCCATCTTCCGGGCACATTACTAAGCAAGCGATAATTAACATACTAAGCAAGCGATAATTAACATATTTTATAATGCACACAAAACCTCGAAAAGTCAGAGGTGTGTGCCCAGAGTACCTAGGGATTTAACCCGAGGCCATCGTCTCAGCAGTCCGTTACGTACACCAGTGGGCTATCGCCGCCGTTTTTGTTAACACCATGACACGACAACAGATGTACCTAGTGATGTGTATGATTAAATTACTAATATGGATATAAAAACATGGGTTGGAGCTAAAAGGCTGAAAATTAAGATATGTATGTATTTGTTAAATCCACATCATAAAAAAAATAAAAATGAATAATAATGCCAAAAAATAAAAAAAATATGTTTTTTGGTCTGGCCACCTGGGATTTAGGGGTTCGAAAAATAGATTACGACCGATTCTCAGGCCTACCAAATATACATGCAAAATTTCATACATATCGGTCCAGCCGTTTCGGAGGAGTATTTTAAATAACACTGTGACACGAGAATTTTATATATATAGATATATATTGGACATCTATTGAAACTTGGCTTTGACATTTGTCATGGATACTGATGGAGTTACTTTGTACCCAATAGAGTTCCTGACTCCTTAGAATAGTCAGGAGTGTCTTCACACAACTTGAGACTGAAAGTGGATATGTGTTACCCCGAATTTAACGCGCGCGAAGCCGCAGGCAAAAGCTAGTGTGTCATATTTCTGGTACCTAATCTAGTTGAAGAATTTATCTTCCATTAACCTATCTAGGAATTGGTTGACATTTTCTCAATGTCAAGTAATATTCACGGTATTGGGTTCACATGCGTTTAAATATAATTGTAGCATTGTATACTTTCATAATATATGAGTTAAGTAATATGCAGTCTCGTAACAGATGACGGCCTCTTGTTTGATGATGTACTGATTATAGAAGAAATGTATTATCAGATATCAGTGGAGAATTGCAAAGTAGTGGCGGGGCTTGTGTTCTGCTATAATTATGATCTTTGGATTTGGATCTTTGGATCTTAATTTTGGTCATTATTCGGCGCAATTATCGTTTTCTGCCATTTGGTCATATGAAATATCCCAACGCAACGGTAGACTAATGTCCAGAGCCATATGATGTTTTACTGATTGACGACCAGGTAGACCGAGGACTTGATTCCGTGGTTTCTGTGTCTCTGTGGATTTGTTCTAATGGACCGACGTGGAGATGAGAATTTTACCGCGCTTCTGTATGAAATTTTGTGAAGGTGAAAGAAGATTCAATATTCCTATTATGGAACCTGCTTTTGTTACTAAATTCATGATTGCAATTTATCACGAAAACTTAAAAAAGATGGAGCTTTCACATTTGCAATTAGATATGTCGACTAGATACGCACACAGCAGGCAACTATGGCTTATGTGTATCGCATCCAATGCGTAATATTCAATTATAGAGGACGCCAGCAGCTACGCCTGCATTTTTTTTTAATTTACCCGTTTTGTCCGATCCCATGGGAATTTCGGAAAATCCCTTCTTAGTGCACCCCTACGGTCCTCAAGGAACATTCATGCCAAATTTCAGCTTTCTGCGCCCAATAGTTTTGGCTGTAGCGTGTCTGTCAGTCAGTCAGTAACGCAAGGATTTTATATATTAAGATTTAGAATGTCATAAATGCAGTTAAGTACAATATTTTCTTGATATCAAAGACAGCATCATCATCATCATCATCATCCTAGCGCTATCCCGGTTGCGATCCAAAGCCTACGCCTTGGAGCCCGGGGTCCGCTTTCCGGACAACTCAACATCAGATTATCATGTTTTGATTTAATAATCTTAAGGATTATACGTCAAGGTAAAACATGTGACCGATAGAGATAAATGGATAAGTATTTGTACTTACGGATGGATAGAAACCGATTTATCTTTGTCAGTAGGTATTGTTGGTACATACTTATATGATATTATGAAATTCTAATTAGTTCAAGTGTTTGTTTTTTATAGCATGCTCGTAATTGTGAACTCGATACTATTGACTTATTTGTTGATAAGTAGGTATTCCGATAATAAGATTTAAATATTGCGTAGCTTTATCAAACATATGTTGTTATTAATCATTGTTTATTTCATGGCGTTTATAATTGAAAATTTTATTGGCTTAAGTTTGGAACTAGTTAGTAGATCTACTTTTCTTTCTGATTTAGAAATCTTGATCACGAAGGCTCTTAACATCTTCCGTTATGGAGAATATACCAATAAAACAACCATGTAACTGCTTTTCTAGCATTGTCGTTTGTAATTGTAGGTATTACGAGCTATATTGTAGAAATCACATACCTACAGTTTTCTTTTAGTGACGTTGACCTTTCCCTATAAAATAGAAAAGTATTAACAAGAATCAAGTTTGAATCATTACGGCTTCTAAACTTTCCAACGTTCATTTATAAGTTACAGCAACTTTTTGCCATTAGAAGCCCTATAACTGTCAGCCAATTAGAGGATATAAAAATAAAGGTGTTACAAAAGTTTATAATAAATAGGTCACCATGCCCTTTGAGTAAGGTAGGATGACGTGCGAATACAGCTTTGCATTATTTCGCAAGTACTAGGACCTAACCATGTTGCATTGCTATATGTTCTTTAAGCAAGATGCGGTGATGAACACACAGCTGCCGTAGAAAAACGCAGAACTGTTGCGTATTTATACATCTTACAACTGCTACGACTGCCTACGGCTATACTCGTGGTAACAAAAAGACAAAGACCGTAAAACTTTTCACACCATCTTCAGATACATTTTATTACATGTTAGCACTGAACAAATAATAGTTCTTTTTAAAAAAATATACTCATTGTCTTATTTGTAGCCATGTTCAGTAACCACGAGACCAGAGTGCCAGTCAATTACGTCGTAATTAATGTGGTACTTTGGATATGACAGGCATCAACGGTATGTTGCCTCAAAAGGCAATCATGACCACTAGCGTAAAAATAAACTTTGTGATAATTTTATTACAAGCACATAATGTTAAAATCTTTACTTATAATGCAAAAATGTGTATTGTATGTCCTTCTTTCAAGTCGTAACGGATTCTTATGGTAAGATTTTATGTAGTGATAGAGGTGAGTGAAATATACTATACTTTTAACCTCAATTTTATTATCAACCCCGACGCAGGCGGTGCTGCGGGCAAATTCTAATCTACTCTTAAGAAAATATGTACAATATGTTTCACCTTACAACGGTTATGGCTTCAAGTTTATTACGGTTTATTACGATCGCAATGTTTGAATTTATATACTACACATTCTGTAAAGATTTAACTAGGAACAGGTTGCTTCTATATATCTTCTATGTAACTAGAAGGACAGTACTATTTCATAGTTATTTACTTATTTAGCAAAACCGACAAAATAATCGCTTACAGTTACACTTAGCGTTATCCCAGTTTCAATCTGGGGTCCGCTTACTAGTCTAACCGGCTTTGTCTGAATATTAGATTTTCCACAGAGCGACTGCCTGTCTGACCTCCGCAACCCGAAGGGATAGCGATATTCCATGAGATTATGGTACCTATTGACGGCATTTAACGACTGTCAAAGATCTTCATGACAACTGGGAGCGACGGCTTAACGTGCTCTAAGAGGCACGGGCAACGATAATTAACAATTCATTACGCACATATAACTCCGAAACATCATTGGTGCGCGCCGTCGATTCGAACCCGTTACCCTATGAATGCCCTTCCGTTGGTAGGTATCTCCACTAGGCTATCGCTTTAGGTAATATAAAGTTGGAGCGCAGTAGAATGGATTTCTAGAGCGCAGTGAAATAACCCGTAATGGCCGTAAATAGGATAAATAAATGTTAAATATACTTCAATATTTTAGTCTAGATGAAAATGAACAACATAAATTCAAAATCGCCTGTGGGAATATAATCTTACCATAATAATACATGCTTGTAGGTATTCGCAGTGCATACATCATAAAATTCGCATTTGCAAGTTAAATAAGTTTTGCTCATGCTCGAAAATTATCTGAGTGCAGTAAGCCCTCATAACCACGAGAAACTGAGATATTTTGATCGCATTTAAATTTCAATCCAAATATACCAATAACGCGTAGTAGATCAAGCACGAGAAATAATAAAAAAACGATCGTTCAATCTTACCCTAGCCCCATCGCTAACTTTTAAATTTCGCTGGTTTGACTGACTGTAGGTAATGAACAAGGGGAAAATAATAATCATAGCCTACGGAAAACCCAAAAATCTTTATACGCCGCGGCGATGCTACGAAACTTTAAAGAAACCAGAAATCACAATCATGTGTCTAAAATCCTTTTAAGTTACCAAACTTCAATACAGCATAGCATAGACCTAAAAGCTGGCCACGGGATTTTAAAACAATTATGATTAGGCTGGTATATAGCACAATACCTAGGGAGAAGATACTATTGATTACAAGATACACGTTTATATTGATTACAAGACCAAATTTAAAGCAAAGTGAGACCGCAAAAACAGCATCACACAAATTAGCCAATCATAGTGGTGAACACTCTTGTACCAGACTTAGCGGAATTGATTTATGTCATTTTCATTTATTTAGGACCATGGAGCTATTATTCTAATTGTCAATATGTCAAAACTCGGAGCCCTTGGATTCAGGGAGTAACGTTATTCAGTAAGTTCGGTAACTCGTAGCTATTTGCTTTATAAGATTTTCTGTGGTCATATGCTCATTATATGATAGCACACACTTAACCATAGACATCAAATATAACAACGTCAACTCCCACATATAACTCATGTCGCGAACTATAAAAGTTATAAAGACAACACTCAATTTCTGCCACATTCCTATAAATTTATCAAACTTACAGTATGTATAAAGATGCATAAGAGCATAAGAACGATAGCTAACACTCCACTCCCGCCACATTGCTGAAATTGAGTGAATAAAATATCGATGTTACTTACGTGGTAGGGTACATTGACTATCGTCACCATATCGTCCTCGGTGTTCGGGTACGACGCTGCAGCATCAAATTCAAATCGCTCCAAACGACGGTATCTTATTTTATCCTCTTCTATGCCTACGATTTCTCTTGTCTGATATAATCTGGAATAAGAACCACAACATAACATAACATATCTTCACGCCTTTTATCCTCGCAGGGGTTGGCAGAGGTGTATTACACACCCATACTTCGCCAGATATGTTTCGGTCCCAATGTAATAGGGGGCGAGCCTATTGCCATCTACCGGGCACATTATTAAGCGAGCGATAATTAACATTTTTAATACACACATAACTTCGAAAAGTCAGAAGTGTGTGCCCGAGGTACCTGGGGATCGAACCCGAGACCATCGTCTCGGCAGTCCGTTACGTACACCACTGGGCTACCGCCGCTTTTTTGCGGAATAAGAACCATACGATATATAAAACAAGCATAAGAAATAAGAGTGTTTTTATCTTTTAATAGGCATTTATCGCAACCTATTGATCTCATAATTATAACCGGTACCTACCACAAACATTGGGCAAAAGCACATGCTCATATTATTATAAGCTACCAAAAGATGAAAATGGGTTTTTTCCTTTTTCATCTTTTTCTATCTCCGTTACTTTCTTTGCTAAACAAAACGCAACCATGAAAAACCGTCGTTACTGTATCATACTCCAAATTTTGGAGATGAAAGCCAATTTAAATTCCTACAAAATACAAGGCTCACCAATTAAAAGAATCCTTAAAACAGCTACGGAGCTGGATTGTTAGTTCCTTTTATTTTATATTAGTTTTATGAAGATTTCTATAGAGGTTGACTTAATTTGCCTAACTGTATAGGTATTTACCGAATTAATTAAGTCAGTTTTAGAAAAAATCAAGTCTTCCATCTGATATGCGGCGTGGATTAATATACACGATTGATAAAATATAATAGGTAGGTACCTAGTCTTTACGTCAATCTTATCTAAATTTTCACAGGTACTTTTCTGGGATCTTTAGCTCTGCACAGCAATATAAATGGCAAATCTACTGTTTGTTTAAGAATTGCTGTTTTCAGTGTGAACTGGTTGACGTATAATTGCTTAGGCAAAAGATTGTCATTGTCTCGTCTGGTGATGCCAATTTGGCAATACAAAATATCCTGTATAGCGCAAGTTGAGACTAGTCACTCCGCTTTAGACGCGATATGTATGCGCAGTGTACGCTAACCTTTAAGGTCACAGCTCATTAGAGCCACCCGGCACCCACTCCGCACCGCCTCGCCTCGTGCGGTTAGTATTCTTCATATGGACTTGTATGGGTATGCGCTCACTACATCAACTCCGTAGCCTCACCGGATCGCCTCTGTCGTAAGCCCTCCACGCGTGGACGGCGGGTGGACCGCTCCTCGCAAGCTTGCCTTGCGGTGACTGCGCATCGCCAACGCGCGGGTCCGAAGCGGACCGCGCGCTGCCCGCGAATGATTTTTCGTTACGTCTTTCATTTTCTTCTTCATCAAGCGCGACAGCTATGAGTGTCATTTTAAGGTTTGTAAAATTTGACATTACGAAACACACGTGTAGACCTAGTGCCAATTGTTAACAGACTACTCGAAAATTCGTGGACCAAGCGACATCCACTCGTTGACCACGCGGCGTTCACTCGTTGACCGCGCGGAGTCCGCTGGTTGACTGCGCGACGTTTTGGTGATAATGCGGCGTCCACCCGTGGACCACCTGTCGACAACGAGTGGACGCCGTAAGACGAGGCGGTGCGAGGTGGGTGCCGGGTGGCTCTAATGAACTGTGACCTTTAACCGTGCAGATATTAAAACTCTAATTGCCTCATTTTTCGTGACGGAAAGCTAACCAAACAGACCGTCAGCTAATCCTAAATGAAAAGCGCGTTAAATGTTTCGCATCGCATCACACTCATCACATCACTCACGTAGGGTTCGGAGTAACCTTGTTACGTTTCGTCTAGACCGAAAGCACTGTCCCCAAATCAAGTCGCTCACCTGTTATTGGTCTTTATACCCATGATGCTTACATTAGCTCTTTCTTCAGCCCCTCACAACTAACTGAAGAATGAGTTGCCTTACTATTACACTAGCAATAAAATAAAACAGTAGTAACACCACTGATTACTTTACCATATTTGAGACTCTATGTTACCCTTCAGCTACGGCGTAGAATTGTCTTTTACACCAATCACAAGGATACATAGGTCACCACCACAAGGGTTAGGAGTCGGTCGAACAAAGTTCTTTTTATGTTAAATTTCATAAGCAAATAAGGAAACAAAAATAAGAACATAGATTTCTATTTTTGAATGCTTCCCTCTTAACAATTTTATTTTATTCTGTTCCAGAATGCTGTAACGAATTGCTGTATGACTGAATGAATCCGCTGTTCACAAAGACAAACGGGGAAACCTTCAAAGAATGTAGATAAATATGAATGAATGAACTCAAAGAATCGTCCAGGCATTTCACATGTCCGACTTCAGTACCTCTCTTATTATAAATATAATATTTCGCGAGTATAATTTTGCTATCAATTAATTTTAATCATGTCACGATACCATGCGGTTTATTTTAATTAAACGTCGATCGCAAAACCTGTTAAAAGGCTTGTCAATTAAAATGCATGCAATATTTTAATACACGGTACAGGCGTTTAAATATTGCTTTAAAAGCCTATAGAGTGTAGTGACTAGGGTTTTCTACCCGGGTACCCGGATTCGGGCATACCCGGGTATATAATTTTTTTAGTACCCGGGTACTATTCACTGTCGGACCCGGGTATCTAATTTGATCAAGTAATTCATCGACTGATAGTGAGAGAGCTTTTTCCACCGCAGGAAATTTTGTAACGAAAGGTAGAAACCGGCTTTCGGACCACTTAATACACGCAATAGTATTCTTGAAAGCCCTTTTCTCTCAAGAAGAACTTGTCCCTTACCTCAAGTATACAATAAATTTTATCTGAAAGATGTGAGAATTATGTTAAGTTGATTATTTAAAAATTGTTTATTCTTAAAAGAGAGATTATTATCATTTTTATTTTATAATATGACAAAACGTTTTTGTGATAAAAAGTATTTTAGTTCTTATCTTAATCAGTTTATGAAAACAACACTGTTTAACTGTATGTGATTTTTAAATTTCAACTATATCAAAGAATTATTTAGTCATATTTTTGTTATGATATAACAAAATTTACTGTAGTAATAAGTCATTTTCGTTCCTAATTAGTTAATTAAAACAAGACTGTTTAATTATGTAAGTGTGACTATGAAAACCCTTTTCCATAAAGATGAAAAAGACTCCCTTACCTCAAAACTATAAAAAGTTTACTTTGAAATATGTGGTTTATGTTAAGTTGAATAATTTTAATATTGCTTTTTCCTAGAAGAAAGATTATTGTTTTTTAATTTTATTTTACAACATAACAAGTTTTGTGATGAAAAGTATTTTGGTTCTTAATCACTTTATGAAAATAAGATTGTTTATTTTTAATTGTCAACAGTATCACAGAATAAAGTTTTATTAGTGATATTTTTGTATAACAGAATTTACTGTATAAATAAGTCTTCATCATTCTTAATAATTAAGAACTAATTATTAGTTAACGAGAACACGACTGTTTAACTGTGTGACTATTGATAGTAAACTTCACTCTTTAAGAAGAAAATAAATCATGATTATAAAAAAAAAAACTCTTTTTCTGAAAAAAGAATGGAAATACCCGGGTACCCGGGTATACCCGGGTATTTAAAAAAATATTACCCGATACCCGGGTACTAAATAAGGTCGGGTACGCGAAAACCCTAGTAGTGACCCTTTCAGCACAGCAGAGTGGATTACTGTAACGTTCAGTTTAGTTCGTGTCACTATGATTTGTTGACGTGTTATAACGTTAAATACAATTTAGTAATTTTGATACCCATTTTCTCTCTTTATCATATTATATACAAACACAATAGGCAGGCACCTTGGTTGCCGTTGCCTACGCAGTATTCAATTCGCCGAACATCCTTATCACTAATTCTATTATTATTTACTCATGTTTAGTACATATCAAAATAGTCGAATCGATTGAGGTAACCAGGCACGATCTTATATTTAGCGTTAAGTCGTGCTTTTACTTACTTATACACGTAGGGTCCAATTTCCTCTAAGATCGGCACGGCGCCAGTCAGGTATGCCGCCGAATTGGTCAGGTTGAAAATTCGCACCGTAAAGTTAACTGGGAAAGGAATTTCTTCGAATCTTTCCATTTGAATTGTGTCATCGTGCAGTACAGTTTCCTAAAACGAAAAACACTAGCATGTAATTCCTTAAAAGACAAACAGATAAAATGGTTGCAATCTATAGTTAACGTCACAGTAAAAAAATATGATCGGAATGCTGGGACAGAAAGAGAATTTGATGATACAAAAAATGCAAATTTATCGCTGCAAATCTCTCGCATTTATTTGAATAGTAAAGCCGCAAATGGATGGTAAATCATATTCATTTGTTTTGTCGGTTTGTTCGGGATTAAAGGGAGCGTGAAAAACTCGCGGCTGTTAGTGGTGCAGACAGCCTGCACGCTTACTACGGAATTCAATATTCGATCTATAGATAGATTTTAGACATAAGCTCCATACAAAATATGTCAAACACGAATCTCGAATTTCAAAATCCATGTATGGATCGAATATTGAAAATGGCCGTTTCAGCGCACTCATTCAGATTGCGCTATCTACAAATCGTCCCATGTCCCATTGTTATTCTGTTTATGCCTTTGTAATCGATACAACCAATCTGTATGATCGGGTTACGCATGTTATAATGTTATGTTATTTTTAATGGTATTGGCTAATATATGATCTGTGGTCTTACACTTCTCATAGTGAGAAAAGGCCCGTGCCCAGCAGTGGGACAGTTTATATACAGGGCTAATGATGATGATATCTGGTCTACTATATATTTAAAGCCTGTTAATGTTTAGGTATGGAAGCGCCCACGGGAAACAACGTACCTAATATCTAGCAACTACGAGTATTTATGATAAGAATAACTTAGTAAATTACAAAGGGTTGAATACAGTGGCAGAAAACCCGTAACTGACAAAACTCACGTTTTTGTGTGTTTGGCGGCAACCCGCCAGGTGACAAAAAAATATTTGCAGCCTTTAAAATAATACAATTTTAATATAAGGTACTTATGTTATGTGGTATAAATAAAGATGATATTTAATTAGAAGTGTAGGCAGTAGCTATGTTCCGTATTTTATGTAGGCAAGCTTGTAAGACGACGTTGCCAGATACTTATTAAAGAAAATTAAAAATATAAATACCCCCTTTCATCTTGTTAAAGGTACAAAAAAGAAATTCTAAGAACGTATTTTACAGAAAATGCAATTTTATAACACTATTTACAAAGTAGAGCAACATTATTCCAGGAAAAGCGCCAGCATGACAGACTTGCTGGTAGAAAATAATATTCATTTCAGAGAATCAGGGCTACAAAAAACATTTTGAGTCAGTAAAGAAATTAAATTACGCTTCAGGACAATCTTTTTGTTTCTTTATTATTGTTTTTTTTTTGGGACGAGCACAATAAATGTTTATACAACAGCTGCAAGTAGGTATATCTACTGTGCACATATTGGAAAACAAAAACGCCTTGGCCACACTTCATGATACTGGCACGTACATTAATTTATTTTTAATTGTTCCATTTTAACGCACACGCGTACGTCTTAAAAACGTTATTCGTCTGCCGCCGTCGTAATTATTATGTGTTTTAACGTAAAGTGCCCGTGTCTAAATAAGCTTTTTCTGTGTATAAGTTAAATTACGGGTGTTGTTACCGTTGTGGCGATAAGTCCCGTCTTAGATGAGTAGCTGGCGTTATGGCGCCTTAACCTTCTTGCTTACACACGTTTTGAGGGGCTTTGGTTGCTTGGACCGGTTCCTAAGGAACATAGGAAAGAGTAAATGCCCGGATTTCATCACTGTGAAAAAGCTGCCGCGCACTTATTGAGGACTCAGCGCTGCACAGTTTAGCGGAATGGCGGGGACGCGACGGCCCGTAATGTATAAGTTCCCATTACGTCAAAAAAAATTATATCAAAGGTACAATTATACAAAGGTACTTTGTGGTAATGTCCTGACACGTGCACGTATTCTGGAATTTATAGTGTTGTAAATTAAGCAAATTGAGAACTACATTCTGAAATATTTAAATGAAAGCCTTTATCATGCACTGATTTCAACTAATATATAAAATTCTCGTGTCACAGTTTTCGTTCCCATACTCCTCCGAAACGGCTTGACCGATTTTGATGAAATTTTTTGTGCTTATCCGGTATCTATGAGAATCGGCCAACATCTATTTTTCAAAAAAAAAAAGAAATTCAAAAAAATTTTGCAAAACAACGTTTGCCGGGTCAGCAAGTGTTATCATATATAGTCATATTGCGGTACACTACATAATATAAGTAATAATATAAAAATATTTTGGATAGATAACATGGCAACGAAATGTATCAGTAACAAGCCTTTTCGCACGGTCGATGTTTTCTAAGTATTTTCCATTTTCTTTGTTAACTTGACGTGGCTTTCTTCCGGACAGTGAAGACCAATGCAATTAAAATTGTTTGAGCAAAATAATGAAATTGCGTGATACTAATTATTTCTTTCTCCCTCAATGATTGATAGTCACTCTTGTTTGATAATGTTTTCTTGTGAATTATGACTCCTTTTATGAGCATAGCAAAATAAATAATTGTAAACAGGCACAATGTATTGTGACCACATACTTCAATGTTCTAAGTTATTTGTAATATCCTTTTAGAGCTTGTGGAATTTTGTCGGTAGCAAACATTGCGAGCATACAGTATGCAGCTTCTTTAAGAGGTCAAGACAATGCGACGAGCATTGTGCGACCGACGTGACGACGTCCAAAGAGACGAAGTCTTAGCCGACAGAATATTGCTTTGTGGCAGCATACTAGGTAAATACATAGAAATATTAATTCAACATTCATGCATCATACTCAAGTTTAATGACGTAAATTTACATCAAATAATGCTTTATACACAACAAAAGGCTTTTATTTTATTTAATAAATATAATAAGAGGATAACACATATAAGTCACTCACTCTGTTAATACTGGACTTAACGAGCTTATGCGAAAATGTATTTAACAATTTCAGTTATTCGTTGCATATGAGCCCTCATTGAGAGCATCGAAATTATTGGCTGGCGATGTATTGAATATTTTAATACTTCATAATACTTTTTAGTACATCCGAACAAAGGAAAGTAGTGAACAATAAAATACAATAAAATTTTATATACATAGTCTATACAGGGTGAAATTGAATAGATGCGACAAATTTAAATATACAATAATACGTATTGTCAAGAAAATTTAGAGCATATCAAATGAAAAATTAGTAAACTTTTATCAGTTTTACCAAAAACGATAAAATAATGAAAATATCAAAGAATTTCGCGTACTACCGTTTTCGTGTAGTGGGCAAAATTTACTTAGGTACCACATTTAATAACATGAGTACTCCACGACGATTATTGAGCACTGCGATGAGTCGGACGAGATTTTTGATATTTTTTTTTAAATTTATTTTGGGTATTAATTATTTTTCTGGAATATCGATAATTCGTTCTTAAATGAAGATAACAACATCAATGGACCATTTTACAACGATAATCACGTTTTGTTTTTTATCGATTTAAATTGTAGAAAAAACAGTTTATAATTACTATGTTACTATAACTGAAGCTCCCATTTCATTTTGTCGCATTTATTCAATTTCACCCTGTATACATAGTCTCACGCATATATCGCCGAAGAGGTAAACAGAGGTACACCCACCCACTTTTCGCCAGATTTATTTTAGTCCCACGTAATAGGGTGCGAGCCTATAGCCGTACTGGGCACATTACCAGACTCCGTGCTGCTGCTGAGAATTTCCTAACGGAAAAACACAATAAAACTTTGCCCGACCCGCGAATCGAATCCGAGACCTCCCAATCCCACGCGCACATTTATGACGCGAGACCAACCAGACAGTCTTTGTAATTTTCCATTTATAAAATCAATGTTTTATGTGAAATATTAATCGTATTCAGTCGCTTTGTTTTGCATTATCATATGCTCTCCTATATGTGTTATGTATTATCATATCTGGTCGTATATGTATTTTCATAATAATTCGCATGAACATATGAATTTGACAAAAATTTATTAGGTCAGAAACTTAGGTACTTGTCATAATCTACTCTAGTCCAACTTTGCTTATTTTGTAAAATATATGTATGTATTTACAACAAAAAAATGTATATATGTATGTTTATCCATTACCTAGTACCCGTAACACAAGCTCTGCTTGGCTTGGGACTAGATGGTGATGTGTGTATGTGGTAGAATATTATTATTATTATAATGATGCACGATTTTTATTATTCAGAGCAGTTTTCCATACATATTCTTTTTGTATTATTTTTCGCTACAGAAATTCATAAATTTTACAAAGGATTCATCATAGTAATTAACAACATAATATACTTTCAACTATACGTACCTAAGTGTTGCAAAATTGTGGATACCTACCGAAGCAGATCTATGTGAAATGTAACTTAAATATGGAGCACTAGATACTACTGTTATAAAAGAATTTAGGTAGTACTCTATCCCTAGTGCCTATACCTACCGTAACTTGACTTGCAGGTCGTAATAGAACATTAAAGTTAGCCAACGTTTACAGCGGTCACCGCTTGCATTTACATCAGAACCACAGATATAGTATGTCAGTGATCAGAACGTTACCGGTGCTTCGAAGGGCACGTGAAGCCGTCGGTTCCAGTTCTTGTCTCAGGACGTGAAATGTTATGAAATGTTAAAAGCTTTGGAGCGACCATAAATTCCAACACTAGAGTCGGACAAACTCATACATACATACATACATATCGTCACGCCTTTTATCCCCGAAGGGGTAGGCAGAGGTGTATTTCTACACCCACTCTTCGCCAGATATACTTTAGTCCCACGTAATAAGTGGCGAGCCTATTGCCGTACTGGGCACATTTCCAGACTCCGTGTTGCTACTGAGAATTTCGTGACAGAAAAACCCAATAACACTGCCCGACCCAGGAATCGAACCCGGGACCTCCCAATCCCACGCGCACATTTATGCCGCGAGACCAACGAGGCAGTCGTATAGGGTTTGATGACGAGTTTTCCGTCTCTATGCAAAGCTGGTATTTGCATCGTGTTATCCCTTAGTCGCCTCTTACGACACCCACGGGAAGATAGGGGGTGGTGACACTTGTATTCTGTGCCGTCAACCACACGGCCAAACTCATAAGAATAAAATAAACGTTTCGATGAATCCTAAAAGTGCAAGTAGCTTCCCAGCCACTGCTAGATATGTAAAACATTAGTAAATTTGATGAAGTTTGCAATGTTTAGCGACTTGGTCAACTTCAATTTTGGTTAAAAATGGCTCCATTGGTGGGATCGATAATTTTGCCAAGAGTTGGATCAAAGTATACTTATCTTACATGTAAGACCTAAGTATACTTTGAACCACTGAAAGATAAGTAGGTATGTAAGGTACCAAATACAAAGGCTATATAACACAAAACTCTGGTATGGTATTATCTAGAAAATAGTTTTATATCATCTGTGACGGAAATCAGCACATGGCGGAATTAATTGAGTTCTGTCCGTCACCACATGAAAACTTCGTCAAGCCTGCCATATATATAAAAGCTTCTTCTATCACATCATAATCCTGATTTCACCGCTCCCCATCAAAGAGACAATGTCAAACAATATCAATAATATTGAAACATACAATAATGAATACTGGGTCTCGGGTCTCGTGTCAGTTTTTAACAAGAAAAGCACACAAAAGCTGCTGCGTCAACGCAAATCTGCTTTTGCCAGTGAAGACAGTGAATTGAGTGTAAATAAATACATACATACATACATACATAGACTCACGCCTGTTTCCCCGATGGGGTAGGCAGAGGCATATTAAACGCCCACTTTTCGCCAGTGTTTTGATCCCACGTAATAGGTGGCGAGCCTATTGCCGCTTATTGGGACATTTTGTTTGCCAGAGCCTCGTCCGTTGATCGGCAGGTGCACCACTTGCAGGTGAGGTTGGCTTGGGACCCTAAGTTCTTGGTGGGAACCCTAAATATGTAAAAAGTTCAAATTTATTTTCTGGCTATGACAATATGTACAAGTACTTATATTGTTTTATTCAGTAAATGTAGTGTTATTTCATCAGAGTTACTATTATAGATAAATATTTTCCTCACTTGGCAAAAATATTTCAGCGACTGAGCTAATTATCCAATTATATTAAAAAGTAATCTAGAATCGTGTACGATAAATAATTTTCTATAAATTAATTTTATAGACCTATAATGCTAAGTGTTGTACGAGATAAGCCTTTTTTAATAAGCTAGGAGCCAGTCATTCTATGAAGACGCAAGTATTTAAAAAAACACCGCTCTTGTCGCCAACTAGAAAATAAGTAAGTAATATTATAGTTTTTCTTATCGACGATCAATAGGTAAAATTTTACCAAACATTATTAGAATGAATGCAGAAAACTAAGATCTGTTCAAAAGTACCTCTTGAAATAATATTGTATGGAGCATAATCAATAGACATTATTATTAATATGTATTTTAAAGACATATTTTACTGTATATATATGACTAAAGGAAATGTAGGAAAATGTTCATGTTAATTTCAACTACTGCATCCGACTGGATACCGCGGTCGTATATCAGTGAATATTATGCGACATGTAAAACATCTTGCCATATCACCTACAAACCGAGAAATATATGCTCCAACGCTTCGCCACATGAGTAGATTACTCATGTGGCTTCGCCTCAGATTGACGAAATAAAATTATATCAAGGCAAATATTTTTTTACAATTTCGAGTATTTAAGGCTTTTTAACTACTCCAACGTCCATGGGTACAACGGTACCCAAAAACAAAGTAGCGTTGCACGTCCCGGTTACCAGAGTACCCAAAACGCCATTTTTTTTAAAACTGCCATCTAAGGACAATTAGCGGTATTTTTTTTTACTTTTAGTGTTTGGAATCAATAGTTAACTAGCTATTTTACCATTTAAATACGAGATGGCAGTGTAACAAGCCTTGACAAATGAATAAAAAATATTTTTCTTTAGCGCATACTTCGCAACATTTATTTTGGAGTACCAGCCAAATAATGTTGTAAGTACTTAAGTTTTACTAATTGTTTCTTAGATTATTATACATAAAAATAAACTAGATGATTTGTATTTTATAATTACGTATATATATTACACTTCTGTGAGTAAAATCAAGTTATATTTTGTTTTCACTCTACAACTGTGTCAAAAAAATGGCGGCCCCTAACTTTTCAGCCTAATTTTAGCTCTGTTTACTTTTTTTTTGAGTGAAATTACATTAAAACAACGATCAACATTTTGTAATAATCACAATAATGTACTTTACTATCATAAATATATAATAAACACAGAAGATTGATTAAAAATGTTATTGTGTTCCTCAGGTTTTTTGATATGGGTAGTATAGTACCCACGGACGTAACTATATTGGTTCACAATAAGGGTCGGTACAAACAGCAAAATAAGTTTGCAATATATTTTGCTTTTTATTTTTTGCGGTTTTGGATGTTGAGTTTCTTGTTTTGGTTTGTGGTGTTTGTTTGGAGGTGTTTCATTATGCTCAAAGGACATTGGGCGTATTCCGACCCGGTCACGGACATTGACGAACTTGGTATAAAATGAAAGAGCATGAATGTTCTTACCAGTACATACGCGAATATTTTTTTGAATCCATGGGAGAACAAAGTTTGAGCTAGAAATGTATTTATAAAAAAGCAAAAATCTCATACTCTATTTAAGTCATATAAATTGTGGTTCTGTTAAAAACAGCTACAAATCGGGTCTGTCGAGTACATGCATGTGCCTACCGAGTGATCATTCATGCCATTAGATGGAAACAATCCAGATTTTAGAGATTTCCCACAGTTGACATACGAAGAACTGATATTTTTATTATCATCAAAGATTGGACAAGTTCTACTGTCATGGGCATGTGAGACCAAGATTTTATAAACAATAAAATATTGATCATCATCATCATCCTAGCGTTATCCCAGTTGTATCCAAGACTTACACCTCTTGGAGCCCGAGGGCCGCTTACTGGTCTGACAAGCTATGACAGAATATCAACTTTTCCACCGAGCGACTGCGGTCTGACCTCTGCAACCCAAAGGCATAGCGATATTCCATGGTTTGGACCAGTATCTGTTTTTATTTAGGGTACTGATTCCCCACTGTTTACCACTGCGCTGGAGGATGTTTTCAAGCTTCTGGACTGGAATGGACTCGGCATCAACATCAACGGCGAGTACATCACTCACCTTCGATTCGCAGACGATATCGTAGTCATGGCTAAGACCATGGAAGACCTAGGCACAATGCTCGATGGCCTCTGTAGAGTCTTCCAACAAGTAGGTCTTAAGATGAACATGGACAAGACGAAAATCATGTCGAACGTCCATGTTGTACCTGCTCCTATTCAGGTTGGGAACTCTACGCTCGAAGTTGTCGACAAGTATATCTACCTGGGACAAGTAGTCCAATTAGGTAGGTCCAACTTCGAGAAGGAGGTCAATCGTCGAATCCAACTCGGTTGGGCAGCGTTCGGGAAGCTACGACATATCTTCTCGTCCGATATCCCGCAGTGTCTCAAGACGAAAGTCTTTGACCAGTGTGTGTTGCCAGTGATGACTTACGGATCAGAGACGTGGTCGCTCACTATGGGCCTTATCAGAAGGCTCAAGGTCACTCAGAGGGCGATGGAGAGAGCTATGCTTGGAGTTTCCCTGCGAGATCGAATCAGAAATGAGGAGATCCGCAGTAGAACCAAAGTCGCCGACATAGCTCTCCGGATAGCCAAGCTGAAGTGGCAGTGGGCAGGGCACATAGCTCGAAGAACCGATGGCCGTTGGGGCAGAAAGGTTCTGGAGTGGCGGCCACGTACCGGACGACGCAGCAGAGGTAGGCCCCCCGCAAGGTGGACCGACGATCTTGTCAAGATCGCGGGAGGAGGTTGGATGCGGGCGGCTCAAGACCGGTCTGTGTGGAGAACCTTGGGGGAGGCCTATGTCCAGCAGTGGACGTCGTTTGCCGAAGTGATTGCTCATTACATGTCGTTTTTAACATGAAAAGTATAATAGCGTTATATAATTATACTTTTCATGTTAAAAACGACAAGAACGTATGTATATTAACATGACGTGTGGTTGGAAGGCGATGGAGGAGTAACCACAAACAATTTCACTAGTTGTTTAATTCATTTCATAGAAAAATAGTGTTATCAATACAAACAAGTAATTTTGATATCCGACGGGTGTGCGTACCAAAATAAAAATAAAACGCTTTACAATTCGTTGTCGAACCTCAGCACTGCAAAAGCCATTATAATAGAGCAAATTATTCTGGAAGAAGGACACACAATGATGGAGGTCGATAGCGTAGAGTCAACTTTAGAAAAAGCTTTAAAGGCCTCATCTACTCTCCATCTAACTATATATCCCGGATAAGAGATGCCAGACCATCACAACCTTACATTGTCCATCACCTAGAGCATTCATCATGTCAGCCTAGAGACCACTACTGCTGGACATAGGCCTCCCCTAAGGTTCTCCACACACACCGATTTAAAGCCGCCCGCATGCAACCGCTTCCTGCGATCTTAATTAGATCGTCGGTACACCTTGCGGGAGGCCCACCCTTGCTGCGTCATCTGGTACGTGGTCACCACACCAGAACCCGCCTGCCCCAATGGCCATCGGTTCTTCGACCTATGTGTCCTGCCCATTGCCACTTCAGCCTTCCTATTCGGAGAGCTATGTCGGTGACTTTGGTTCTCCTGCGGATCTCATCATTTCTGATTCGATCTCGCAGGGAAGCTCCGAGCATAGCTCTCTCCATCGCCCTCTGAATGACGTTGAGCTTCCGGATAAGGCCCATAGTTAGCGACCACGTCTCGGATCCGGAGATTATCACTGGCAACACACACTGGTCAAAGAATTTCATCTTGAGACACTGCGGGATAGTCGGATTCGACAAATGACCTCTTTCTTGAAGTTGGACCTACCTAATTGGATCATTTGATCCAGGTAAACGTACTTGTCGACAACTTCGAGTGTAGAGTTCCCAACCTGAGTAGGAGCAGGTTCAACATGGACGTTAGACATGATTTTCGTCTTGTCCATGTTTATCTTTAGATCTGCTTGTTGGGAGACACTACAGAAGCCACCGAACATTGTGCCGAGGTCTTCCATGGTCTCAGCCATGACTACAATATCGTCAGCACATCGAAGGTGAGTGATGTACTCGCCGTTGATGTTGATGCCGAGTCCTTCCCAGTACAGAAGCTTGAAAACGTCTTCCGGTGAAGAGTTTCAGAGATATAACACATCCTTGCATCACCCCTCGCTGTAGCCGAGTAGGTTTTGAGCTCTCAGTCATAGAGGCGAACTGACATAGTGGCGTTTTCGTACCAACACTTCAGCACTTCGACGTATCGATGGTCAATTTAGCACCGTTGGAGAGACTGCAGTACTCCCCAGGTTTCGATCAAATCAAAGGCTTTCTCATAGTCCACAAACGCCAAGCATAGAGGCTGGTTATACTCCTCGGACTTCTGTATAACCTGCTGCAGCGTATTGATGTGGTCTATGGTAGCCTTTACGGAATCTGGCTTGTTCGGAAAGTCGTCTAGCTTGCTCTCGAGACGATTCGTGACGACCCTAGAAAACAACTTATACACGTGACTCAGAAGTGAGATGGGTCTGCAAAAGGGTTTTGTCGCCCTTCTTGAAGAAAAGCACCGCTAAACTTCTGTGCCATGCCTGTGGCGTTTTGCCCTCGACTATACCGGAATTGGATAGCTCCCGAAGCATTTCCACGGAAGGTGCGCCGCCAGCTTTCAGAAGCTCCTAGAACATTTTTTTTTTTTAATTATGGGGATGTACCTGGTGGTTTTCAAGTATAAGACCTGGAAGAAAAACCGGCGATGCAGTGGAAACAGACATTAGAGGACTTCTGTATTTCAACAGTAATGTGAAGTACAAACTACGCCACACAGATGAGTGGAACAATTTGCTGCAGAGGAGGACAAATACGGCACCCATAAGGGAACCTACATGTCTTTATGACGGGCCACTACAAATTGATTCTACTAAATTTAATCACTTACAGTTAAAGCAATACATGCATCGTGATTACCACCTATTTTACAACAATTTGATTCATTAACAATGTCCCACTGTTGATCTCATAATTATTAGTTTTGTTTGATTCAATAAAGTTATAATTTCATTTGAATACAAAAGCTATCGTATTTTTTATTTACTTTCTAAATAATTATTTATATCTAAAAATAGCTATGTGTCATTGTAGAGGTATTTTCTTTAAGATTCCATAGAATTATAAAGTAGTTATGTGCTCTAATTGCACATAGCTTGTATTTACGACTCAATTATATAACTCTATGTGTCAATTTTGCCTATTATGTTTAATTAAAACATTATTATTAATGTTATATATTCAAAAGTAAAATAAAACTACGTAATTTTGTTCTATGTGTTGAAGTTAACATAAATTATTTGAATACTCTGATAATTTTTCGAGAAAATCAGTTTTTTACGTCTCCTGTAAAGTATGTAAAAAACACATAGCGACTTGAGCACGCGCAACGACGATATATACTTTGTTTTTGTAAATACATACATATTATATATAGAAACACCCAGACCATGACAAACATCCATGTTCATACACAAATATTGACTTGAGCGGGAATCAAACCCGCGACCATCAGCGTGGCAGTCGCATACACTCCCGCTGCGCCAACCGGTCGTCATGTCAGAGCGCGAAAATACTACGTACAAAGATATTTTGATAAACCAGGCGAGACAAGGAAGACAAACTGTTGAAGATTATGACTGCTCGTGTATACATGGCCTCCGTACCATATGCAGTTGCGCGCATATTGTCAGTATCATTTTTTTTTTCTCGGCTAGACACCAACAGAAAATCAAAATGTTTGCGGTATTTTTAGATAAAATCACAATAGACATTGATTACGCCGAATAAATAATGTTAAATATATGTTTTTTTTTAATTCCCACTACTCACAAGAAAGCGACCCTTACCATGATAAACTAGAGATAATTACTGATATATACAATTTCGAACACAGCTCAAGTGATTACCCATACGACATCGCCGGAATGCTCATATTCTCTCTTTGCTGTACAATATACTGTTCAACCCTTCAACTCCCTCCTATCTTAAAGGAAGATTCGAATTCCTTCATGATACGCATAATCGTTATTTGAGGTCATCAGAAAATTTGAAACTAAAAATGCCGGTACATTCCACGTCATTTCTCGATAAATCTTTCTCTGTCACTGCCTATGCTGCCTATGGAATGCGTTACCATTAAATATTAGACAGGCTCAGATGGTAAGCAGGTTCAAAACTTTAGTCAAGGACTACTATCTAACATTATAAAATTTCCTGTTTCACTACTATATACTATTATGTATTTGTGTATTATATATGTGTATGTATGTATAAGTAATTATGTAGGTATATGTATGTATATATATATATATATATATATATATATATATATATATATATATATATATATTTATATACATGTATTTAAGCATATTATTATTGTATAAGTATCACAATATTATATTTATTTATATATATATTAAGTCTATGCAAATTTTTACATAGGTACTGGTACACTTCTACAACTACCATTTATTTCCTACCAATAATATCTCCATCCAAAGGTTGCCTGGTAGAAATCGCTTTAAGCGATAAGGCCGCCCATTGTACTGTATTTCATTTATAATTCCTTAAAATGTTTTATATAAGTGTACAATAAAGTATAAAATAAATAAAAATAAATAAATATACTCACAATTTCATGTCTGTCCGCCGTGGGTTTTTCTCCCATACTATTTGCCCAATGACCTTTTCTTGGGATATACTTACTAATAATATAATTTTGCTCTCTTTTTAACTCCGTTTTCTAACATACAGGCTGTGTTCTACTATTTCATATCACTAAGTATAGTTTTGTGATTTATTGATAATAATTCATAAACGTAAACAATTTTTTTTTCGATATAATAATACTATAAATACCGTATGTATTGTGCTCATTTGTTTATTGCCGTAGTTGGTTTTGAAAATATTTATTTCTTCATTGTATGTGCATGTGCATTTTGTTATTTGCTTGAAGCAGCACTGCTATGAGTTTGTAAGTCACTATTAAATTTTTTGTCCTTAATTCGATTGTTGGCTTAAATTACTACATACAACACGTTTATATCACCAACTGATGATGAATTTTACATTAGATTTATTTTTTACTTTTATATAATTCGATTTACACATTTATAATATATATATTGTACAAATTGATTATTGGTGTTTAATTTAAAACCCAAACTACAAAAAAATATGACTACCTATTTTTAAGTTGCGTAAATTACAAAGTGTGGACGAATCCTTAGATAAGCGGCCATATTGCTTATATTTTGACTTCGCGAGCGAGACGAAAGCGCACGAGATTCCGCGAAAAAATTAACAAGAGAGGTGTTTTGTTTCGATTTATTGAACTACTTAGCGATAATTAAACATAATCATACATAAATCATTCGAAAGGCACATACGTCTAGTTTCTTGTGACATTGTTTTATTGGTAAAGTTAACAATATTTATGTGTTGCGATGTGAATTAATACAATTTATATGTTCATTTTTGACCGAATTCAATGTTGACACCTGTTTTTAACAGCTTAAATAAAATTTGTGGATCTTAAAACATACATAGTTTTAATTGGCATTCTTGTACAATTTTTTTACAGTTTTTGTCTTTATTCTGGCTAGTATAGTTAAGTAGCTATGTAGGTTTTTATGTTACACATGCGAGTGCGGCGACACCCGAATCATGGCTGCGCGTATCCGGACGTACAAGGCTATAACAGTCGCTCGGACTGGACGTGGGAGTGGTTAATATCCGTGATCAACATATACTTATTTATTTATCTAATGTGACATAACATGACTTCACGTCTTTATCCACGAAGGGGTGGGCAGAGGTGTATTGCACCACCCACACTTCGCCAGTTATGTTTTGGTCCCAATGTAATAGGGGGCGAGCTTATTGGCATCTACCGGGCACATTACTAAGCGAGCGATAATTAACATTTTAACTTCGATAAGTCAGAGATGTGTGCCCGGGGTAGCTGGGGATTGAACCCGAGACCATCGTCTCGGCAGTCCGTTACGTACACCACTGTACTATCGCCGCTATCTAATGTCTTTTAATAAAATATTTTTGTAGTATACCCCAAACAACGACATCACACGCATTTAAGTCTGAGGAGATGAATACTTAAGACATACATGTAGTTTTAATTATGTTTTTGTTAGGTGTGCTATTATATTATAATGTCTTCCCGACCGATTCCGGCCACGGCGGCTTGTCTATATATGAGACTTGCCTCCTGCTCGGGACATAATTATTACAGTGCACAAGTGTGTGCGCAGACACAAGTGCACTTTCTCTTCCCTCAGTCTCATAGTCCGATGGGACGCCCCATGCGACACGACTGGAGAGAGATTGGGCGCAGGACCAACAGCTTAACGTGCTTTCCGAGGCAAGGGGGTGCGGCACCGCCAACTTCCTGACTCCGAACTTCTATTGGATAATTCCTAACAGAGAAACCCAATATCACTTTTTGTTCGACTCAGGAATCGAACCCAAGACCTCATGATCCGCAGTCGCTAACACTAGCGCAGTATTTGTATATGCGAAGATTCAACAATTAATCCACGTCAAAACAAAGGAGGCAGTGTATACACATACATAATTGATGCGTGTATAAAAGCTGTAGTAGTAGAACACTAGAGCTCCGATGTCTATTCCACGAAGGACTTAGCTGTACTTACTAGTCTGTGAGTTCACCGCAACTCAATATCTATTAATAATGTAATGCACTTCCGTCGACCACTTCGACATCATCGACATTAAAAGCCTCTTAGCGAAATCAGCTTTTCTCGAACAACCTGACACCGACAGACTCTATTTAAGTAACATTGCTGTTCAAATGAAAAGCACATTTTCACCTCGACATCGCTATGAAATGTTGAGAGCACAGGCAGTTAACATCTCGTCCGAAAATGTTTACTCGCACGCCGTTCATATCTAAACAACCAGAAGAATTTTCTAAACGTGAGTGGTCTTGGATTTTCCATGGCCGATGGGTAGGTACTTGGGTAGCGCTCATAGCGAGACTTGGCTTGCCGTTCGTAAGGCAACGTAAAGCAACGCTTCAAAGTTAAGCAACGCTTGCACTGGTCACCACTTGGATGGGTGTCCGTGTGTGGCATTTACATCTGAGCGCTACCGTGCTTCGGCGGGCGTGTAAAGCTGTTGGTCACGGTTCTTGTCTAAGGACAAGGATCGTCAGGCCCTGTCGGAGGCCTTGGGGCGGCCTGAAAACTCTGACATCAGATTTGGCCACACACTCTCACGAAAAAACAAAAATACTTACACTGATTATTGTATTTTCCACGATATTCGGCAGGACAACAAAACTTATAACACTGGTGACTATGACTAAGATTCCGCCGACGGCAATAGTTGCGACGCTGCCTACTATGCCGCACATTTTTATTAACTACAACAGTTCTTGTAACGAAGTGCCACAGTTGGCCACGGGTGTCTGAAACACAACTGCGTTTGCGATTACTGCTGACATTACGAGTGCATATCTTTCCCTGATAACATTATCCAAGATTCCTAATTAGGGTGCTGTGTTAACAGATTAATTTGATAAACATGTTTATGTTATTCACGCGGTTCACCTGCTCATTTCTGTCCAATCTGATTTTACTTTGTACTTCCATTAATCTAATTAATTTTACACAGTAGAGTAGCCGAATTCTACTAGATTCCCCGAATGGCTTCTATATTGACACGCGTGGGTATCGCTTATCGCGACAACGCGTAGCTTGTTCACTATTCTGATGTATATGCTATACCAGACTTCGCATGCGGTTCCAGCGGCGTCACCCTCCAGCCTCTACGACTGAACTACCTATAACCAACTATCTCCACACATAAAAATCAAGTGGGTGATCAATGATCGCTCACTTGTGACTTTGAACAAAGATAAACAAACAAATACACTTTCGCATCTATCCTATTAAAGGGTGGTTAAATTTTAAGGGGCGATGTTGATTTTGAATAAAACACAAATTATTTAGGAAATTATTGTCAATGCTTTTTGTTATGATAATATTGGTATGGTTCAATCATATATGGAACAAAATATCGGCCAAATGGCCGCCGCGACCTCGGCGGCACAACTCCATCCGTTGGTCCATATTTTCGATGACGTTGAGGCATAATTGAGGTTCTATGCCGATAATGTGCCGAATTATCTCATCCTTTAGCTCTTGAATTGCTGCTGGCTTATCGACGTACACCTGTTCTTTCAAATAACCCCAAAGAAATAAGTCCAACGGCGTCATATCACATGATCTTGGCGACCAATTGACATCGGCACCACGTGAGATAATACGACCATTGAATTAGTCGCGCAAAAGAGCCATTGTTTCGTTAGCTGTGTGGCAAGTGGCACCGTCCTGTTGAAACCATATAATCTTCCACATCCATATCTTCCAATTCGGACCATAAAAAGTTGCCGCCAGTCCATAAACCACACCAAGCAGTTACTCTTTGGGAGTGCATTGGTTTTTCGACAATCACTCTTGGATTATCATTCGCCCAAATGCGGCAATTCTGCTTATTGATGAATCCACTGAGGTGAAAATGTGCTTCATCACTCAAGATGATTTTCTTCGAAAATTGATCATCAACTGTTGCCATTTCTTGCCACCATTCTGACCATTGATGACGCTTGGAATGGTCAAGAGACTTTAGTTCTTGAGACTTTAGTTCAACGACTAAGGGTGTAAATCCAAGTCTTATGCATAATGTTCATCGGCGACCAGCGTGAGGATGCAATTGTTGGGCACGACGACGATTTGAGGTGGACGATTCTTCAGCCACACTATCGCAAACAGCAGCAATATTTACTGCAGAACGAGCTGTGCGAGCATGCACTGGTGTTTTCACATCTCCTACAGATCCGGTTTGCTCAAATTTTTGCATGATTTTGCCGATTGTAAGCACATTTGGACGATTAAATGGACCGAAAAAATCACGAAGTGCACGATATGCATTTTGATTTGAACGCCCATTTTCATAATAAGCCAGAATAACTTTAACGCGTTGCTCGATTGTGTATACATCTTTTCATGGTTCCTATTGAATTAGTCTGAAATTGAGAAATGTCTAATGAAATGCAGAACAATCTTGACGTTTAGGTGTGGTTCACATTTAACATCGGCCCTTAAAATTTAACCACCCGTCGCGATCGTCAATCTGATCTACTTATGAGCAAGTTTAAACGACAACAATGATCATTGATTAAGTTTGTCGAATTGACGGCTAACAATAAGATGTATGAGTGTTTGTTTGTACATTCACAACATCAAAAAGTATGACAGTTTGATAAAAATAAAATTAATGTTGCGGAGGCCTCTGCTTAATTAACTGTCTCTGTGTATTTAAAATCGAAAGTTTTGCTGACTTTTTTAAGAACGATCATATTTTTGTACTACATACTACCTATTTCATGTCACTTGTGAGCATTGGGCAAGACTCAGAGTGCTTCTAACCATTACGCCTTCTTATTAAATTGAGGTACATCAATCAAATGTTTTTCTATTGTCGTGTTTAATTGGAGCAAATATTGTTATTAACCTCTCGTCTTGACTCTTAAGATGCTTCAACAAGTAGTAAAACTTAAGTTTGTTTGAGCGCAAAAGTTGCTTAATTAGCTCTCATTCGATTTGCTCTGGAGTTGCATTTGCACGAAGGTATGTTTCAGGCAGCAGTATTTCTTGCACACTTTTTTAAGTTTCAAAAGCTATAGTAACTATCGGGTCTGTCTTGGCTTCCCACTTTAAAGTTGGGTATCCCATATATGAATCTACTTATTTCTTCTCTACGTATATCTACGCATTTCTATGTAGCCTTGACAGTCTAAAAAAAGTCAAGATTTTTTGCAAAAACATATTACTAAGATTTGTAGTACTTTTCTCTTATGTAGGTATGTAGAATAAGTTATGTGGTCTAAGAACATGAATAAGAAAAAGTACTACAAATACGGCAAAATAATAGAAATAAGTACGATTCGTTAGTAGCTTCTTTTGCTAAAATATTACCTAGTCGTAGTAACTTATGAGCAATTTTTAAACAGTAAAAATAATTATAGAATATAAAACATGTATCATCTTAATATATAAAATCCTTGCGTTACTTACTGACTGACAGACACGCTACAGCCAAAACTATTGGGCGCAGGAAGCTGAAATTTGGCATGTTTGTTCCTTTGGGACCGTAGGGGTGCACTAAGAAGGGATTTCCCGAAATTCCCACGGGATCGGCCAAAACGGGTAAATTTAAAAAAATGCAGACGTAGTAAATGTCGTTATACAGTGGGTAATCAATCGGTGTTGAGTAAGTACTGTCTCAGATAACATATTAGATTATTGCGATTTGAAATCACGTGTGTCCCATCAAAATACCTCAATTTACATTCAAGTGGCGGCGGCGTGTCGTAGGTATAAGCACTGAAATTGGCTTTCATTGTCTTGAAGTGGGGAAAACAGAACGCCATTCGAATCGAGGTGACACGTGAGGTGGCTAAATTCGTATTAAGCCTTTTAATCAATCAGATTATAGAAAACTTGGTCTAGCACGTGTTTTGCTACGCATAGGCTTAATCACAATATTATTATCAGCTTACAATACAAAATAATAAGTATTCGTTAATTAGTGAACCCTAAATAAATTTCTTTGGCATTGCCAGTATTTCATATTTATAAAAGCCTCAGAAACCAAAAAAAATCAGTTACTGTATTCTTCGGCTTACAAAAATAATATTCATTACTATCTTTGATATTGGCATAATTTTAAATAAAACAGAAATAGGTATGTCATTTCGTCGTAATTACGATGGGATTACTTTTGTCGAGAATTTTTGCAACGAAAATGCTTTACAAGTTTTCAATGTGATTTATCAGATAGGTATGTTAAAAAACCATCCGCACCAGCACTCTTTTAAGATGGCGACCGAGGGATAAGAGGTACGAAGACCCCACAAATTTGGCTTAGTGCCATATTTGTGGGGTCAAATTTGGCTTAATACTATATGCAATAAAAAAAGCTTTATGTTAGCCCACCTAGACTACTAAAAAATAAAATTGCGTCCTCTGTCAAACAAACTGTCCTCTGGCAACCCCAATTGTAACTTTTCAATTTACTAAAATGTTTTACTTATAATTATGTAGTGTGTTTACATTTGTTAATTTTGTTCATTAGAAGTTCTGCGGTGTGTGTTAGGTACGTGTATGTTCTACAGTAATATTTTTGCTTCATTAGTTACATTTCTACTTATTAGTGCGGTATTAAATATAATACCCGTTGCGAGGTTCGCATTTCACAGATTAATTCTGTAAATGAATGGTATTTAGTAGTTGAATAATATTCTAACGTTTCATGTCAAACATATCTATCAGCATGTACTTGACGGTGTGTTGGATATATTTGATTTCAGAGTAGGTATGCCTAATAATAAAAAATATTTATAATACGCTTTTAGACGAAAAACCCAGCCCAAACTTATATATGATGATGCAATCTCTACAGGACAATTAGATATATTTATTTAAACTAGAGGTCGCCCAGTGGTCGAAATTCGACCATAATTTATTAAAATTTTAAGTTTCTACATTATTAAGATTGTTTGTTGATTGATTGTTGAAAAATCCGTTCAAACGATTTTGCACGAATGAATAACAAGCATTTATCCATCCGCACAAACTTTTGCGTTTTAACTGTTTATTTATTAAACCATCAGTGGCAAATCACTAATACAATAACATAACATAAGAGAAGTGATATTAAAATTTGGTTTTGTGGAGTTATTAATATTATCTCCTAAGATATTAATTTAATTCAAATTATATTATCATCATAAGGATTTATTATAAACACTATCATAATTTTATCGATATTTATCGACATAGGTTTTGCTTAAGCCAATCACTTGTCAAATTAACACTTTAATAACATCCTTGTTTTCATTCTGTAACCAAATGAACACTTCAGTGTAAAATTACCCCAAACGACTATTAAAAGGTTGCAGTACCTTTACAAAAAAATATTTTTGATTATATACGATTCTTTAAAGAAACATCCATCTGTATATATGAAATGCTTGCCTTACTGACCGACTGGCAGACAACGCCAGCTAAGCTGATTGGACACAAGAAGCTGAAATTTAACATGTATATTCCTTGTGGAACGTGGGATTGCACTAAGAAGGGATTTTCCGAAATGCCCACGGAATCGGGTAGAAACTGTACACAATGTCCACGTGACTGCCAGCTTTAGTGAATACACGATAGGAGATGAAACTACATTCGCAGAAAAAAATACAAAAAAAGAATTATGCGCCTGGGGTGAAAAATTACCCCACGGTGTTACATAAGGGTTAAAAAATAAGTGACAACCTACGGTAAGGAACCGTCCATTAATTACGTGAGTCTCGATAGGTGGAAGAGAGATAGAAGTGTAGAAAGATATCACGTGTCTTTGTTTTTCTTTGATTGTACAATATAATTGATCCAAAGATATAAATCCTATACCTACTCATCATAACACGACTTACGTTTAATCGGGAGAGATTCAGAACAGTGCTGTTATGTATTTAGATTTTTCGTTGCTTTTGAACTCTGATGTTTTCAATTAACCATCTTGAAAAAGGTGGATGTCCTCAGTTCGGTTTGAATATTATTTTTTTATGTAGGTGGACCGGTTTCTCCGAGGTTTCTGAATTTTCTGATCCATTTCTGGGATTCTTTTTATTTTCGATGCGATGTAGTTAAGACTCTAACAAACCAGCATAGTTTTAAAATATAATTGTTATAGGTTATGAATCCATGATATATTAATCATTATTTCACCATAAAAATATAGACAAAATTTGAAAGTAGTCTGCAAGTAGCGCCCATGTACGAAAAGGTTCGCATAATACAAACATCTTAATATGTATTTTTGTAAAGAGGAAAAGGGAGAGGGCGACCAAATTAAGCATGGAATGAGAATTAATATGTAAGAAAAATTGGGAAAAGATCGGATGACTGGTGACAGAGAAATATGGAAGAGAAGGACATACATACATGCCGACCCAAACAAATTGGAACCAGGGCAAGAGATGAAGAGAATAATGATGAGTAAGTATATATTTTTTTTATTTTAGCTTTAATTTGGACACCAGTAGCTGGCGATATTTATTTGTTTATTAACTTTTTATCAAAAAAAGACCTAACCTAACCACGTATCACACAAAGTTTTAAATTTGCAAGACATAAATCGGCATCTTCCAATGTGCGGTGTATTCATTCGGTCGCTGCATCTGGATGCTAAAAAGCCACCGGATCGCCGGTCGCCGATGCTAAGAGAAGCTAGTCTGCGGTGGCTCTACGATCTGACATTGATAGATACATAAAACTGATAGATGGCAAATGTAATATTTCACTCTCATTCACAAATAGCTCAATTAGCTCAATACCACGTGCTTAATAGATTTTCAACTATAATAAAATACAATCATTCAGATTAAGAAAGCAACATTTCCCGCGCGCGGCGTTCTGAATTCAAACTTTATGACAACTGCAATAATAATTATATTTTTGCCTACGAATATCAACAGATATAGTTTTGTTATTTTACACTTTGTCAGAAACTTACAATTATAATTTAAAAAAATGCCATGCACTTAATACGTTTATTTTATTGATTTATTTTAATTTACACGGCAAGATAAATTATATTGTGAAAATACAAAATCTATTAGGCAGAATAGGACAAGCCTTTGACAAAAAATACATACATATTATAATTATTTCATCTATTTTCAATTTGAAACTCATATTTAAATAATAAATAATTAATTAATGGATTATACTTATAATATCTACCTATGTGCTTTATTAAAAATTGCCAAGATAAATAATATGGGATCCTGCCGTTTTGCCGAAAAGATTTTGACAAAATTTCATTACCCAAACAAATTTTAGCAACCTTTTTTTATACCATTGCAATATTTCGAATGATTTTAGTACGCATATGTTTATTTGGTCAAATTTTTACTTGGCAAAATATTACCAAGTATCATTATGGCATTTGGTCTTTTATCAAATGATTTATCACAGCAAACAATCTTCAGACAATAAACGTTTGGTGATATTAGTTTATTTATGGAAGTAGTTAGAGTAGGTTAATTATTAAAAAAATGGTAAAGTTAGGTTAGGTTAGAACCACAGACTACTTAGGGGATACGAACTGTGACGAAACGACGAAACACCAGAAACGACTTGCATTAATATAAAAAAGAGATTGTTTTTAGTAGGTTACCCGGAACTGAACTATTCAGATTAGGATAATTATTGATTTTGCGTAAAAACTGTTATTCCAACTGAAATATTTGACTAAATAAAAAATGTTAAGAGTACTAGTTGGTAAACAAGTCACAGTTTAAACGTTCATTTCCCAAACATAAGGTGTGCGTAAAAAAATTTTGTGAATAGATTTTTAGCTAAGTACCTAATAATCTGGCAAATGAAATTACACGAAAAATTTTTTGGGAAGTGAAAATTTGTAATATTCCTTTCGGTCAAACAAGGGAGACCCAAATAATATATTGTAAAATTGCCAAAAACATAAAAAAAATATTGTATACGTATATTTCGGCGCCTGGGCACCCTCACTCGTCAGGACACCCCAGGAACTACGTCTACTAATAAACTACTAGAAAATACGTCTTGATAAATTTAATTTGTTATAAAATTACAAAAATGTGTTGGCGGGCAACAAAGCTAGCCAAACTATTAAAGACGATATCAACCAATACTGCGTTAAGAAATATATGTAAATACAGAAATGTAACACAATTTATATAATATTAATTACTAGCAAATGCAATTAATATTTTACTGGTTATTTAGTTAAAATTACATTAAAATAATATTAACTTCCGGTTTAGTTATCATTTAGTCATCTAGATGGCTCTGCTCTACGTTTATGCTTAGATCTACAACAAAACAAACCATCTCCAGTGCGCCCATATATACGATGTTAAGCATATTATGTGTTGCGAAATCTAAGGTAGTAATTGTATCGTTTATTTTCATTAAAATCATATATTTCTAATGCATATTTAATAAAAATATTAGCATTCTGGACACCTTCCACATGTAAGCAATACTTAAGTGTGTCAAATTTCATAATCCTCCGTTCGCGCATTTCTCGTAAAAAAGGATCACAAAATTTCGCTTCACGTATTAATATATAGATATATTAACAGCTTATTACCGTTTCGGATAATTTGTCGTCTGAGCCATCTTGTGAAAGCCATAAGAGATCTTAATTTGACTGCAGCTCTTTTCGTATTCATCGTCACATATATTCCTAATTTAGGGATATGTACCTAGGTTTGAGGTTGGGGAAATGGCTCTTAAAAAGACATCGCCCCAAGTGCAAACCTATAGGTACATACTGCTCCACCAATGAGTAGGACTACAACCACGGTATCTGCACTTACAGCGAAGATTTGCGTACTTACTTCAACCCAGTCAAGAGTTCGATTAAAAATAGCTAACTTGCTGTTTCTACTATAAAAATATGATAGTCAAATACTATTGCTGTGTTAGTAGTTAGTACATGAGTATGTAGTTATTGGGCAATATCAAATAACCATTCTACAAAACTTAAGTAAGTACTTGTACCAATCATAGCATACAGCCTAGTATCACCGTGGAACCGGCCGGTATCGCCTGAACTCGAACCATTCTGTTCTCTTTTATGAAGTTCTATTTTTAAGTATATAAACATTTGATGCAATACAGCATCGTGTCAAGTCCTCGATGACGCTGCTAGGTGTACGCCGGCCATAAAACCACAGATATGAACTACTTTACGTAGGTGTGGTACGGATGGCAATAGTCTACAGGGAACATATAGGAATAAACTTTCGTGGTCATTTAAACTTATTTTAAATTGTTTTCCGGGATATATACCACGTACCTTTGTTTGGAGTAACCGATATTTCGGCACTGTTGCAAGCGCCATGTACTGAGGGTATTGCGGGTGGGTGAATGTTACGAGCAAGTGAACATGGCGCTTGCAACAGTGCCGAAATATCGGTTACTCCAAACAAAGGTACGTGGTATATATCCCGAAAAACAATTTAAAATAAGTCTACAGGGACCGTTGCAAATTAAGAGTTCTGACAGAAGTGTCTCACAGCAGTCACAGCAGTGACCTAACCTACTGGCCAATTACGTTCAATGAAATAAATGTGAACTAAAGGCAGCTCTAGTTCAGTGGAATTACCAACAGACTGCTACGTAGAAGGTATGGTATAGACATAGATCACTTGTCCCGTGCTTCGGCAAGCAAGTTAAGCCGTCGGTCTCGGCTGATAGGTGTCAGTCGTTATGGAGTGTCAGTACTCGGAAATGTACTGACACCGTTTTTAAATCTATAGCTGGTGCCACGAGAAGATAGACTTTTTGTAAACAAACATTCAGGGCTTTACAACCTTTTTTCAAACAGTTGTGTTTTAGATTTTACCTATAATTTTTGAACAGTATTTTCTTTCAATGCCTAATTATGCCTTTATGTTTTTAAATTTATATTATTAAATTTTACTGAAATAAAATGAAATATTTTGTTTTGTTCATAAATTTGCCGATTTTTTTGTCGCTTTATACATAATTTATCCTGTAAATTAAGGAAAAATAGAGTACCATGTATGTTAAAGATAGAGTACATACATGTTCCTCTATTATTCACATGATTATTTTTAAATAATAGACAATAAATCATTTGCTCAAAGTAGCCTACCTATCCCAAAATATTAAATTATTGACCAACAACTAATAATATTACAGATAACTAGCCAGTAAATACATTGCATAAAAAATTCTAGGCATGGAGATTTTACGTTGTCTGTGAATGAAATCGTCACAATGAACTTAAACAAAATCCATTAAAAGTTACGGTAGTCTGAAAACGCAATTCCTTTTTACCCGACTGCGCGACGCAAAGGAGGGTAATGTGTTTATCAGTCTATGTATGTATGTATGTATGTATGTATGTATGTTTGTTTCTATGTGGCGTTCTAGAGACCAAATGCGTAGGCCGATTTTGATGATTCTTATGTCAATCGATTCGTCTTAACCTTGCAAGTGTCACTAAAGACATGTCAGTTATCAAAATTCACCACAGCGCCTACCAGACGCCATATTGTCAAAATGAAAAAAATATATGTCAATGAACTATGTCATGTGGGGTGTTATTGAATAGGTATTTTAAAATCATCTTTAGGTTCCTTTTATCATTTTTCATTTAAAATAATAGTTTATGATATATAACGATTTAAAGTTGTTTAACAAAACAATCATCCTCGCTAATTTTGTTACTTATTGATTTAAGTTTTTACTTCAAGTATAAACGATAAACAAACAAAAAAAACAGTGAATAACTAAAAAGTATAAAATAAAAAAAATATTTAAAGAAAAACAAAAACCCGACTGCGTAAAAAATAATAAAAAAAATACGTGAAAAAAATAACTTAAATAAAAACTAAAAAGAATAGAAACAAGTTTAGAATTCTAATGCAGAACAGAAAGACTCACAGTCGGGGCCCCATGGAAACATTTGATTGGTAAAATTTGAATGGGCCCCAACTGTGAGTCTTTCTGTTCTGCATTAGAATTCTAAACTTGTTTCTATTCTTTTTAGTTTTTATTTAAGTTATTTTTTTCACGTATTTTTTTTTTACGCAGTCGGGTTTTTGTTTTTCTTTAAATATTTTTTTTTTAGGTATACTTAAATAATTTTCTGCGCGACTAATAGTTTGCCATCTGCTATCCTGCACCCGCTTTGCAAAGATGCCGGCAGCGGAGGGGCGTTGCGATCCTATAAACTTGTATTTAACTTTATGTTTACCCCTTGACAACTGAAAAATTAATTTTGTCCTCTGATAAATGCATGTTTTAAGCCCAAGAATGTAACATTTCAATGAACTAACTCCAAATGTTGACATGACATAGGCGCCAGTACCTCAAAACATGAAAAAATCCTGTTGACAGCGCATAATATCGATGGAAACCCGATCCATTGACATATTAGTTTCTAATGACACGAATCTATTTACCGTTGCGCTCATTGGATTTGACATTATTTGTTTTTGACAGAACTATCGCTAAGTCACTTAGTAGAAATTCTTTGTTTACAAAAAGTCTATGTTCTCGTGGCACGGACTTTACATATGTAATGAAAGATCATTATGGCTTCTCTGTGTAAGAGCTGATATTCTGTCAAATCTGGTTAGACCAGTAAGCGGGCCTTGGTTTCAAGATGAAAATTCTTGTACTTACCTATATAACTAGGATGACACTAGCAAGATAAAAAGCGAAAATTTCACCATATCTCATAAGGAAATAATTTCTAATGCCGCGTTTCCACGCTTGCCAAGCTTCGACAAGCTTCCACAAGCACAAGCGTGTAAACAGGCCGTTTGGCTTGGCTTGCGTGAGCTTGTGGACGCTTGTACAGGATCCGGTCTAGTGTCGGTTTTTGGACACAGATCAAAGGGCGCTTGCGGCAAGCGCTTGCGACGCGTTCATACGTTGGCGCGTGTTTAGTAGTCGCTGTGATCTCGAAACGAATGCACGTCTAGTTCTGTCTCAAAATGAGTGGCTGGTCGAACTTCTTTTGCTTGTTTGTATGATTATGCACTATATCGCTCCCAGAGGAATTTCACGAGGGAACATATTAATAATATGCAGGTGTAAATTGACATACCTAATGCCGTAACCTATATGGCACCAGTAATATTTCGAGGCTATGTAGGTAAGGTTTTCCGTAGAGGGTAAGGAAGAGGCCCTGGCAATCTACATCATACAAAATAATTGGTTTTGCTTCTCTTTAAGTGTACCTATTTCAAATAAAAGTAGGTTAAACCAAAGGTTATAGTCGATACAAGTTCGGTGTCCACCATGCTTGGATGTACGTAGCATACTGACGCATTCACAAGCGTGTAAACGGCTCCCAAACGCCAAGCGAGATTTGTGGACGCTTGGAGCTTATGGAAGCTTGTCGAGGCTTGGCAAGCGTGGAAACGCGGCATAAAAGTATGCTATCTCCCTTCTACATGCTACATTTTACTCCCTCATGTTGAATATATGATACGCCATTGCATTAGAATGCAAATATTGTATGGAAACTCCACTTTGTAGTCCATAGCCGGCTTTTCCGGCATTTATTACATTTTACACTTTAATATGAAATATCTATAGGTATACCTTCGTATGAAGGTAGGTACGTAGAGCAAAAATGTCTTACCGCCTTGTATAGAAATTAAGCATAAGGAAGGAGTATGGGTGAATATTGGCAAGCTCATGGTAATATCTTTACCAAATATTTTTTTAGCGTCTATAGGTAACTATATTATGCAAGAATGTTTAATGTCTTGTAAATTATGTATCTATCCTTTTAAGGATATAGAGTTTGAATTCTTCAACAAAAAGGATTCTGGAAAAGATATTCTCATTAAAATTTGTAGGTTACCATTTCTCAAGCGCTTTCCGCGCTGAATAAAATTTCATTAGGCATTTGATATTAGCCCTTTATACAAAATTAGTGGATGCAAATAAAAGGCAGCGATAGCCTAGTGGAGATACCAACGGACTGCCATGCAGAGAGTATCGGGTTCGAATCCACGGCACGCACCTGTGCCTCGGAGAGCACGTTAAACCGTCGGTCCCGGCTGTCATGAAGATCTTTGACAGTCGTTACGGGGAGTCAGTACCCTCAAAAATACTGATACTGGTCTAAACCATGGAATATCGCTATCCCTTTGGGTTGCGGAGGTCAGACGACAGTCGCTCTGTGGAAAAGTTGATATTCTGTCATATCTGGTTACACCAGTAAGGGACCTTCGGGCTCCAAGGTGTGCAAGTCTTGGTTGCAACCGGGGTAACGCTAGGGCGATGATGACAAAACTAGTGGATGCCCACAGCTAGCGCCATTCCTGCCCGAACCTGGGAATACGCAGGAAATCTCTTCTTAAAATGCAACCCTACGCTACCCAAAGAACATACTTGCCAAATTTCAGCTCCTTGCGCCAAATAGTTTCGGCTGTGCGTTATCTGTAAGACACAACAATATTATATACAGATTTATTTTATTCATTTTAAGAACATAATTGTACGGGTTGTATAATTATGTAGCTTTGTTGGGTGCCCAAAAGCTCACAAAACCTTGAATCACATGAAATATATCTTGGTGTTTTAACAAGGAGTACGTCATAGTCTAAAAGGAAAAATATATACATGACATATGCTACGACTTTTATGCATTTCTGCCTCTACTACCACTGCCCCTAGTTTAAGATCCGTCGTATCTGTTTGTAAGGTATACTAGTCTATTTTCGAAGTCGAACTCATTACCGCTTACTACAAGTAAAAACAGTTTAACACAACATTCAGTCCCTTTAATAACGTCCCAGTTGTGCAATTCTGTAGAGTTTTACTACGACTGCACTGTTAAACTCGCCTCAGTAATTAGTGTTTTTATTTGCTAACCACAGAAACGACTTAATTGACTGAAACTCTGTTTAAAAACATTCAAGTCAACGAGAGAGCAATGTTATGCATATTTCGTAAAGTAATTAAAATTGAGGTTCTATAGAAATTGCTCATTGTGCCATAACTAGCGTCTGTACTAGACATGTGTGCCGATCGGCGCGCCGCACGCCGCCGCTGCTAACCTTTTCATCGGCGTCAAAATTTTTACTCCACCAACCATCGGTTCTATGACAGAATTGGATGGCTCACTGACACTCCAGTTTGCTACACTTCAGAACTACGTCAGTTACTTTGGTCTTCTGCCGCATGATTTCGGCCCTACGTTTGCCCCTCAGCGAGATCCCTGACCTTTCCATAGCTCTGTGAGTGTCATGAATGTTATGTACCACGCATTAGCTCCATAAGGCATATTGTGGCAAAAATTACTCGAAGAAATGATGCAACTTTCTAAAAGCCATGCTGCACTCTTCTGGTGACTTTCACCGCCAAAGTTGGCTTTACCGAACTGCAATCTATGTCCAAGTACATTGTATTCCTGAACATTTTTTAGGGCTACATCTTGGGCTAAAATTGGTTAAGGGATGAAGTGTTGATGAACATGAACTTGAACGTTTTCTGCAAGTTTTGTAGTAATTCTAACATTAATAATATGTCGTGGTTTCATTATTTCTGATTTAATTTTATCGGTTTCTGGGACTTTAAAGATACTTATAGCAGAAATTGAGGAGTGACGGTCCATCAAATGGATTTTGAAATTGGTTAAAATTAGAAATCGGTTAGAAGTTTATAATTCTATTGCATATATATGTTTTCATATTAGTAGGTACATCGGCATTTAGTATAAAAAATATTTTTATCCAAATTTGCATATTTTATATGCTACTTAGTAGGTAGGTATATGTTGTAGAAAAACTGCTTGAGAGGTGTCAAGGGACACCCGGATGGAACGAACTTGAACGAAGTTCCTTTCGATTAATTTGTGAAGGAATTGTAATAAATTATTTTTTTTTAAGTTATAATATTTTTTTTATTATTAACAAATATAATGTAATATAAACTTAATCAGTATAGTCAATTTTAGTAATAATTGTTAATTTTACAAAAAAATGTCCCGTTGGTCATCTTGGATCCTAAAATAAATGTCATTTACGTTATCAGAATGCATGATAGCCCCAAAAATGATACCCATATTAATTTTATTAAAAGTGTCACGTCCGCCATCTTGGGTTCCCAAATAGATGTCATTTTCGTGACCAGAATCCATAAAAATCCCGAAAATTATACCCATATTAATTTAATTAAAAATGTCCCATCCGTCATCTTGGATTCCCAAATAGATGTCATTTTCGTGACCAGAATACATAAAACCCCAAAAATGATACCCATATTAATTTTATTTAAAATGTCCCGTCCGTCATCTTGGGTTCCCAAATAGATGTCATTTTCATGACCAGAATCCATGAAAACCCCGAAAATGATACCCATATTCATTTTATTAAAAATGTCTCGTCCGCCATCATGGATTCCCAAATAGATGTCATTTTCGTGACCAGAATCCATAAAAACCCCGAAAATGATACCCATATTAATTTTATTAAAAATGTCCCGTCCGCCATCTTGGATTCCCAATTAGATGTCATTTTCGTGATCAGAAAGCATTGAACATGATGCTTGCTTTCTATAAGAGAGAGAGAGAGAGAGAGACAGACAGAGAAACATGCGCACGCCGCACCGCGAAAAATATGTAAGACTATATATTATTAGTATCCTTACTTTAAGGGCAAGATCATGATTTGTAAAAAAATAGCTTTCTATTTAACATGTTACTAATGAGACCGAATAAATATAATACTAGAAGAAAATATGATGTCTATTCAACCTGTATACTATTGGGCACATCTTTATATATACTACTATCTACGGCCAAAGATTACCTAATAGTAATCCAAGCAAAAATTTACCTGGATGACGAAATGTCACAAAATTATTCTACCTGCATTTACGAGTACAGTCTATAGATAAAATATGAAGCAAACGTTTTTAATAAATAGCCTCCCTGAATTGCAGTCTGCTTCAGCTATTTAATAAAATAAGTGCACTAGACGCCAATCAAGCGTAAGCTCCTTCGAAGATCGACGTAGACGCAAAAAAATCTTAAATCTATTTTTATTAACTTGGTTATTGAAATTAGTCTTCATGTTTTACTTTTTAATTTGTGTTGAGAAAAATGAGTTCGTCGTAGAAAATAAAGCACAAAGCTTTATTTTCTACGACGAACTAATTTTCTTCGAGCCGATTGGTATCGTAGATTGCAACTATACCTATGTACCTATTTACTTGCATATTATGGGATTTGATCGCACTTTGAGATCTGGTACTGTTATTTGCCCGGCCAATTAGTGCATCGACGGGATTAGTGGTTATTTTTATTTTTCCTTCAGATGTAAGTATACAGTTATGGCCAGTCTACGCCGATATAAAAATAATGACTTTTTTTAGACTGAAAATATTATCATTATCATACAATTTGAGTATTGTGGCTGACTGCTGTAGTAAGATATTGGGACCGTATAAAGCCATTTCAGAGGTCGAATCGTGTGGCAGGCGGCCGCGATCCACGCAATTGTACGTTAAGTCTCCACTAGCCTTCGTTCCTCTTCTTTATTTGATATGCCAGACTCAGTAACAATATCTTTGTAAAAACTACTGCACTTCTCGTTAGTGCATAATCGCAATAATATCCTGTATCATGGCACTTGCCGGCAAAATTAACGGTTCGAGAAGCATTTAAGGCGCCTGATAAATGGCACACGTGAACGAATAAATACAATACGCGGGACACACAAATTGAAATGAATTCCAGTCCTTTGTGTTAACAACTTATATTGGCAATAACTCCACCTTGAAAACATTCATTCAATCTCGTCACTTTTCCTTCCACTACAGCTAAACGTTTGGCAATCTATGTACCAAATGTATATCTTTTATTCGCTGACTTTCGACACCAACCAATGTACCTACTAACAAATAGATTATTTTATTACAGTCGATTATTAGGATTATCATGTAAATATATTTCGTAAGTTTATTCTTATTTATTCGATCCGGCTTAGTTAAATATCAGCTGACCCAAATTCACGAGGTTTTCTAGGAATAAGTAGGTACAATAATCATCATTTTTCGTAACCAAAGGCAATCTCAATGCTTTTCTTAACTTCTACCTTAGAACTTATACTCAAAATATCCAATATAACTATAAAATATGGCGCTTGACCGATTTGTATAGTTATTTTTGTGTATATTTGGTAAAATTCGACTGTAAATGTAGACTAGTCTGAGAATAGGACGTTGACATTTTTATACTTACCCTATACTAGTCTCTGCCTATAGATAATATCTAAGGGCGAAACTCTCTAGAAATTCTAGTTCTGCAATCTTTACTACTGTGTGAGCATGACACATATAATGTGGTAGCTGTAGTGAATTTTACTTCAATTTTGTTACATCCTTATTCGCTTGGCCTGAGCAGTGGCTTACACAATAAGACTGTTTTACACAAAAATAAAACAGTTATTATATGCCGAAAGAAACACACAGCGTTATTATGAAGAAGCTGTTCATGAATTTACCATTCCATAGAGTATTTAGTAAAACATACCTGTGTTGTCTGTGGTTTCCGTGTAGTTACCTTTCTATTCCAGCAGGGGGCGCTGTTACATACATGAACACAGCGACCGACAGTGGCGTACTTCATAGTGTCTTCATTCACCAGCAAGGAACTTGCTCCTACGCTGTGTGTTTCTTTCGGCATATAATAACTGTTTTATTTTTGTGTAAAACAGTCTTATTATTTGCCTACTGGAAACACACAGCGTTATTATGAAGACCTGTTTGGTATCTGCTGGTGAAGTTTAACTACAAACGCTATGTGATCAAGAAAGAAATTAAATAATTCAATTATTAATAACAAATACTATATAATTGAATCATAATATTCATTTCTTAAAATAATCTATAAGTAACCAAAGTAAAAATAACATCTTATGGCAACATAATCAATAACCAAAGTAAAACTTATCAGTCATATTATAATATATTTCACTTGAAAATAAATTTAGTATCATTGTCAATAATTACACACAAATAAAACCAGATAAAATAATCAAATTAAAGCTTCAATGAGATCAACAATCAAATTAATAATAATGCTTATCATATTAATCAACATTAGTAAAATTAGAATAGAACATATTTTTGCTGCTATCATAGACTTTTCTTACCACTTCTTTGCAATAATATTTGGAAAATGTTCTATCACTCTTCCAATTGCCCCGCTTCAATATTTCTTCTATTGAGACATTTTCAAGCCATCCTTAGGAGGCTACAGCTGATTGTATGCTACCTGGGCTAGCTTCTGACTGCACCTCTCTAAAAGCGGATTTTATGGTGCCCTTCAAGGTGATAAATAGGCTGGTAATGTTGCTACAAAACCTTGCCTACTCTCAGTAAGATTAATAAGCAACTTAATATGGGTAATTGGGCAGACATTCTTGTTTGAATGCTTCTGTAATGACCACCCTGATTGTCTGTGAGTAGAACAATCTGTCTTTGAGCCAAATCTTGGCCATAAAATTAATTTATCATCACATTCAACCAGGTTACTTTGAGAAATATCTAAAAGCGTTAGATCCTGTAACTGACGGCTTGAAGCTAAATGTAGGATTATTGCAGTCCTTCTGAAAGGACTGCAATAATCAGTCCTTCTGAAAGGACTGCAATAATCAGGAGCAGAATCTAACCAATCAAATAGAATTTTGGTATCCCATATAGGAATTTTAATAGGTTCAGGTTTGGCTGCTGCAATCGCTTTAAGAACCTGTTGAACAAAGAAATTTTTTGATAGACTTTCAACGCTATTGCCACAGTATGTTTAAATAGCAGATTTATGTACTAAAATTGTGGTATAGGCGTGTTTATATTTAAGATGCAGATGTGCGAGAAACCGTGCCACATCTGTACCCTCAGGGTTCTTATGGATTCGACCGTTAGATAGGCACCAAGTGAGCCATTTTTCAATGGAACTCTGTAGGCATTAAGAGTTGATGGCCGCCAACTACTGCTTAACAATTTACGCTTACCCTCGCTCCAGTGTTCAATTTGATCGGCCCACCCCCAACTTTCCAAGCCCTGAGGGACAGTTTGTCCACTTGTAGAGGGGGGGTCACCCCGTCGAGTAATCGATAAGGGTCTTCCGCAGATCCCGAATCTGGATTATCTCTGTTAATGCTCTCGACCTCAGGTCAGTTTGTCAAAAACATTTAGGTGAGACAGCACATGAGGTTGGGTGGTTGAAACACCCATCCCAACTGATAATTCCACTCTTGACTGAAGGCATCGCAAAAAATCTCGCTGTGCCATCTCTTAAGTCCCAGGTGGCGTAGTTTGCAACTACTGCTGCCTTTTTGGACACGAATAGATCGACGTCCGGCACTCCCCATGCCTCGAATTGGCTGGATGCCATTTCTCTGGCTGGATCTAACAGGTGCCATTCGGGTAGTGGCCTTCCTCTTGAGAGGCGGTCTGCCATCCCGTTTACCTCCCCGAGAGGTAGCCTGCCGTCAGCGTCACATTGAGCTGCTTGGCTAGGAGAAGGAGACGATTTGTCAACTGGATCTAACAGGTGCCATTCGGGTAGTGGCCTTCCTCTTGAGAGGCGGTCTGCTATCCCGTTTACCTCCCCGAGAGGTAGCCTGCCGTCAGCGTCACATTGAGCTGCTTGGCTAGGAGAAGGAGACGATTTGTCAAGGTCAACCGGGCGGCTGATCAAGTGCAGCCTTCGTTGCGGATGTATGCTATCAGGGTCCACTTGTCTGATTGAACTATTATGTGGGTACCCTGTACACATGCCCTCTGTTGGCTCAAGGCTACATACACCGCATAGACCGCATATAACTCCTTCAGGTTGGAATGCCAGTTCTGTTGAAATGGATTCCATTTCACGGACATGTATATGTTGTCCAGATGCACTCCCCAGCCCGCATCCGCTGCGTCTGTTGTCAGAAAGTGTGATACTTTCTTCTTGTGCATCTCTTTGGTGCTGTTTGATAATTGTTTCAGCCACCATGTTAACTCTTGTAATACCAAAGTTGCAAGAGTTTCTTTTCCCTTGGCCTGTCCTGTTTGAATGTCCTCAAAAACATTTGAGTTCCTCGGCAATGAAGACGGCCATTGCAGGTTGTAAGACTTTGCTAAGTTCAACAAAACCAGTAATATTTGAGCCTCCGCAACACATCTTTTGATTTAAAAGACCTAGCAGAAGTAGGTAATTCTAGTTTTCTTACCTTGTCTATGGGTAAGGACATCATGTTGGAGTTGGTATTCAAATTTTTTTGACGTGACAACGTCTTATAAATTGGTTTGCCGGGTGACACTTCAAGAAACTGCGTTACGCTCCGCTCACGTTATGCGCTCACAATGAGAGCGAGTGAGAGGCACGCGTCCCGCCTAAGAGCGAGAGAGACAGACATAAAAAGTGAAAGGCACGCGTCTTTCATCCTTCTTCCTACTATACGAATGAATATTCACCTTAAAATTATTTTACCACTCAAAGTCGTTGTCACGTAAAACTTTCGCCCGTATACCGACTTTACAGGCAACCAATTTTTACATATATTATATATTTATTCTAGATATATTAGATTTTGTGTTGTACTGCGAACTAGTTTTGTGAAATTAACATGCCAACCTTGGTTTGCAATGTCTTTATTACTAAGAAGTTTGATGGATTAGGCTCAGCCGGCATTGGTTGGCTATGAGGAAGTTGTCCAAATACACTTAAGTTCTTAGGACTTGTTTCCTTAGGATTTCCGCAATCCAATTGGTTACTGAGGCCAACATGTGAGGTGCCGATGAAAGACCGAAAGGAAAAGCACTTTGTTGTAAAATTTCCTTTCCATATACCTACTACTTGCGAAGGAAACGTCTGTGAGACTCCTTTATTGCTAAGTGAAAATAGGCCTGGTGTAAATCTATTTTAACTTCCAATCCTGGTCCTGCAGGAATTGTATAACATCTATTCGAGATATTAATTGTAAGTGTCTTGTCAACAAATGTATGTTGAACGTTTTTAAATTGAAGATAAACCTCCATCTGATTTCTTTATTAAAAACATCTGGGAGTAAAAGCCAGGTTCGACCCTGTCTGGTTTTTCCAGAATACCCATTTCTTTTAATTCTAGTATAATCTGAGACATTTGTCTGGTTGGATTGATATCAAACTTGCTCAGAACGTTTTGGTATGGGTAGTGCAAAGGGAGTTTGTTTTTGAATGGTGTGCAGCCCCTTGATATTAACTTCAATATAGTTTGGAGTTTGGTTGGCACCCATTTGCTCCCAAGCATGAGTAAATTTCCTCAAACATCCCCCTTTGAATGTTCCCAGCTGATAGTAATTCTTTTTTATTATTGGAATTTGAGATATTTGATAGGGACTTGTGCTGACGATAGGACATGCTTTTATTATAAGTATGTATATTTCCTTTGTTTAAAAGAATCTCGCTTATCTTTAAAGTTACTTTTATGATTTTTATTAGGAGCATGGCTTTTCTTATTATATTTATTGACAAATTGATGTAGCTTGTTTTTCTTTTAAATGTAATCAGGTGTATTAAGCCAAACATGAGAACCACCTAGTGACTCAACTAAGGGTGTAAGACCCTGCCGACTAAATAAATGCTCTGCACTTGGAGGAATTTTCCTCAGTGCATGTTGGCATTGCCAACTTCTTTGAGAACTTTGAACACAACTTTGAATTGAATTCTTTATTTTTGTAAGAAGATGAATTTTGTAAACTAGACTTTAACAGTTGCCTATCTTCTAAAATTTTATTAGATAAAGCTGCTCAGTCCTAAGGAAGTAATCTTTGCTCATATTAAAATGACACAGCTCTTCATTAATCTTCAAAGAATTAAAGCCTGTAGCGTTTTTTTTTTTTTATATCGAATGTTATGCCAAGTTGGCGAATCAAATTGTTTAAGTGTATATATCAGTCAATCGAGCAGAATCAGCTCATAATTGACTTTTAATCTCCAAGCAATAATGTGTTGCATAAATTGTCAACAAATGGTTTATAAAATTGCTGTGATGTTGACGGAGTGTCATTATTATAATAAATTATGATTGGCATTATTAATATTCGCACTAAATGAAGTCACAAATTGTGGTATTTGCGACATACAATCGGAAAAATAACTTACATGAGATATAAGTGAGTCCAATATCGGGTCCGAAGATGTTCCGACGTGTTTCGAGACCTCTTGTTCGGTGATGGCGAAGCAAAGCCCTCTTCATCTTCAAAAGACGAAGAGGAACTTGGCGTAGAGCTCGAGGTGCTGCGCTCCCCTTCCGGAGTAGCAACAGGCACCTCAGGATCACCACTGAGATTCATTATTCGGATTCACTTACCTCACTTGAATTATTAACTAACTTAATAACCCGTATATCACTAATAAATATGAATCAACAAGATTCTGAACAATTAACAAACTTTGGAAAAGTTTTGGAAAAGTTACGGAAAACTTATAGGTTAGGAAAATTTTAACTCTTTTCGCGGCAAAATTCACAAACGCTATGAAGTACGCCACTGTCGGTCGCTGTGTTCATATATGTAACAGCGCCCCCTGCTGGAATAGAAAGGTAACTACACGGAAACCACAGACAACACAGGTATGTTTTACTAAATACTCTATGGAATGGTCAATTCATGAACAGCTTCTTCATAATAACGCTGTGTGTTTCCAGTAGGCAAATAATACTGACTTACAGTAGCTCAGCCGTTGTATCTCGTTTCGTAAAGCACTTCACACGCGACGAAGATACAATAATAAATTATACATATATTACTACTTGCAATACGATTCATTATTTATTAAAGTTATGACACGCTTAGGTGTAGGGTATAAAATATTAAATATTCTATTGCCTGTCTATCGTTAATTAAGAAACCTACACAGTGTTCTGCTTAAATACTAAAAGGTTGGCAGGCGTCTTTATTAGAAGCAGAAAAAGAAAAATAGCAGACTAGTCTTTGAGTTAAAGAGCTGATTCTCACCGATTGCTAAGTACCTACCTACAAGGATAAATCCTTAAGGCTAAATCAGTACTTCTCTTCGTCATTCAAAACAAAATCATCTTATTGTTTGCTGAGAATAAATAGCTGGACTAGTGAATTAGTCTTTTTTCATTAAATCACTTTGAAGACCAAAGACGTCGCGTCTTTTACCTTAAATTTATATAGAAAAATAAAATGCAATTCCTTGCACACAGTTTGTTAAGAGGGAATCTATTATAAAAGCAATCATTCCTTTCCAGTTCGCTGTAAATTGAGACTTACTGTGCCTCAAACGAGTCCTTGCGTTGGTTAACTGGAAGCAGTCGAACCTTGAAGCAAATTGCAACTGAGTGGTTCGATATTTCATGGCCAATGTTTGAATTAATAAATTGTTAAACTTTGTATTTGCTAGGGCTAGGGGCATTTTCAGGTCGATCCGGCTGCTCGACCCAAAGCTTTAGCCTTTGATTTCAATATTTACTTCTAAGTTACACTTTTTTATTATGTCGTAGGTATATACAGTTGTCACAAGACCCATCACCAAGCCGAAGTCTACTCTTTGTGGACATCATGCCAAGTCATACTAACCAAAAATAATACCTGCGAAACGAATATTTTTTTAAGTTTTCACATTTTTTAAACCGCAAATAAAAGCGCGTGCGTGCAATGCTCGAAATACCTCTTATCCATGGGGTCATAGGGCATCTAAAGAACATATTGGCGGGGTAAATTTGGTATCTAATTAGAAAAACTCCATACTAAATTTGAACCTCAGTATCTCCTGAACCAGTAATTTCCCAGGTATGGTGCCGAAGTAAAAAATGTTCGTAGTGATTGGTACAACATGGGATTTCAGTTTTCGTTAAGGGTCTTTTTACACCTGTACCTATATTAAATTCTACTTTGCGACAAAACATTCAGGAGAATTTTACAGAATGTTATTTGCACGGCAAATTATGTTGAACCGAATCCTGGATCCTCCCGAGCGCCGCTCGCTATGTGCTCTCGAACACGCCTCGGTTCGGCCGGCACTGTAGCGTTGTGATATGACTAAATATTTTGTTATGCGAGCGCAGCGACACCATACATTTATCTAAGTAAATGTTACTTATACGATACAGCGATCCGCTTGGATAGACGGTAAAACTCATAAAGTTAAATCCATTTCGATAAACTAGTGCAGAAGTACCAATTCACTTTACTACTATCAATACCAAACAAGTCTTTGTGTTGACGGATTAAGAATACGGAATGTCACCATCCCAAATCATCCCATGGGTGTCGTAAGAGCCGACAGAGGTAGCATATTATGCAGAGAACAGCACTGTAAGAGAAGGAAAACTTGATACAAACCCTATACCAACCCGTTTCGCCAGCGTGGTATAGTAGGCCAATTCCTCCTTTCAAAGGAGAGGCCTAGTCCAGCAGAGGACTGTTAAAGGCTGACGATGCAATGCTACGAACCACGCACACAACTCGGATGAATGCGTTGTCAAATACTTCATTCATTTTAAAAGATTGCCCATTGATATTGTGTCACAATGTTCTTGTTACTCGACGTTCGACGACAATAATCTCGCAATCACCTAGATTGCAGATAATTCTGCTCCGGGACGTTCAATCTAGGAGCGATGTCATAATAGAATAAGTCATCTCGATATTGAATTGAAACCCATTTAATATATTAGTATTCCAGCTAATAAATTAGCCCCTGCTGAGCGGATTAAGCGTGGTCACTCCGAGCTAAGGGATCTGTTTCACTCTATTCATTATCCTAATTGATAAAATTCTTTTTAGTCTAGTTGGGTATTCGAGGTTTGCCATTTGTTGATGCCGCAAGCTATGCTGTGAAGTTATATTACATTTTCTGATTTTATGATCTTTTATTTGAAGAGATAAATATATTTTATTTTCACATTTTAGGGGAGGGCGAGGGCCGATCACGTCCGTAATACTACGCTGCGCTCCAAAACAGGCTTAGCCGACGTAGGAGGAAAATCAGCCCGAATAAAGTGGGGCTGTTCCGGACACGTCTGATGCATCCACCCATGAAGGAGGGCTCATGCAGCCACCAATCTGGTAAGCAAACGGTCGGCGGCAACGAGGACGTCCCAATCGAAGATGACGTGATGACCTAGACACTCTTGACGCCGACGGGCTTTTGAAGATTGCAAAGAGCAGAGATTTATGCAAGTCCAGGGTGGTGGCCATTGCCCAGCAATAGGACACTTTGGGCTAACTAAAAGTGAAACTTTATCGTAGATATGCATCTCTTCGCTCAGTCACCTCATCAAGCGCCGCTAAATGAGATAATGTTGAGATGATAGCTAATGACGTAATCGATAAGGTAACTATTATCAATCAAATTACATATGTGGTGGCTGTAAAGGTCAACAAGAGTTATTATGCGTATTGAGGTGTTTCCGTATTTTGATATGTTTCTAACTTACTTAATTGATAAAACTGGAATATTGTTTGCTACTTAATGTCACATAATGTATTTTTATTAACTAACTAAATAAGGAGGTAGTCCTAGAACCACCCCAGATTTTCTTATAAGTCATCAATCACTAATAAATCAAAATTAAATATTAAAATTGCAATATCAGAATCTTAAGATTAATTTATAGATTTACAATAAATTTTAGTTATAGAGATCTTTGGGCAAGTAGCGACCGAAAGAATTTACTAACGAGAGCAAATGGGTCGTCACCTTCTGGTTAACGGATTATGATACCAGCCACATCGACAGCCTTCCCTGGTGTCTCTTGTTGAAATGTTCTTAAAATCAGTCGGTACCTTCTTAGTGCAGGGCTATCTTAATAAAAGTACAATTATCTGTGCATCAAAAGCCATTCTGATGCATATATCATTCTCCCGGTAGGTATTTATGAACATGTATAACATGTGGTGACGAATTAAAAATACGGATTGTCACTACCCCATATCATCCCATGGGTGTCGTAAGAGCTGACAGAGGGAGCACATTATGCATAGAACAGCACTGTAAGAGAAGGAAAACTTGATACAAACCCTATACCAACCCGTTTGGCCAGCGTGGTATAGTAGGCCAATTCCTTCTTCAAAGGAGAGGCCTAGTCCAGCAGTGGACTGTTAAAGGCTGATAATGATGATAACAATCGTAACGAAGAGGTAATATCCTCTTTTGTGACATATCGAACATATCTTGAGCATACAGACCTAGGGGTAGGTACAAATTAATGGCTCTGTATGAAACATTTCCAAACAATTCTGCCTAATCTTATTAGACAATACATTTAGTCAAAAAAGTATCGTGAATGGATTATTTGTTTATGGTTCCAAATTCAAACTTTTGTTTATTTTTGTTGTTGTTAGATTGGCACAACTGTTTTCCATTTTGGCGCGGCGTTTGAGTTGCATCTGTTATATTAAATACTGTGCTGTTTTTAGTTATATCATATCTAGTGTGTATTGCGAAAACATACAACAAAGAGTTTGTCTTAAATTTTGCATCGCCAATGGAATTTCGTGTTCGGAGTCAATGAAAATGTTACAGGAACCTTACGGTGAATCGACTTTATCAAAAACTCGTGCTTATGAGTGGTACAAGGCGTTCAAAAGCGGTTGAGATGTAATGGAAGATTTGCCTCGCTATGGTAGGCCATCAACGTCTGCAACTGAAGTTAAGATCGCAAAAGTGATGGAAACAGCGACTGAAAATCCTCATTCAACTTTTAGAGAGACAGCCGCTGAACTTTCTGTATCTCTCTAGTCGATCCATACCATTTTAACTAATCATTTGGATATGAAACACGTTGCCGCTCGGCTAGTCCCAAAAGACGTGGATTTCCAAAAACTCAATCGCATGAGAGTCGCTGAGGACATAGTAGAACGAGTCAATTCCGACCCAACATTCATGAAACGCATTGTTACTGGTGACAAGACGTGGGTTTACGAGTTTGACATGCAAACTAGTCAACAAGCTTCAGAGTGGCGCCTTCCAACTGAACCGAAACCGGAAAACCACGCCAAACCCGTTCCAAAGTCATGTTGAGTGTTTTCTTTGACTATCACGGTGTTGTGCACTCGAAATTCTAAAAATTATCTGAGCGTTATGCGGTGTTTAAGAGAGCAAATTCGACGAAAATGGCCAGATTTGTGGAAAGAAAATTCTTTGATTTTGCAGCATGATAATGCGTCTTCGCACAAGGCCATCATTGTGAACGATTTTTTGACCAAACACTCAACAAATACCATCGAGTAACCACCATATTCACCAAATATGGCTCCAGCCGACTTCTTTCGTTTTCCTTAACTCAAATTACCACCTCGAGGCACCCGTTTTCAATCGGTAGAAGATATAAAGGTGAATTCGCGGCGAGAACTGAACTCAATTCCGGGCACAGAGTTTAAAATAAATGTTTGATGATTAGATTATTCGATGGAGTAAGTGTATCGTTTCTGAAGGAGCATACTTTGACGGTGATAAAGTTAATTTGGATGAATAACAAACAATTTGTGTATTATTGATCTTTTCCCGGTACTTTCTTGACGGAGTAGTACAGGAAGGACACTCCAGGCTCCAAAAATCAAGAATATCTTGGATACGAGAGCGCAATTCTTTCTAAAAGTATGTTTACATGTCTTGCTGCTTAAAAAAGACAACTACTACGTTGTCTTTTGTAGAATACCTAAACATAATATTAATAAATTTTCGCATCTATTCAGATTTTCGCATCTCTTAGGACAGTATAAGAATAATCTTACTTTCAATCTGTAAAGTGTGCGTTTCACAGGATTAACAAGATTGCTGGTAGTGCTACTAAGATAGTACCTACCGTGCACCTTGACGATAAAATTCAAAGAACATCGAAAGCCATCAAGGGCAAAACCTTGCATACACGGACTTTCTTCTTGTAATTAAAGTTATTTCGACAATTATAGATTGCATAAAAATTATCTTTCTAATTTACATTTCAACATTGGTGATAAATACAAATACAGTGATAACCGATAAGATGCTACTACTTTATGTCATGTCGCGATCCAGTGCACTTTATTGGGCTAGATATAATTTACCTTCAAGGTTTGATAGAATCGGACGTCAATTTGTTTGAAATTTCGGATAACGTTTTAAGAGTATTATGATTCATGTCATAATTAGGTACTTGAATCAAATAATTATCTGGTTCATTCGATAGTGAAGCATTCTTGCGGTTTTAGTTCTGGTTTATTTTCAGCCTTGCATACAATAAATTGTCTCAAGTGTCTGCTGGGCACGGGTTTCTTCTCACTAAGAGTAGGGTAGAGAGAGACCATAGTCCACCACGCCTGCTGGTCAAGTGCGGGTTGGCAGACTTCACTTAATTTCCCTTACCACTTTGCAAGCAATATTACTATTACACATATAAATGACTTCGAAAAGTTATTGGTGTGCGCCGTGTATCCGAGCCCGACACTCTCTGCATTGTTAACTTGCTACCAAAGCTGACTGCTGTCTGTCGGTCTCTTCATTAGGTAATCTAACTCTACTCTCTATTTCTAAGGATCAAATTTCATTAACTGGTAATAAGAGTTGGTAAATATACCTACTAACACAGTCACTATGGCAGTAAGTCCTCAGAATTGGAGATGTTTTGTGATATTGATTTCACTGTATTTAATGTACAAAGTGGGAGTCATATCACCCGTTTAGATAATCGTACCACATAGGTCATAGAGAGTGTTGAGAGAATTTGTTCAACATGATTCCGCCAAATGTCGCCGTCGCACTTGTGTTCTACACCGCAAGAATCAATACGCGTAGAAATCGATCTAGTCCGGCACGATACGTTTTCAGCGCTCATTTCCCATTCGTAATTGCGATATTTGTGTCTAATTATCCATCGCCATGGTGGTGCTATCTTCCTTTCTTTATAAAATAAGGACGTACAGGAATAGCTACTTGCAAGTCATTCAATTTCACATTCAGAAAAATATTTACTACTAATTTAAATAAATCCAAACTAAACTTACATAACTTATATTAATTAATCATCATTAAACATATACAATAGTGAATAAGATGTGATTAAGAATAAACTTAAATTATTATAAAATAAATAGAAGAACTGTATTTTGAGCAACACACATGAAGTAATTTTCAGAACTTTGATGAGTTCTTAAACTGAAGTACTGATAATTTTAGTATTATACATACATACATACATAGACTCACGCCTGTTTCCCGGAGGGGTAGGCAGAGACTACGGAGCGCCATTTGCAACGATCTTGACATATCTCTCTTGCTTCATTCACTCCCATCAGATTTCTCATGCATGCTCTTCTGTTCAGGGTGCTTCTAACCTGTCCTGTTTTTAGGATGTCTCCAATCTGGTCAGAGAACGTCCGCTTAGGTCTTCCCCTTTAGATCTTCCCCTTCGTCCTGTCCCTTCCACACTTGCCTTATATATCTGCTTGGTCAGTCTTTCGTCATCCATCCTCTCCACGTGTCCAAACCATCTAAGCATACCTTTCTCGATGCTTGTCACTACATCTTCTTTTACCCCACAACACTCTCTTATCACACAATTCTTTACTCTGTCAGTCAAAGAAATACCACACATACTTCGCAATGCTCTCATTTCTACAGCATTTATTCTACTTTCATGACTCTTCTGCCATACCCAACTATAACTACCATACATAAGAGTAGGTACTAACACCCCTCTATGGACAGCCAAACGTGCCTTTTTGGACACGTTTTGGCTATTCATAAACGCCTTCAGAGCTCCATTCACTCTATTACCTGCATTAACTCTTCTTTCAATATCTTCTACATTCTTACCATCTCTTGTAAACAGCGTACCTAAATATACAAACTCATTCACTTGCTCCACTCGCTGTCCATCGATCATAACATTACAAGCCGTAACGCATTCCTCCTTTTCAAAAACCATAACTTTCGTTTTACTTACATTTACTTTCATTCCTTTCCTCTCTAACGCACCATGCATGATTGTTACCATCTCCTGCAACTCCTCCGCTGAAGACGCAAGTATAACCTGATCATCAGCATAAAGGAGGCATTTGACAAGTAACTCATTCATCCTTAATCCACAGTCACTATTTTTCAAATCTTGCAAACAACTGTCCATGAAGAGGTTGAACAGCCACGGCGACGCTACACATCCCTGTCTAACACCTGTTTCGATGGTAAACCAATACGTGTACGACCCATTTATCCTCACACAAGCTCTAGAATCTTCATAAAGGGATTTCAGACCTCGTATGAGGCTGCTGTTTACCCCATACATCGACAGTACCGACCACATTTCATTCCTCACCACTTTATCGTAAGCCTTTTCCAAATCCACGAATGCGCAATAGACCTTTTGACCTTTGGCCAAGAATTTTTCGGCTACGCACCGCAAGGAAAAGACTTGATCCGTGCACCCCATACCCTTTCGGAATCCTGCTTGTACATCCCATATTTTCTTGTAGGTTACTTCCATAACACTTTCAATCAGTACCTTCGCATACAATTTGCCAACAATGCTGAGAAGGCTAATGCCTCTATAGTTCTTGCAGTCTTGTTGCGTTAGTATTATACATAAGTTAAATTTTGTGTGTCAATAGCATCGTGTCAAACGCCGTCAATCCAAACACAGTTATGGATGGGCATATAACCACTCATTCTTAGAAATAAGGTACGACCGTCCATGCCTTAGCTATTTGTCCACCCTAAGTACATACTCGTACATACTTATCACTTGTGGATTAATTATTGCTGCGTAAATAAATAAACACAAAAGATAACTACCTACGTTCCTATTGTGAAATTGTGTTAATGTCTCTATGCACCTTTACACGTATTAGCAAGGTCTTCTAGTGAATATTAAAATATTGTTTATTAAAAGAGGCCTGGAGCTTGTTTATGACACATCTGAACATATGACTCTTGAAATTAATAGAATTTATGTGCAGCGGTTACCACTTAACAAGTAAACATCCATTGAGCTGTCGACTCTTCAGTCGGTAAAAGCAAGAAAAAGTACCTACTACTTCGTGTTTGTTTATGAGACATCATATCTCGGACATGCTGGTAAACACAATATACTGTGGCTCGGCATTCCTACCAGTACACACACGACACATAAACCCGTCGGAGTGGAAGTAGATATGACGGATTTAAAGTACCTATGTTGTTATTCTGCGCACCTACTCTACAATATGTTATTAATGTTTATATTTTTGTCTTCTTTTTTTGGATTGCGTTATTTTTTAGTTAATTTTTTATGTAGGTTATTAAATTAGTTAGTGGTAATACTGAAAGCTTATTTGTAGCAACTAACTATTGCAGTATAAACTATCATAGGTTAAAGTAGCCATTATAATTCAACTTTTTATATTTACCGTCTTTGGGTCACGGCAACGCATATGAGTGCTCCTCTGGTCCAGAAGTTTTGGAGCAACATGACTGTAGTAGTTAGAAGGACACGACTGATCCTCTGTGCATGTCGCTGTTTCGTTTTTAGGGTTCCGTAGTCCACAAGGAACCCTTATAGTTTCGTCATGTCCGTCCGTCTGTCCGTCCGCAGCCTAGCTCAAAGACGCCTGGTGCTAGAAAGCTGATATTTGACATGAATATAGACATAATATATTGTAACAAAATTGTAGAATAAAATTTAGGAAAACATTTTTTTTAAGGGTATCTTCCCTACATATATAGTGCGGTTGAATTTTTTTTTGGTTGAGTACCCCATCATGTGGGATATCATTGGATAGGTTTTAAAAAAATATTATTAGTTTGCTCAAATCATTTTTCGATCAAGTGATTGGTTTGTCAAATATCAAGCTTTGAAGTGAAAAAAATTGTTAGACTCAAGTGTCCCCCCCCTCTGCCGGCTAAACTATTTATTTGGAAGAGGTGAAAAAAATCACAGATATAGTACATATAACGAATTTAAAAGGAAAACTATCACGGCTAAGTAGATATTACTAGTTTACGAGTAATCGTCGGTTAACTTATAAATACCTATTTCTGAGAGTTTACATTGGGCGCGCTGGCTTAATCTTAAAGATATACGTACTTTGGTATGTAATGTACGATGGTACTACGTATGTATAGTAATAGTATATCTTGGAAACCACATTTTATGTTTACAATACATAACTGGATACATACCTAGTATTTTTCTAAACAAAACTTAGGTTCTTATAATAGTGTTATTAAAATTATTTTTTCAGCAAAATAAACAGTCGGATTTGTTGTACATTAATACCCTTTGCAGCAAGTCATTATGGGCAACTACGGAACCCTACATTGCGCGTGGCCCGACACGCACTTGGCCGGTTTTTTTTGTACGAAACCATACCTAATAGTAAAGTGACTATGTGACTGTGTATGTAATAGCCACCAAGTATTTGATGTTAAAAGCTAGTAGAGCTCATTAGATTGTCCATCCTTTATTTATTATTACTTTATTATTTGGATTTAAAGTCTTGAAAGCCCACACGACATCGGTTCCATATTTCTATGGAAGCTTCCGCAAAATACGGGTAATTTCCTAAAGAGCTTAGGAAAATATCAGCATTAATGTTTGTATGGAATGGATATTTTCCATTCTATACAATCATAAATTATATCTTCACATTTGAAAAGCCTCGCGTAGGTTTAGGGAAACGTTTGAAAGTCGTTTTACGTCACGGCCCAATAATCTTTCGAAACCACTTTAATAGACCACTCCGGTGCTGACTGTTATTGTCGTCTATCACTATGAAAGTTGTCACTTAAACCTTCATACTTTCCAGCTTTGAGCATCCAAAAATATTGTCATGAGTACCTATAAGTACACATATATGCCTTACATGATATTTATACAGCACTAGCTGACAGTGGAGCTACATTGTTGTTGCAATTAAGAATTATTATTATTATCACCTTTATTTCACATTCCTCTCATATCATTTTTAAATATATGATATATAAAAAAATCATTTAAAAATATTAAAATACTAGCTTTTGCCCGCGGCTTCGCTCGCGTTAAATTCGGGATAATACAAATCTCCTTTATTTTTCGAATACTTTAATAATTTTCGTTTTAATTCTTTTTTATACTAATAAGAAATAGAACTGCAAGAAGTTTTTACTAGGTACATTACTTTAATACATTTTTGTACTTGTAGCCGTTTGCCATTACATAGTTTTGGTGTATTAGGTACGATTTCGCATTAACAGGACTGGAACACCAACTTTCAGCCCCAAGTAGTATGAAGGCACTCCTGATAATTCTAAAGAGTTCAGAAACTCTTTGGGGTACGAAATAACTTGGTCAGTATGTCAGTATCCATGATATCTATTATCTACCGTCTACCGAAAGGTACTCAACAACATCATCTTGCATACAGCCATATGTCAAAGCCATAGTCCAATATATCTCTATGCACACTTTCTCATTTATACCTAATATTAGTAGAGAAAATCGGGTCAGCCGGTTTAGCGTGAAATCGATTCATATATACATACGCTCTTTCGCATTATTTTATACCTAATATTAGTAGGGATTAGCCAAGGCAGGTACAATATTTATTAATTTTTCAAAGCGAACTATGTAATGACAGTGCACAATATGACAATGTATGGTCAATGAATGGTATGGTATGATGAGATAGGTATATATAGTCTAAGGTACTGACAGATATACCATAGCACATGCGCAGCACTCAATATTACAGCGCATGCGTTCTTACCTTCAATAGGTAGATTTGTGCCCTACAAACTTCGACCCTCCCTACAATCTCTCCCAGTTTCATTTTTGCAACTAATTGTATCCTATGTATTTTCCTGGTTCTAAGCTACCTCCACAGCAATTTTCAGCCAAATCTTGAGCTACAAATAATGTAACTAACACGACTTTCTTTTATATTTATACTAGGTTTTGCCCGCGGCTTCGCTCATGTTAAATTCGGGGTAACACAAAAGTCCTTCATCGTTCGATAGTAACTTTCGTTTTAATTTTGTTCATAGGGACTAATAAGAAATATAAGCGCAAGAAGTATTTAAAACATTTATGTAAACAGTATTTTTAGAGTTTTGTAGTCAAAAATGGCTAAACACGGAAACCTTATAGACGCGCTATGTCTGTCAGTCTATCCGTATGTCACAGCCACTTTATGCCGAAACTATTTAGTTTATACATTTGAAAATTGGTAGATATATGTATTCTGTGAACCGCTTCACGACGTTATAGAAAATAAAAATATTGAATATTAGGTAGTAAGGGGCTCGTCACACATGGAACTGATGGGGAAAATGGGTCGTTAAAAATTACTCTGAGGTTCCTAAAACCATTGTTTCTCAAAGTCAATCGTTTGAAAGATATACGGTTCCAAAGTGGTAAAATGGGTGTGTGTGTCCCTCTAACTTTAATATAGATATATATTAAAACACTAGTTCAAATATGATTATATATATATATATATCTGCTATTTATAAATACTTTATTAATTTGATTTTCTTAGTTTTGTATAATAATTGCGATTTCAAAATATATTTGTAGGCACCTATATAAGTAACACTTGCTTTCATACCATCATACCATCGAGGCTCAATTGCGCCCTCTTATTCTTCCTTCCCACTCCATCCCCATCGATTCCATGAAGTTTCTCGAGATATTGTCTACTAGAAATTGCTTCTGCAGTGGTACTTAAATTATGTGGAGGTATGCTTTACAAAATTCATGTAATAAGTAAGTAGGAATTGAATAGGTATGAAGGAAGGAAGGAAATTGGAGCGTATTCCAAAATTCCAAAACGAGTAGAGTTAAGGAAGTTATCCCTTGGACATAATTATCAATGTACCTACCTACTTACAGCGCAATAATCTCGTCGGCGATAACTAATTTGTAGGGATGGGCCGAGTACTCGGTTGATACTCGGTACTCGGCGTACTCGGTGGGTTTTTTTATACTCGTACTCGGCCGAATAACTCGGTTTGAATGCCGAGTATTTTATTTAAGAAAAGCAATATATTTAGATAGATACAATTTAAAACAGCAGTGTTAATCAAAAAGTATTTATTACTAATTTAAGAAGTCTTTGGCAATCTCAATTAATAAAATCAAAATTATTTGCTGAAAAGGGTTTGCTGTATTTTCATTGCATTCGATTGCGACGACGAAGTTGATGCTACTGGCTCACGATTTTGAGATATTTCCCGCAAAGATTCATTTTCCAAATCTTTAAACTCTTCTGTGTGTTTTATTTTAACATGGATTAACATTGTCGTCGTAGAAGCCTTTCGTCCAACACCACTACGTAAAATTACAGAATTGCATAAAGTACATTTCACTTTTGCTTTATCTTCTACAGACACACAGTCAATCGTTAATTAACAAACTTTTTCAATGACTTATGATTTATCTACTATAACGCGCAACGTGAAGTATATTTTGTTTGCAAACTATCAAGCTACTGGTAGTTGAAAGGCGCGATCGGGGTGAGGGGTGTATTATCGCGAGCCGGCCCTCTCGACCGGCACGAACCTGTTTGTACTTGTTTACGCGCGCAAAATGGGAATTTGATTGAACCGAGTCACTCGGCCGAGTACTCGGTTGAAAAAATATTGAGCCGAGTAAAACTCGGTACTCGTTAATCGGCAAAAGTGTTACTCGGCGCATCTCTACTAATTTGTAATTAGACTGCTTCAATGAATTGTGTCCTTTGAAAAATAATGTTAGCGAATTGTGTCAATCAAAGGACAATGGCAGATCTCCATACATCAAAATGTCTGAAATTAAATTGAAGCGTACAGTAATAAAAAATATATCAAAAAATTCGGTGTAAGTAACAGAGTATATAAATAATTCTATTTTCACTCAGCAAAGTCGGAAAAAAGAAGATATCGGTGTTTTCATTTTTAGTTAAGAATGAACAATGTAGGTACGTTTCGTTTGAATTATCAAATGATATATTTATGTCAGATTGACATCAAAACGATCACACAATCTTTATACGAAGTATTCTGTAGCACATAAAGGATGTAATAGAGACCGCATTAAAATAGCAACCAATTACCCAATATATGTATTTAACTCTGACTTATGATTGTTTTCTCATGTAAGAGAAAGATAAATATACAAATGTCATTTCGAATCTGCGGAATTGTCGTTAATTTTAACTAGACTAGTGATGTGCTTACTCAAAATGAATTTCGGTAAAATATCGATAATGTTTGCAATAAATCCTTAGATTTGGCTTACTCAGAATGAATATCAATTACATGTTGATAAATCCTCAGATAAAGTATGTGAATAAATCCTAATTTAAACACCCATAAATAAATTACGATTAAATTTATTTTTAAATTACCTTTTTAAGGTGAATAAAGCAATTGATATTTATTATATCACTAATGGTCAATGACGAGATCATTGCCACGTAATGGTTTTCGAATACAAAACCACGTTACGTATCTTAGAGTTTGGGAAGTTATATTCTTATTATTTAGAAAATTATCACGATCGACTAAAATCTTCCAAACCAAATTAGGCCTTCTTAAATTGAAGGGAGGCCCGAGCCCAGTATGCTCAGTTACATAATTATATTAAATCACCAATCGAGAGCAGGCTGCAGTAATAAGTGAGTTAACTAACAGATTAGAAATAAAATTTAACTTCAGGGTCAATTTTAAATAAAATATTTCACACATAATGCAACACATTTATTAAATTTAGGGTAAAATAGAAAAAGTCACTGACAGTGTCATTGGCTTAATTAGAAAAAATACTCAAATCTTTACAAAATCATATTACATATTATACAGGTCAAATTAATTACGCCCTTATAGAATTGCCTAGGTCTAAAAAAGTAAGAAATAAAAGTAATTTAAAAGAATTAAACTAAAAGAGAAACTAAGAAAGAAAATAAAATTGTGTGCTAACTGGCACCGAACTCAAAAAGTGTTGTTGTTAAAAATATTAGTTTTTCTGCTGCCTAGTGCGAGCATCTTTACATGTTGGTAAAGGCTCTTGGCGATTCGTCCATTTACTGACACAACTATCGGCACAATGATCGCCGAGTTCACATCCCACATCGACAATCTCATGAGCTGGGACCAAATATTTGATCTCCTTCTCTTTTTCTGCTTTTACGAGATTGCCGTCATGCGATATGGTAATAACGTCTATCAATGCGAGTCGCTCTGCTCGGTCGATCACTACAATATCACGCTTATTGGCTACAGTAAACCTGTCTGTAATGATAGACCTATGCCAGGATTTTTGTCATGTATATGTTTCTTGGCTAGCGTCAGGGTGCACTAAAAAGGAATTTCTCGAAATTACCACAGAATCAGGCAAAAACAACGTTAAAAAAATATGTGCGAGGATAGCTGCGGGTATCCCCGAGTATTGCATAATTTGTTAAGGGATTTTTATAAGCATACTATTGATCCTTATCCATTTTGATCAAAATTGACTTTCGGTGTCATTTGACTACAGTTTTTAATATAAATATTTTAAGGGTTCACAGCAGTCTACTTGTCATTTGCATGACGACAGATTTATTATGGCTACGATTTGTATAATCATGATAATGACTCACACAATTAGCATCATGGTAATTAATCGTTTTAAGATTGGCGTACTAGCCCTTTCTATTAGTCCGGCAATCTGTCGCCACTGCAAAAAAGTAGTCAATGACTACTCAGTACTCAGTACAGTTAATCCTTATTGCGTTACGTTATCCTACATGTGAACTCTTGCATTTAATTACACAAGCTTTAAACTTAGTTGTTAGCAGCAGATGGTTTTATTTGAACTTTTATAAACACGAAAGTTTGTGATGATCGATGAAAACACTTTTCTTGAGATATAATAATATAATTATATTCAAGTATACTTACTTATATTTCAAAGAAATATTGCAGTATAGCTTATACATCACAATAGTGCAAAGGCTACCTTTTTTGCAATACCTGTCACCCACATCGAGGCGAATACGTGAGCCGAAGTTAGTCTGTAAAATAAAAGTATCGATAAAGTTATGACGTCACTATGTTTATGCGTCACAATCTTTATACGAATAAATCAAAATGTCTATGAACGAAGTCTCAAAGTTTCAAATGAAGTTCTATTAAATTTTGACGGGTAATGGGTGGCCACACGGTCACCTATGTCAGACGTTTTAGTGATGGTCTTGCATGCGGATTTAAAGTCCAAGCTGTAGCATCTAACTGTCACAGCCAAAGACAAAAGCAAAGCTGCACATTTTATGTGAAATCGATACAACATTAAAACAATACTGTGATTTTTAATAATCGATACGGATCAATAGCACTCACTTCTATTTCTGTCACACCATTGTCTATGGCAACAATCAAATAATAAAGGAGGTATAGGTATCGCCAAATATCTAGTATCTAGTTCCCTCTGAAGTTGTTGCGTATAGCTGCGCAGTAATCGAAAATTAGGTGCCAGCGGGACAGGGGCGGGTAGCGGGAGGGGACTTCACGATTCGTAGCGTGACGCATTCGGCTATGATTAACGTGTTGCATTCGGATAATAATTATGTTCTATTGCATTTGAAATTTGAATTTGTGTTCGAATCTTCCGTAAAAGTACAGTCACTAAGAAACGCGCCACGCAACTTTATATTATCTATTTGTTATAATATGTTGTGTTTTTATTCGCTTGTTGTTGTTTTAGTTACATTTGTCGATTGTTATTTTATACGTACCTATATAGTCTTAAACGTCTGTAATGTTCAGTTACTATTTTGTGTAATTGTTTGTCATCCACCAAGAATATTCTTCACCTCTACCTTGAATCGATAAGGAAAATGGAGATGTATGTAGGTAGATAATATACATATGTGTAGAGTTTTCAATATATTTTTGCTTAAATATTAGACATTGGTTCACATTGGGTTCATCATTTTGCTGTCACAATAAACTAAAACTTAATTTATTTGTCATTATGGTAACAAAAATATGTAGGTTTACCTATTCAAGATATATTTTTTGTAAAGATTTTCTTTTTGACTGTACCTGCGCAATCACCTCAGTGGTGCAACTTCAGAGAGCACAAGAAGTTTGGCGAAAACTATACCTAGTTCGTAATCAATTGGAATGCTTTCTATCATCATAAAATACTCCGGCTTTAACGAGACAAAGTGAAAATATTAAAAATCGTAGGAAATAAAAATAATTGGTTTTGTTCATATGAAGTTTAAGGTCGCCACAACAAACCCAGACCAAATTCTGCCATTGTTCTTTGGTTTACAATCAAAGACTTTGTATTTGATTCTAATTGCAGATTAGTAAGGGACAGTCAAGATATTAACCGATTCCCGTGGGATTTATGAAAGGCAAACAGGTTAGAAATAATTCAGACACACGTAACGTTTGCAGTTTGAAACTGGGTTAAGTGAGCGCTTGCGACAAGCAGCTGTCACGTATTGCCGCGCGTGGTCTCGCGGGCTCACGGTTCGCTACGAAGGAACGCGACGGTCCTCGTGAGGGTCACCTGTCACGGTAACGTTTTTACGAAGCACTAGCTCAAATATGATCATAAACGATGCCGATGGAGAACTTGTTTTATTACCTACCCTGAACAACGCGCGTGTTAGTCCGGAGCACTTTTGGGTGTAGCTGAACGAAGCACACGTAGCTGGAAGCGCACGGTCCAAGATATTTCGAGCGGATGCATACCAGCACGCTCCACGCCCTGTGAACACACGCAAGTCGGTAAATTCAATGGTGTGGCGCGCAAGGGCGGATCCAGCTTTGGCGCCAGGAGGGGCTCACATAGTCGTGGTCAAGTCAAGAACGTATACCTATGTAATTTAATTTTGATAACAATAGATACAAGTAAAAAGTAGGTATTTAAATAATGTACGTAATAGACCAGTGCAGATACGGTAGAAAACGGTAAAAAGTAAAATAAAATTACAGTAGGATGAGACCCATTGGAGAAGGAAGAGAATATAGCGATCATACATACATACACATACATACATATCGTCACGCCTTTTATCCCCGAAGGGGTAGGCAGAGGTGTATTTCTACACCCACTTTTCGCCAGATATACTTTAGTCCCACGTAATAAGGGGCGAGCCTATTGCCGTACCGGGCACATTTCCAGACTCCGTGCTGCTACTGAGAATTTCGTGACAGAAAAACCCAATAACACTGCCCGACCCAGGAATCGAACCCGGGACCTCCCGATCCCACGCGCACATTTATGCCGCGAGACCAACGAGGCAGTCGTATAGGGTTTGATGTCGAGTTTTCCGTCTCTACGCAAATATGGTATTTGCATCGTGTTATCCCTTAGTCGCCTTTTACGACACCCACGGGAAGATAGGGGGTGGTGACACTTGTATTCTATGCCGTCAACCACACGGCTCAATATAGCGATCATTAAAGGAAAAATATATTACGGGCGATTTGAGGTCGGGAAGTGAATGGGGTTTGCCATTTTAAGGGTAAAAAAGGGTTTATCTCGATGGCCAGCAAAACTAAAAGTCCTACGGAAAAAACGTCAATGGCAAATTTGTAGGTAATAAAAAGATCTACAACTTTCGTATTTACATTTTATTCACACAACGTCATAATTTATGTGAAAAATTCAAATAACCAAGTTTTTGGTTTTTTATTTTAACTTTTACAATAGTTTTTTTCTTTTACACGAAATTTAGTGAAAACCTGCCTTTTTATGTTCTAAACACACTGTTTATGTTTTTTATTTAAAGTATTTATTTTTACGCCTTATTTTGACTTAATATCGAAATAAATAAATTACCCTAATTTTCAATTGAAAATTCTCACGTCAATATATAAGCTTTTCTTTTTTATTTGTTCGGCGTTTTGTTCGTTGAAATCTCTACTTTTGATGGTGTGAATAAAATATACAGTATTATATTTATCTATGACATTACTAAGGTAAACGTTCTCAGAAAATGCAACAAAATGAAACAACCTCGAGACCGATTTTTTAATCATAATGTACAATTTTGAGATATTTATTAAAATTAGCACTTTAATTACTCGAAAAACGTAAGATTCCATGCTACATTGATAAATAAGAACTTAAAGATCGATATATACAACTAAAATTAGCAACCAAATAAGTTGATAACTAATAAGACATAGATCTACAATATTTTGAGAAAGTTATAAAATCTTCTTTAAATTATAGCTAAACTCCTATTTACCTATTGCTATTTTAAGATAATGTATATACCTGAGTGACCTACAGACAATTTGAGCCAATCAATAGTTATTTTAAAGAGATGTGTGGAAGGCCTAGGTGGATCCCAGCCCTGACATGTATATTTATGAATAATGTTGTTCACTGTTCTGTATTTAAAATACTAACTGTTTTTATAGCTGATATGAAATAACAGGCAGCAAGGCCCAGATCCACCTAGCCCTTCCCCTTTTCTCTATAAAAGAACTAATGATGGGCTAAAATGTTCTGTGGGTCATCTTAAAAATAGCAATAAATAGAAGTCTACGCTATACCTAATTTAAAGAAGATTCTATAACTTTCTCAAAATATTGTAGATGTCTTATTAATTATTAACTTATTTGGTTGCTAATTTTAGTTGTATATATCGATTTTTAAGTTCTTATTTATCAATGTAGCATGGAATCTTACGTTTTTCGAGTAATTAAAGTGTTAATATTAATAAATATCTCAAAATTGTACATTATGATTAAAAAAATCGGTCTCGAGGTTGTTTCATTTCGTTGCATTTTCTGAGAACTTTTACCTTCCCGACCCACTTCCCGATACTCAGATCACCCGTAATTTATTTTTCCTTAAATTTTTGCTATATTCTCTTTCTTTTCCAATGGGTTTCATCCTACTATAATTTTCTATCGTTTCAAAAATTATCTACCCTGGTCTAAAACTTTTGCCATCATACAAAGTTATCCCTACTAATATTATAAATTCGAAAGTGTGTATGTATGTATGTTCCGTTTTCACGCCAAAACGGCTGAACCGATTTTGTTGAAATTTAATATAGAGATATATTGGACCATGGAGACGGACATAGGCTACCATAAGTTGCAAAAATTAAACTGGGAGGGATTGTAGGGAGGGTAGAAGTTTGTCCGGCACAAATTTACCTCTAGGAAGTAAGAACGCATGCGCTAATAATTGAGTGCTGCGCATGTGCTAACACATATCTGTCAGTACTGTCACGTCATACATAATGACATATTGTGCACGTTGATTAAATTGTTCGCATATGTAAACTAATTATTATACAATAAGCTTAAACGGTTGAAACGATTTTCCCTACTAATATTAAAAATGCGAAAATGTCTATAGAGATATACTGAACATGTATTAGAACATGGCTTTGCCATTTGACTGTATGCAAGGTGATGTTATTCCTCCTTTATGACCTTTCGAGTGCTTTCGGTAGAAAACGCTAGATAATGACATGGGTACTGACCGAGTTACTCTGTACCCTACCCTATAGAGTTTCTGAAGTCTTTAAAATAATCAGGAGTGCCTTCACATAACTTGAGACTGAAAGTAGATTTGTGTTACCCCGAATTTAACGCGCGCGAAGCGGCGGACAAAAGCTAGTTATATTATAAACGAATTAAATATGGAAGGTAGGTATGTAGTTACATAAAATCTGTGTGGTGACAAAATATATACTTAAATAAAATCTTTATGTTTAATTAGTGGTCCACCTAAGTCCTGGAACCAGCTCAGGGGGGGGTCATGACCCCCATGACCCCCCCTCTGGATCCGCCCTTGGTGGCGCGGTGTTTACTGACTTTTTGATTTGAAATGACTAAACTGCTTCCTATCTCCAATCCCAGTAGCCTCTTTGTACCTAGTTGGTAAGTATTCGTTTTTTAGGGTTCCGTACCTAAAAGGTAAAAAACGGAACCCTATTACTAAGCCTCCGCTGTCTGTCTGTCTGTCTGTCCGTCTGTCCGTCTGTCTGTCACCAGGCTGTATCTCATAAACCATGATAGCTAGAAAGCTGAAATTTTCACAAATTATGTATTTCGGTTGCCGCTATAACAACAAATACTAAAAATAAAAAAATGAAAATATAAAGGAGGGGTCCCATACAAAAAACATGTTTTTTTTCGTATTTTTTGCTCAAAATTACTAACTGTAACAGGTAGACGCTTTAAATTTTCACAGAATATGTAGTTGTATATTACCTTTCAAAATAAATAATTAAATTTAAAAAAAGTAAATAATAAAGGGGGGCTCCCATACAACAAACGTAATTTTAAAGCAATTTTTTACTCGATCTTAATAAACAGGTAGAAACTTATAAAGTATTTAAGTATACTTACAACGAACGTGATTTTCTTTTATAGATGATGGTACGGAACCCTTCGTGCGCGAGTCCGACTCGCACTTGCCCAATTTTTTTTTCTTCCCAAACTCAAGCATGGTTCACGATGCCTGTTGTGTTGTAAGTTGCATAAAGTAATTAGGTAATTGCATTTTGTATGAATAAACCACAAAGCTTGTCGATAACGAAATGAACAAAACAGATATTAAGATCCATTTCACGATTTTGGGCACGAAAGTACAGTATAAAATGCGCGAATGTACCTACAAATGTTTCTTTTTATTTACAACCAGGCCAACCCCTTTTGTTACATGTAAGTACTCATAGAAATAACATATAAATTAAAATTTCAGCGAGCTAACTCTATTACAATAGGGCGCTTAAGCATATTGCGTCGTTTTTTAATTTTTATTGTGAGAAAGTGGAATGATTGAACTTACTAGGTTACGGTTGTTATCAAATTTATAGTTTTCGGAGCCCTCCGGGTTGGGTGCCTCGGGGATCTGAGCCCCAAGGGAATGACCTTTAGACCAGTGCAGATACGTTAGAAAACGGTAAAAGTGAAATAAAATTAAAGTACTTAGGATGAAACCCATTGGAGAAGGAAGAGAATATAACAAAAATTAAAGGAAAAATAAATTATGGGCGATCTGAGGTCGGGAAGTGGATGGGGTTGTGATTTTAAGGGTAAAAAAGGGATTTTTCTCGTTTGGGGGGAAAACTACAAGTCCTACGGAAACAAACGTACCTAAATCGCAAAGTTGTAGGTAATAAAAAGATCTACAACTTTTGTATTTACACTTTATAACGAAAAAACAAAATTTATTTTAAAAATTCAAATAACCAAGTTTTGGTTTTTTATTTTTATCTTTAACAATAGTTTTTTTCTTTTCACGAAATTTGGTGAAACCTTACTTTTTTATGTTCCAAACACACTGTAAATGTATTTTATTTACAATATTTATTTTTACGCCTTATTTTGACTGAATATCGAAAAAACTCACGTCAAAATATCAGCTTATTTTTAAAAGTTGGTCGGCGTTTTGTTCGTTGAAATCTCTACTTTCTAATGGTGTGAATAAAATATACATTACTACGGTAAACGTTCTCAGAAAATGCAAAGAAACGAAACAACCTAGAGACCGTTTTATCTTTATCATCATGTACAATCGAGTTATTTATTAAAATAAACACTTTAATTACTCAAAAAAACGTAAAATTACATGCTAAATTGATTAAATAAAAACTTGCAAATCGAAATTTCAAATTAAAATTAACAACTAAATAAGTTAATATTTAATAAGACATCTACAATATTTTGAGAAAGTTATAGAATCATCTTACAATTATAGCGTAGATTCCTATTTATTGCTATTTTAAGATTATTTATACGCCTGAGTGAGCCACAAAAAAATTTTGCCCATCAATAGTTACTTAGGTATTTTATAGAGAAGTGGGGAAGGGCTAGGTGGATTTGGGCCACCTTGTCGTGGTGGGGGGGCTCAGTAACCGTGGATTGGGCATCCGCGGTGAAGCTAAGAGGGATCCAGGAGGGGACGCTCCGCGTGGGCTTGGAGGGGCCTGCGCAGGATGCGTCCAACGGTGCGAGTGCGGGGGACAGTTCTGTCTGTCCCTCGCAGTCGGGTGCGGTCGCGGGAGGAGAGGCGTGTCGGTGTTGCGTTGCCGCGCGCCCTATCTCCTGCGACCAAATGGGGGCGCACCATTCGATGCGTCGCGGTGGGGCCGCAGAGGAAGAGGATATGCGGTGTTGCGTTGCCGTCCTCCCTATCCTCTGCGGCCGCTGAGTGTTTTGGCGGCGGAGCCCAACACCTTAATCCGCCGCCAAAGGGGTTTTGTTCGGGGCCCGCCTGACCATCTGGCGGGCCAATACCCGTCGGAGGGTAGCGATGAATGCTTATGCGAATCCCTACTCTCCGACACACGGGTACATGAGGAAAACGGGTTGGTTTTTAGTCAGTAAGAGTCTGACAGTCCCCTTCGTCCTTCCCCCGGGGCGGAGGGACTCCATGAGGATTTTCCAACCCGACACAAAAAAAAAATGGTGGATTTGGGCCTTACTACCTGTTATTTCGTATCAGCTGTAAAAACAGTTAGACAGTATTCGAAATACAGTAGGTACAGTGAACAACATTGCTCGGAAAAATACATATCAGTGCTGGGATGTAGGTACCCATGTATAGAAATCGCGAAAGCTCAAAAGCACAAAAGTTCCAACTTCTTAAAAAATATATTGACTTGTGTAAACCTGCTACAGGAACAACGAAATATATTATATCTAATGCTGTTTTGGATGCTATGGAACGATTAAAACGGCTCATAACGTGCTGTTATCTATCCCTGCCTTCCTCGATAAAGGGGCTACCCAAGACAAAAAATATTATTCAAATCGGACCGCATGCATTGCGAACGTGGCATTAAATGTAGAATCAATCATTAAGTAATTAACTTCAATTTTGACGTTCATAAGCGTCACTTTGTGACCTAGGTGAATAAATGATTTTGACTTTGACTTTGACCAGTAGTTCCAGAGATTAGCGCGTTCAACCAAACATCAAACAAACTCTTCAGATTTAATATAGTAGGATTTCGAATGGGTTTTAATTCGGTGGCGAATTAACCCTCTAGCGCAATAGCCCCCCTAGGTTTGGGGCGCACAGATTTTAGGGGCGCGGTCAATTTGTCAAAAAAATCTATCTAGATAGACCAAAAGTCAATAAATGTACAACGTAAGAGATAGGACAAAGTAATTGGAAAGATAGGAACGTATACAAGCTACATAGGTACCTAATTATGACTCTAAAGTAGGTAGGTACCTAAGTATATGGCGATACTCAAGGAATGGACCCTTATTTAACTAGGTAAATCATTTCGAGTTATTGAGAATTGCTTGTTCTAATATGTATTAAATAAGTGATAGTGATTAATTTTATTCAAAATACCTATATCTAATAATTATGCACTCACAACAAACAAAAGAACGTAAATAGGTAGGTACATCTTATTACTTTTTTCTTCTAGCCATAATTATTTTTTCGTATTTATGGCATGAATACAAAATTAATAAGATGTACCCGTGCTGATTCTACAGGTTCTACTTCACATAATTTCATGTAGTTAAGTACTGCCGTTTAATTAAGTAGATGAATGTGCAACTAAGAGCCTTCTCTACGGATTTTCGTAATCCATTGCTGGACTCAAGCACCTTTCCCAATTTGTTCCTTAATTGCACTGTGAGTACTATTAATTATTCTGTGACTGTGATTCAAATATGTGGATTTGGCCAGTAGGCCAAAGTATACTAGATAGGTAGGTACTTAATACTACACTACGCCAGACGGGTTGGTACAGAGGATGATGTCGAGTCTCTTCGCTAAAATATCTACTATTTCCTTCGTGTATTTTGCTTAGTTGCCTTTTAGGTCACCCACGGAATGAAATGGGGTACTCAGTGACATATTCTATACTTAATCCATCACCACACGCACCAAACATTAGAGATAAAGAACAAGCCTTGTTCATTCTCATCATCGTTCTAGCGTTAACCCGGTTGCATCCAACACACGCCTGGAAGTCCGGAGTCCACTTACTGGTGCAACCAGATATGACAGAATATCAGCTTTTCTACAGAGCGACTGCCATCTGACCTCCGCAACCCCGGGATAGCGATAGGTATTCCATGGTTTACACCAGTATTACTTTATTTAAAGATAACACCAGTATTACTTTATTTAACGATACTGACTCCCCGTAACGACTAGCAAAGATCATCATGATAGCCGGGTTCGACGGTTTAATGTGCTCTCCCAGGCACGAGGTACCTAAGCGATAATTGACAAGTTAATAGGTACCTACGCACATAACTTCGAAAAGTCATTGGTGCGCGCCGTGGATTCGAACCCGATACCCTCTGCATAGTAATCCGTTTGTATCTCCATTTAGCTATTGCCTTGTTCATTCTATTCTCTGCTAATTGCGATTTTCAACAAAAGCGTCGTCTACTTCCTGGTGTTATTAACACAAATGAAGAGATGTAACAAAAGTGGTTGCAGGAACTTTAAAACCATTATATATTTTTGGTAATAATTATGTACTAAAGGTCGCCCAGTGGTCGAAATTCGACCATAATTTATTAAAATTTTAAGTTTCTACATTATTAAGATTGTACTGTCAAAGACTACAATCACTGACTTCGCCGCACAATAAAAATAAAGAAAACTTTTATGAAATTACTGGAACGGCTCTTAAATACTCTTCTTGGTTATAAAACTCTAAAACAGATGTTAACATTAGGTATAGACTTTTACTTTATAAAAATGTCATTATCTTGCCCTTGCGCAGTATGTCCTTTGCTTCTATAGTTCTTCTTATCTAATAAATTATTTACAAAGGAGTAAACCTCTTTCATCCATGTCCCATCCTCACACAGTCGACTAATGTTTTCCTTGGCCTGATCATCCTTTTCGTGCCTCTACTTTCATGTTCACACTGTCTATCCATCTTGTCTGCGGAAACACTCTTGCTTTTCGTCCCTCTTCTTTCGACTTCATTTAAGACTGCATAGTTGGTTGACACTGCGCAAGTATTGTGGTTTCGATACCCACACAAGACAACACTTGTGCGATCCAAGAATTGTTGTTTCGAGGGCGAGCCCCCGCGACACAGGATTTATTCTTATGCTACTGCTACACCTGCGTTAGCGTTAACGTTAATGGCAATGGCCAATAACACGTTATTTAACGCGTTAATTTTACCACGTTAAAACGTTGGCCACATCTACGTAGCGCCTAAATTAACGCGCTAATTGACGCGTTAAGACGCAGGTATAGCAGGAGCATTAGAGCGAAAGTTGTCTTTAAAAGAAATAGAAAATATCACTTGTTTACCTCCATACAAATAATTTCTTCGTATACCTAACATGTCCATACCAAGCCAACCGATATTTTCCTTCACTTTCTGTCTATGGGCACCACTTTCAGACTACCTCATATATAATTATATACCTACCTCAAATATACGTACTATATTACATATACTCATTCCTTCTAATTCTGTCCATTCTCGTCACTCCACACATCCATCGTAACATTCTCATCTTTGCTGCAATGTACCAATAACCCTTCAGTCTTTGCTTCGGTTACATACATTAATTTCCTACAACACAACCTATATTTTTCCATATCTACCTACCTATTCCTAGTCCTTTATAACAATACCTGTCATTCTCAAGGCAAGGCAGGCGGATAGTAAAAACACATGCCACAACCCTATTGCAGTATTACCATTTGCAAGTAAGTACTATAAGTATAAACAAAGTTTTAATTTAAGAGGAACACTGAAAAATCTGAAAATTTACCAATACAATCTGACATTGATACATAGAACTGATATTTCACTCTTATTCACAAATAGCTCAGTTAGTCTCAATACCATGTGCTTAATAGATTTTCAACTATAATAAAACACAATCATCAAGATTAAGAAAGCAAAATTCCCCGCGCGCGGCGTTCTGTCTGAATTCAAACTTTATGGCAACTGCAATTATGTTTTTGCCTACGGATATCAATAAACAGATATAGTTTTGTTATTTTACACTTTGTCAAAAACTTATAATAATAATTACAAAAATACCATACACTTAAAACATTCATATTTTATTAATTTATTTTAAATATAACGAGATATGTTTGTTTGAAATAGAATTAGTTTTTATTATAAGTCAAATCGATTAGATCGATTGAGTAACATTTTGTTTAGTCTATTGAAAATTTCTGACAATGGTCACACTGAACTGTCATTCACTTTTTTTGGTTCTTTGTCGTTTCCCGCGGTCAGCGAAAAACCTAGCTCTGGATAGATTTCGTTTTGCGAGCGTTTTGATCTTGTATTTAGAACCCGTTTGATTGCCACTTCCTTGATCAATAACTGGTACCGGTTAATTGTGATAAAAATAGTATTTTAACGAACATTGTAAAACTTGAGTGAATCCGATGCACGTGGTTGGTGCCGGACGAATTTGCTGATTGAAAACGCTGCGTTGGAGTCTGGTAAAGTAAAGATAATTCACTTGCTAATATTGGCCAATTTAGTCTCGTGTGTGTCTAGCTTGCCTCCAGGACTCCACTCAAGAACATCACCAGGGCATATTTGGTAAGACTTTCTATTAATATTAGAATTATATTCATTCGCTGTGCTACCGCAGTGTATGTTGGACCTTTGCCTTGGGCTGAGACTGGATGAATTAATCGCTTCCACTGATCTCTGTAAACCTTACCCGATCTCAGCTCAAACTCTAGACAATGTTCGTGGCGAACCGAGGGAGCTTTTAAAAAAGACACGATGTTGTCTCCTTGAGTCTTTAAACTCAACTGATTTAATACAGTACAAATTTCTTAGAGCTAACTTATGGTACTACAGTTCTTATGTCTAAGGGGGAGGATATGGTTACAGTTTATTGCTTAATACTACGAATTTATTGTACGTAACTCCACCCTTCCCAAAGGGCTGCGTACGGAGGAGGGTTGCACGCAGGGCCGACTATGCAAGGGCGAAGCGCTGTGCTGAGGCTCTGCTGCTGACTCCGACGGACGCGGCGCGTAGACCATCTCCATGGTGACGCACGGTGGCGGTTGAAATCCCAGGCGTCTGCATAGGGTTGACCTGAGTTGTTTGTAGGCGCAGTATAGTATGAGGGCTAATACTGCGGCTAATGCGGCGATTGAAGTCGAGCTGGGTTGAATGGCGATGCCGGAGGTGATCGCCATAATGTTCATCTCGCGGGCTAAGGTAGCGAGCGAGTGTAGTTTATCTAACTGTATGTTCTGCAACTCTATGTTGTGCACGGTGACGTTTTCTTGGGCTATTTCATTTCTAGGCAACGGAATGGTCTCTGGCATAGTGATAGTACTATGGTGGGTTTGTAGCAGTATACTATTTATAGTTATGGTACATCTTTCAGTAGTGGTGAGTAGATAGACTCCTTTTATCCGTTGTTAACTGTTCTCGTCGTTGCAGGACGTTTTTATGATGTCTTCCTTCGGGATGACTGCTAGCCAGGTGTTTTCATGAAGTTGTTCTATCTTGTTATTGTTAGTGACGACATGGGCGAACTTGCAATTGGTTGCGGGCGTATGTCGAATGGTTTGCACGATGCAATCGGCTCTCTCGTCGACGTCTTTCGTCTTCATCGCAGATTTGGAGGTCATCGATGAGGCGGCGACAGGGCTCGTGAAGGTAAGTAAACTTCTTATTACTCAGTATAAGGTAAGGTGCTTCGGGTATACGGGTAAGGTTGTTAGGATTAGGAATGGAATATAAGTGTAAAAGGTCAAAGGTAATAGGGCTTATAATAGGTATGTATAATCTAAATGTAAATGTAAGGGACGTTAAGGTACAGTATGCCTTGACCGTAATACTATTTTCTAACAAGTGTATATTTTCTCTTCTAGGTTCAAAAGGTAAGTTAAAGTTTTTACTTATTCTAATTAATTCTGATAATAGATGTAAAGGGTCTATGATACTAGGATGTAATTTACCTAAAGAAGCAAAAGAGATTGCTGTTTCTAATGTGTTTACTCTATCGTAAATTTGTTGAAAACTATTTTCAATTTGAATGTGGATATGAAGTATATCTATTCGCGAGTTAAGCGAGGTTAAGTTACTGTTAATATTATTTAAGTTAATTGCTAATAAATCTAAGTTATTCTGAACTTTATGTAAACTTTCGGTATATTCATCTATATACTGTTTCATAAGACTAATAGTATTCTTCTGATTACTTGCTAACGTGAATGTATTTTTCCTTAAACTGTCTATTTCATTTTCAAAACGGAGGGCATCTTCGTTATCTAAGTTTCCACTAATTGATTTTATAATTGAACCTAAACCGTTAATTAAACCACGTCTATTTCTAACACTAGATCTGGGTAAAATGTAAAAGAACTTATTTTCTATTAAACTAATCATATACTTAATCTGTTCACGATAAAGTATCGTTCTGAATACGTGGGTCTCGATTTTTGACTAACACTAACTTATAATACATACTAGTAGTAAGTCTAATGACATATATGTAACTAACATTATAAGTGCTCATAAGGTTATATGTATATATCTTATGTAAAACTTTAGCTTCTTTTAAAACGAATAAACTCGCTAGCTATCGGCTGTACTATGACGTCTGATGCTGCGTGGGTGGTGCTGACGTCGGCGAGCCACCAGAAGACTCTGTAATGGAAGAGGGACGTCTGAGCATCCTACTATGGTCTCTAATCGATTTGGAGTTTATATGCTTGCCTTTTATTTCTATAATATTATTAGGGTGTAAATGTATAACTATATAGGGTCCTAAATGCTTTGGCTCGGTCTTCTTACTTCGAGATGACTTAGCTATTTGTTTATATACTATGTCTCCTATAGGTGGAATTTCGCCATTTTTATTGGCTTTAAATATGGTTTTCTCCTTTTCAGATGACAACTTTAATGCGACTAAATTTCTGAGTGGTTTCCATTAAGTTTTTGTGTTTTTGCAAGAAATCTTGATAGAATTCCTGTGTATAAAATAATTCTAATGGGTTTCCACAATTCGTATGACCGTATAGTAGTTCAAAGGGCGTTTAACCTGTACCTGAATGAATCGAGTTATTATAAGCTATAATTGCATTGCGCATTAATATCTTACTATCGCTCTTATCGGTAAGTTTCTGTAATCTAATTAATTCGCCAATGGTAGAATGAAATCGTTCTATTGGGGAGTTTGAATTAGGGTTGTACGGGGTTGTAAAGTGAATATGCATAGAACATATTTCTTTTATAATTTCGTTGTCAAACTTATGATCAGAATCGGTTGTAATCTTGTTAAGGACTCCTATTACTGAGAGTATCTGTAATAAAGCTCCCGCTACGTGAATATTCGTAGTTGCTTGTAAAGGAACGGCTTGCGCGTATTTGTGAAGTTATCTACTTATAATCGTAAGGAATGTTTGGCTATCTGAAGTAATAAGGTCCATGTGCATAATTATGTTCCATGGGCTTTGTAGGTGTTTCAGTTAATGCCAGAGAGGGTCGTAAGGGGTTTCTTTCGTATTTCGCTTTAAGACAAGTTTCGCACTCGTTTATATAGTTTTGAATACTAAGTAAAAGAATTTTCCAATGGTAATTTTTCAGTATTCTTTTATATGTTTCTTGGGGGATCCTGCCTTTTCGCCGAATATTGTTTGACCGATTATCACTTGCAAACCAACGTTTCCCCTATTTTTCACTTTGACGACTAACGATTGTCAAATTTTTGTATGCCAACGTTTCATTTGGTAGAATTATTGTTAGGCTGATTATTGTAATGACAAAAAACGTTTGGGCATTTATCTTTTGTCAAATTATTAGGCCAGACAACTTTTAGACGAATAACGTTTCGTCTGTGCAGGTGATGTTTCGGGAAGTTCAGGTGAAATCGAAAGGAATCGGTTAGGTTAGGTTAGTATGCTGATAAACAATGCACGTCAACTGAAACAATGGCTGGTTAGGTTAGGTTAGCTTTATTCACCTTAAAAAGGTAATTTAAAAATATATTTTTTATCGTAACTTATTTACTAGTGTTCATGTATAAGCTGGATTTATTCACATATTTTACTTTATCTGAGGATTTATCAACATGCAATTGATATGCATTCTGAGTAAACCAAATTTAAGGATTTATTGCAAACATTATCGATATTTTATCGAAATTCATTTTGAGTAAGCACATCACTAGTCTAGTTAAAATTTACAACAATTTCGAAGATTCGAAATGACATTTGTATATATATCTTCTGTCTATAAATGTGCTGATTGCTAGGGTTTGACAGTAACCATTGTCCTTGTTGGTGGACAGGCCTACTCCGCAAAGTGAGTCTAAAAGCTCTCCTATTTGTTTACCAAATTGTTCGCACGTCTCGTTTTGGTATTTCGTGCTACGTAATAACTCTTGAAGTAACTGAACTTCGGTTTGGTATTCACCGAATCGATTAATTAGAGCGGCTTTAATGGAAGTCCAATCTTCGATATCAACTTCAAATTAAATAGCTTCTTGAGCTTTGTTAGTTAACTTATTTCTTATGAGACAGATCGCTATCGAATCATCTGTTGTTATACCATAAGCGGTTAATATACTTTCTACACTTCTTATATAACAGTTCAATGATTTGTTACTGCCATCGTATGACGGAATAAGTTTATGTAATAGTTCGTAATTTGGTTTTGAACTATTTATTACTTAGGCTGCTATGGCTAGGTCAGCGAGCGCGTTGGCGTTCTGAGCCATTATATAAATTTTTAATAAATGAATATAACTAAAGCTAAGGCAGCGATAGCCGAGTGGATATACCAACAGACTGCCATACAGAGGGTATCAGGTTCGAATCCACGGCGCGCACCAAATGACTTTTCGGAGTTATGTGCGTATTGAATTGTTATTTATCGCTTGTCCCGTGCCTCGGAGAGCACGTTAAACCGTCGGTCCCGGTTGTCACGAAAATCTTTGACAGTCGTTACAGGGCGTCAGTACCTTCTAAATAAACTGACACTAGTCTAAACCATGGAATATTGCGATCCCTTCGGGTTGCGGAGGTCAGACAGGCAGTCGCTCCGTGGAAAAGCTAATATTCAGCCAAATCCGGTTAGACTAGAAAGCGGACCCCAGACTGAAACTGGGATAACGCTAAGAGAAAGAAGGAGTATATAACTAAAGCTAAGTATGTGTAAGTATCTGGTGTCGATTTTAGATCACACAGATATACACTATATACTTATTTGTATTACCTGTAAAGGCAATTATACACGGACACACAATATAAAATACACAAAGTAATTATAAGGGTAGGAAATGGCACAAGACGGGATACTGAGTAGTATCAGAGTTTGATCTTACCCCCAGTAGAGCTCTATCTGCATGTTGAGTTGAGCGGTGACTGGTGACTGTGCTTATTCTGTGGTTCTTCTGTGGTTCGCGACGGGTTCTTGTTGGGTTAGCAGCGCGGACGCAAAGCGTTTGATTCGCGCCGTGTCTTCGCAAAGAGTTTGATTCGCTAGGACGACGACTGCCACTATCCTACCGACTGCGCCAGATATGTTCGTGGCGAACCGAGGGAGCTTTTAAAAAAGACGCGATGTTGTCTCCTTGAGTCTTTAATCTCAACTTATTTAATACAATACAAATTTCTTAGAGCTAACTTATGGTACTACGGTTCTTATCTCTAAGGGGGAGGATATGGTTACAGTTTATTACTTAATACCTACTACGAATTTACTGTACGTAACTCACGCCAAGATAAATTATATTGTGAAAATACAAAATCTACTTGGCAGAATAGGACAAACCTTCGACAAAAAAATACATACATGTGATAATTATTTCATCTATTTTCAGTTTGGAACTCATATTTACATGATAAAAAAATAATTAATGGATTTTACTTATAATATCTACATGTGCTTTATAAAAAAATGCTAAGATAAATAATATTTTTATTTAGTTTTTTATAGACTCACGCCTGTATCCCCGAAGGGGTAGGCAGAGATGTAATATTACACCCACATTTCGCCAGGAATTTTTAGGTCCCACGTAATAGGGGGCGAGCCTATTGCCGTTACCGGGCATTGACATCACCAGACTCCGTGCTGCTACTGAGAATTCGGAAAAACCCAGTATCACTTTTACCCGGCCCGGGAATCGAACCCGGGACCTCCGACCAGCAGTCGCATACGCTATCCACTGGACCACGGAGGCAGTCAAAATAAATCATATATTGTAATAAATACAACATCTGTTAGGCAGAATAGAACAAACCTTGAACAAAACAGTATTGTTTTCCTTTCTTTTTTTTGTTTATTTATAGACTCACGCCTGTATCCCCGAAGGGGTAGGCAGAGGTGTAATATTACAACCACATTTCGCCAGGAATTTTTAGGTCCCACGTAATAGGAGGTGAGCCTTTCCTTTTTTTTAATTTTATAAATTCTCCTTTTTATTTGTACTGTATAGTAATATTTAATTTAATTGTAGTTTTAAGTAAGTACTTAATTTTTTTTTCTAAAATGAATTTATACTGTAAAATGCTTTCATAAAAAAGTATATAGGTAGGTACATTTTATAATTAAACTATTTTCAGTTTGCCAGTCTATGGGTCTGTATCAATATTAATGTGGTAAAAATGGACAACAATTTTTGCTTCACGTATCTATTTATACTTAGATAAACATTAAAACTAATGGAATATTCATATTTAATATTTAACGTACAAATAAAGAATGCCAAGATAAAAACACACATCAAAAAAGTCTAAGCAACACATATTATGTAAGTATTTCAAATTATTAATCAATTATTATATCATTTCTTACCAAGTAGGTTATACCTATGTAAACTTATTTGATCTAGAGAACATACTGGCAGGTTGTAAAAAAAATCGAGTATCATATTTGTTTTTTATTCACAAATTCAAAAGCGAATGCATTTGTTCGAATTTTATAGCGTTTTCTTTGCTTATTAAAATTTTATGATTTAAACCCTAAAGTAAGGAAGTAATAGAGACCGCACAATATATGTACCTACTTCACTCTGACTTATGATTTTTTTCTCATCTAAGAGAAAGATAAATATACAAATGTCATTTCGAATCTTCGAAATTGTTGTAAATTTTAACTAGACTAGTGATGTGCTTACTCAAAATGAATTTCGATAAAATATCGATAATGTTTGCAATAAATCCTTAAATTTGGTTTACTCAGAATGCATATCAATTGCATGTTGATAAATCCTCAGATAAAGTAAAATATGTGAATAAATCCAACTTATACTTGAACACTAGTAAATAAGTTACGATAAAAATATATTTTTAAATTACCTTTTTAAGGTGAATAAAGCAATTGATATTCATAATAGAACTAATAATCACTACCTATATGCAATGATAGGGTCAATGACGAGATCATTACCACGTAATGGTTTTCGAATACAAAACCACGTTATGTATTTCAGATTTTTGGAAGTTATATGCTTATTATGATTTAGAAAATTATCACGATCGGCAAGTGTTCGTCTCAAATCTTCCAAACCAAATTAGGCCTTCTCAACTTAATTAGAAAAAAACTCAAATCTTTACAAAGTCATATTATATATACAGGTAATTTTTTTTTCCTTTGTATACACAACTTTATTATTGACGTACTAACCTATTTACTATTAAAAAATCGAACGAAGTAACTGTTTATTTACATAGGTAGGTACATAAAAAAAAATTATTACGCCCTTATACAAGCCTCCGTCTAAAATAAGTAAGAAATAAAAATATTTTCAAAGAATTAAACCAGGAGCCCGCATAGTGAGTAAGAAAGAAAAAAAATTGTGTGCGTACTTCTAACTGGCACCGAACTCAAAAGGTGTTGTTTAAAAATATTAGTTTTTCTGCTGCCTAGTGCGAGCATCTTTAGATGTTGGTAAAGGCTCTTGGCGATTAGTCCATTTACTGACACAACTATCGGCACAATGATCGCCGAGTTCACATCCCACATATCGACAATCTCATGAGCTGGGACCAAATATTTGAAAACCTTCTCTTTTTCTGCTTTTACGAGATTGCAGTCATGCGATATGGTAATAACGTCTATCAATGCGAGTCGCTCTGCTCGGTCGATCACTACAATATCACGCTTATTGGCTACAATAAACCTGTCTGTAATGATAGACCTATACCAGGACAACAACGTACGACCATTTTTTCGAGAACTGGGACGGGCACATATCTGTATCTGTAGTACGGTGAACCAATGAGATTATATTTAAGGGCTCTGTCCGCCATATTGTTATGTCAATCGCACCGTCTCTCAGTATATACTATCGGTAGTTGTTTGTCATGACAACTTCGTCCATAATTGTGAAGATAAAACCTTTGGTTTCACCGAAGAGAATAATAGAAATAAGAGAATAGAATAATAATAAAATTATTACGCAAACCTGCAGTACTGCAGGTTTATGTAATTATTTTTATCATTATAAAAGTAAAAGACAGAGGAGGATAAGTCTCACCATCAAAATAATTGTATTACATATTTTTAAAGTTACAGTAAAGGTTGTACGTGAAGGCAACGATAGACTGTGTGCGATAGCCGAAAGTTTGTGATGATCGATGAAAACACTTTTCTTGAGATATATAATTATATACAAGTGTACTTATTTTTCAAAGAAATATTGCAGTATAGCTTCTACATCACAATAGTGCAAAGGCTACCTTTTTTGCAATAACTGTCACCCACATCGGCGAATACGTAGGCCGAAGCTAGGCTGTAAAATAAAAGTATCGATAAAGTTATAACGTCACTATGTTTATGCGTCACAATCTTTATACGAATAAATCAAAATGTCTATGAACGAAGTATCAAAGTTTCAAATGAAGTTCTATTAAATTTTGACGGGTAATGGGTTCCCACACGGTGACCTATGTAAGACATTTTAGTGATGGTCTTGCATGCAGATCCCTCGTCTGTAACATAAAATATTTAAACAATAATTTGAAAAAGTTTTGAACAAAGGACAATGGCAGATCTCCATACATCAAAATGTCTGAAACTAAATTGAAGCGCTCAGTAATAAAAAATAGGTATATCAAAAAATTCGGCGTAAGTAACATAGTCTATAAATTATTCTATTTTCACTCGGGAAAGCCAGAAAAAGAAGCTATCGGTGTTTAATGTTTAGTTAAGAATGAACAATGTGGGTACGTTTGAATTATCAAAGGCATTATGTCAGATTGACATCTAAACGCAGAACTATTCTGTAGCATCTACCTGTCACAGCCAAAGGCAAAAGCAGAGCTGCACATTTTAGGTCGATTTTTATTTGAATTAAAAGTGACGTTTTTATTTGAATTAAAAGTTGTTTTGCTACAAAAGAATTAGCTAATTGATATAATGTTGATTAACAATTAATGAACTGCATTTTAATTATTATATTTTAAACCAAACCAATGTGTCGATCATATCGATTACTTATTTAATAATCGATACGCATCAATGTCAAACGTCTATTCCTGTCACACCATTGTCTGTTGCAACAATCAAATAATAAAGTAAGCACCGGTAACTAACCGGTAAGCACCTAGTTCGTAATCAATTGGAATGCTTTTTATCATCATAAAATAATCCGGCTTTATCGAGACAAAGTGAAAATATAAAAAAAGATAGAAAAAATAAACAATTTGTTTTGTTCATATGAAGTTTAAGCTCGCCACAACAAACCCAGACCTAATTCTGCCATTGTTCTTTGGATTTTGAGACATTTTTTACGTCATGGAGTCATTTACGCCATTTGAACGCAGATGAAATGCAAAGAGCTGTAGGGCTGTTGCAAGCGGGAAGAAGTCAATCTCAGGTATTTTGGTATCAACAGAAGCGTTATTTGCCGTCTTCATCAGCGTTACACTAACACGGGAGATCCTGCTGAGCAGCACCCAGGTCGAGGTAGGTGTACAACCACACAGGCAAGATCGATACATACATACAAACAACTGACTGCAAGACGCCAGCCGATGTTAACCGCCCGAGAGATAGGTTTAAGGCTACAAAATTCAAGTGGTGTTGTTGTTAGCTGCCAAACTGTTCGAAATCGACTGCATGAGTATGGCCTACGAGCGCGACGGTCAATGAAGTGCCCACCGATACCTACGTCACGGGAATCGCGCTCGTCGAAATGAATGGTGTTGGGAACACATTACATGGACCCGGGAACAATATATATGCTTCAGTCAGATCACAGTGGGCAGTTAATCTGTTGTCCAAGAGAATGCCCGAGAGAACAGAGAAAAATTGTTAAATATATACCAATAAATGAGAAACGACTTAAAACTTTTAAAAACAATTTATCTCGAAAAATGCGTTGGTTGCCTCATCATGACCATCCGGATCAGTTATATAACTCCTTATTTAAATTAATTAATGACGAATTTCAGACTGTATTTACATCCAAAAAATTAAATGTAACTGACCGTCTGATGTTTAGTGATTGGGCAACTGAAGGTATTCATAAAAGCCGAATTAGGTTATATGAACTGTATAATGAAAAGTCTTATAATAATAGTCAGACCTTTATTAATTACGTAAGAAAATATTCCAAAATATTTAGACAAGCTTGTAACACGGCAAAATCTATTTATTTGAGAAATAAAATAAAACTATCAGAAAACACTATAAAGGCTACCTGGAATGTGATCAACAATGAAACTGGCAGAGCCAAAGCACGCAGCCGCGACTACCTGTTAAAAATCAATAATGTGAGTATTTCAGAGGACCTGGAAGTTGCGACAGAATTTGAAAATTTCTTTGCTAATATACCTATAGTGACAACAGAGTCGCTCAACTCATCTTCTATGTCTGCTGAAATGCTTCTTAGGGACTGCGTGCCAGAATGTGAAGCAGCCTTTGAATTCACTGTTGTTACTACTGACGATATTATTAAACAATTTAAAACTTTAAATATGAAAAAGACAATGGATTTGTGGGGACTGTCAGTGAAGACTACTTCATCTATTATTAGCATAATTTCTCCACATCTTGCAGCGGTATTCAACGGTTGCGTCGCTTCTGGAATATTTCCTGACTTAATGAAATATAGTAAAGTTATACCTTTATTTAAATCTGGTGACACAACCGACCCTTCTAATTTTCGACCTATTTCTGTATTGCTGACACTTAGTAAAATTTTTGAAAAATTAATTCTTAGTCAGTTGCTTAGTTATTTCAATAGACATAATCTACTCCACGAGAAACAGTTCGGATTTACGAGGGGTCGTTCGACTACTGACGCAGGAGTTGAGCTACTCAAAAGTATATTTGCAGCTTGGGAGAAGTCGCAAGATGCATTAGGTATTTTTTGCGACTTGTCAAAAGCGTTTGATTGTGTACATCATGACACTCTGGTCAGGAAATTGTATCATTACGGCGTTAGGAACAAAGCTCTCGATCTCGTGGTTTCCTACTTGGGCAACAGAATCCAGAAGGTCCAGATCAATGACAAGACATCTCCAGGTTCTGCCTTAAAAATGGGAGTCCCGCAGGGGTCAATTCTCGGACCATTTCTTTTTTTGATTTATATTAACGATCTACCTTATTATGTAAAAAAGAATCATGAGATTGTGTTGTTCGCGGATGACACCTCCTTAATTTTTAATATTAGACGACAACAGATAAATTTTGACGAAGTAAACAATGCACTCTCTAAAGTTGTTAGTTGGTTTAATGTAAATAATTTATTACTTAATGATAAGAAAACCAAACTATTAAAATTCTCAATGCCCAATGTTAAACAGATGGAAACCAATGTACAACTTAAGGAATCCAGAATTGAGCCCGTCGGGACAACTATGTTTCTAGGTATTATGCTTGATACCAAACTCCAATGGGGTCCGCATATAGAAAGACTTTCGGGCAAACTTAGTTCTGCAGCTTATGCAGTTAGGACAATTAGACGCCTTACAGATATAGATACAGCTAGAATGATTTATTTCAGTTACTTTCATAGTATTATGTCTTATGGGATTCTTCTCTGGGGGAATGCTGCAGACCTTAACACAATATTCGTTCTGCAGAAAAGAGCAATAAGGGGAATTTACAACCTTGGTCCTCGTGTTTCTCTAAGAGGAAAGTTCAGTGAGATAGGCATTCTAACTGTTGTATCGCAATATATATACGATAATCTCTTATATGTCCACAAGAATATTGACAAATTTAGTAAAAAAAGTGATCTTCACACTGTAAATACTAGTCATAAGTATAATCTTGTAGTTCATAGCACCCGCCTCCACAAAATAAGTAACTGTTTTATGGGGCAGTGTATACGCTTTTATAACAAGCTCCCTCTTAATATAAGAAATTTAACAATAAATAAATTTAAGATAATTGTTAAAACTAAGTTGTGTTTAAAAGCATATTATAAAATTTCCGATTATATAGACGACAAAAATGCTTGGGATTGAGCTGCTCTAATTCAACATAAAAATATAAACTTGTACAACTGATACATTTAAAATTGACGTTTCGTAAGCACTTTATACAAAGTTTACACGAAATAAAGAATAATTTCATTTCATTTCATTTCAATAGGATAAAAAAAATATTTTGTGATGAGTCTCGATTTGGGTTCAAGCCTGATACTAGAATTGTAAGAGTGTACCGTCGTCCTGGAAATACTGAAAGAACTGAGGTGTGTTCAGGAAGTGCATCTATACAACGGCTCAACAGTTATGGTATGGGCGTGTATTATGAAGAACAGACGAACTGAGCTCGTTTTTGTAAATGGTAACATGAATGCTGTAAATTAAGGTAAAGGCTCCTAATACCGAGGTAGTCAAAATCGGCTCCTAATTCCGAGGTATTTTTGTTTTCGCTCTTATCTTTTGAATATTATTATGTAACTACTTAAAAACAGGTTTCACTCATTCCATGTTTCAACCTTGCTCACATACGTGAAGTTCGTAAGTGTAACCCCGGAGCAACTAGCTAAAATCAATCAGTCTCTGCCACGTTGTCTACGCGAGTGGTTTTTTCATACAAACACGGATCCTGTTAGGTAAGTAAGCTCATTTTTTTAACGTAAGTTTTTGTTGTGATTTTAACATAAGGTGTTGAAGGTAAGCAATTTGTCAGTATTTTGTGTTATTTTACTTGCCATAATTATCAAGATAATTTATGATTTAAATTGATTTAGTATCTAAAAATATAAAACAAAATACCACGGAGTTAGGGTACGTTGTTTTAGCGTAGTTCCTAATTCGGAGGTACCATCGGTAATAGGAGAAACACTACATCGTATTCACTTGCTTATTACTTTTAATACAATATTATTTTTAATGCGTCGTTTGTTCATTTAAAATTATTAATATTCTTTCGAAGTAAAAACCTAATTCCGTGGTATGTTTTATTGGATAGAAACTTTATTAAATGTTGTCAAACATGATCCAGAAAACAAGATTTTCTTTGAAAGGCCTAAATAAGAAGTAGCTCTTTAGTCATATAAAACGTAATTATTTTGTACAGATTTTGACTGATATTAACACTTTTCAATCACAGAAATGTTGGTACCAGTAAGAATTGAATAAGTTATTTATTCGGCCAAATTTTTATGGGTCGGAATTAGGATTACAAATTACAGGAATATCTCCTAATTCCGAGGTAGGATTTTTGTATACCTCGGTGTTAGGCTCTATGAGCTCCTAATACCAGAGACAAGTAAAGAATATAGACTGACAAAGTCGAACAAAAAAATGTGCCTCGGAAAAAGCTCAATTCGCGAGCTATATCCAGATGGCGCTGATCAAATAGCACGCGACGTTAATTACAGCCAGACAAGTCATAAAAATATAATTATTTCTTCATTAACAGCCATTGAAGTCGTTTAAGTATTTTTTAGAATTGGTAATATTGCTCATAATAAGCTAATTTATCTATTTCATTTTACGTGCATATTTTATCACTTTTGAATGTGTACTAATAGATGGCGTAGTAAAAACACGAAAGGTTATGTACAACGGTTTACATTGAATTTTCACTAGATGACGCTTAAACCAAAATAAAATTACCAATTTAGATGGGATGGGTATATAGGTTTTATGGGTAGATACACTTATTTAGTAACCATTCGTAAACAACCATCTACGAACTAGTTCTACGTATGCGTCAAGGTCGCACGCACGAACTCATACCATGAGTGAGACCTGTCGGCTGAATATTTATTAACTACTTTGTATGAGAAAATGCAAAAAGCCACTAAACCGAGAATCGAACCCGGTACCGCTATAGCTAGTATCGTAGTTTCATAATTATTATCACCTAAGTGTAAAGTGTTCCTCAAGGAAAATCAATCGAGCCTAAACTATAATTATATAATAATATTCTACCACATTCACACAACACCATCTAGTCCCAAACTAAGCAGAGCTTGTAGGGTCATTTCGCCTGTTCGCGTCCATCGCCCACTTCGCGTCCATTTTACGGACCTCCCTTTAAAAATGCTTGAAAATAAGTATACTAACACACTAATAAAATGAAAAGTCAGTACCGCCAATACCTCAACGTATATATGTATACGCACAAATAGACAAAAGTTCCATGCGCCCAGCTAATGCTGTTTAAAAAACTTAGTTAATCTTGGTTGTTCAACAAAAGAGTGTAGATGCGCGGGATATAAATAAAAAAATAGTGTGCAGCGGCGTGGTTGACGGTAAGTTTTTTATTGTTTTATGTGAATTTTAGGATAAATAGCTGTTTCTAGACATTAATAATGAAAAGACGAACAGTATGAATTATGAATTAGCTTGTATTTTATATAGTTAACAATTAACATAAGGTGGACGCGAATTACAACACCGAATTTATAAAACTTACACTTTGCGTCCGCAATGAACGCCAACTCGTCTATTTATGTTTTCTTTAGTTGTTTATTTTTATGTGATTAAAATATGAGAGAGAAATTGGGATTTTGTTTATTTTAACATTTAATAGTATGCAATAAATGACCAATTTGCGTCCACATTATTATGATTGTAATAAAAGATACAATCGATATAATAATCGATCACACGTGGACGCAAACTAAACCCACAAGGGATAATATTTTAGCAAATTGCGTCCATTTTGTAATGAAATAGAAATGATAACATAAATATTTGATATATATATTTTTTAATAATTTAAAACGCATTTTTGATTAACACTGAGTTTAAAATTTGATTTATACGAATTTAGTGCAATGAAATGCGTTATTTCTTTTATTCCATATTTTTTCTATTCAAAATGAGTTCGAGACAAGAAAGAAGCAGGATAAGAAAAAAAATCAGAAGATGATTAAATAAAGAAAGCGTTTAGTGATATTCGTGAGAGGAAGATACATAATTATGAAAAAATTATGCTATTCCGAAGACCACAATATTGGACAACATGTACCGTTATTTTTTTTAATCTTTGATTTTAAGTTCCATCGATGTTGAAAACAATAAATAGTTATTTATAGTTTCTTTAGAGTGATTTAATAATGATAATAATGTTAATTTTTTTATTAATTTAATCTTAAATGTAGAAATTGTAAAAAGCCAATCTTTCTTTAGATTGTATTAACAATATCACCCTTATATTCCTTCTCTAAGCTGGTGGACGCGAAATGGTCCACAGGTGGACACAATTTAGATTTTTTGGACGCAAACTGGGTAAAATGCCAAATATTGAAGTTTGTCTATTTAACAAAAAAACAAAGTATAAAGTTAATATTAAAATAGACTATATAATGAACGCATACATTTTTCATTGAATCAATTTGCTGGAACAAATATTTTACATTTTTATTTTCTCCTTCAAACTTGCCAACTGTACTAAATGGATGCGAACAGGCGAAATGACCCTACTATGGGTACTAGATAATGGATAAACATAGGTAGGTACATATAGATAGTTTTTTTGTAAATACATATATGTTATACCAGAGACGAGTAAGAATATAGACTTACAAAGTCGAACAAAAAAATGTGACTCGATAATTCGTTAACATAAATGACGAAAGATGTCGCTACTCGTATCGAATCGCAAAATAATTAGGGCCAGATGACGCGTGACGTCACTTGTACCCCCGCTTAATGGTACATAACATCACTAGATGGCGTTATATTCAATTTACTTGTCTTAAATTTATTATCGTGGACGAAAAACGACAACGTAGGTAGCCCTTGTGCAATGTGCAAGGTCATTCGAGAGTTGAGGCCCTCAAGGGTGCTCAACCTACCTACTACGGTACTATCAATAATGCTATCGTTCAACTCTTTAATCAATTTCAATTTTCGAATTATGTGCGTGGTTTAAGTACTTTAAGGTCTAAATTTGCAATGAAATGTTGCACTATATTTTGCTGGTCTGATAACAAAGCTGGCAGATGGCCTCGTAAGCCCACCGAGCTTAGGGTCGATTGATTTGTTTTGAGGAGCACTTCATACTTAGATGATATCCAGGGTCTGATGATGAAGCTGGAAGGTGGCCACGGTATCTCTGTGATAAAACGACATAAACCGACCGAATTTGGCCTCGATTAATTTGTGTTGAGGAGCACTTTACACCTAGATGATATCCAGGGTCTGATGATGAAGCTGGGAGGTGGCCACGGCATCTCTGTAATAAAACGACATAACCCGACCGAGTTTGGGCTTGATTGATCTGTCTTGAGGAGCACTTTACACCTAGATGATATCCAGGGTCTGATGATGAACCTGGGAGGTGGCCACGGCATCTCTGTAATAAAACGACAAAACCCGACCGATTTTGGGCTTGATTGATCTGTCTTGAGGAGCACTTTACACCTAGATGATATCCAGGGTCTGATGATGAACCTGGGAGGTGGCCACGGCATCTCTGTAATAAAACGACATAACCCGACCGAGTTTGGGCTTGATTTATTTGTCTTGAGGAGCACTTTACACCTAGATGATATCCAAGGTCTGATGATGAAGCTGGGAGGTGGCCACGGCATCTCTGTAATAAAACGACATAACCCGACCGAGTTTGGGCTTGATTGATTTGTCTTGAGGAGCACTTTACACCTAAATGATATCCAGGGTCTGATGATGAAGCTGGGAGGTGGCCACGGCATCTCTGTAATAAAACGACAAAACCCGACCGAGTTTGGGCTTGATTGATTTGTCTTGAGGAGCACTTTACACCTAGATGATATCCAGGGTCTGATGATGAAGCTGGAGGTGGCCACAGCATCTCTGTTATAAAACGACATACTTAAGCCCACCAAGTTTGGGGTGGATTAATTTGTCTTGGGGAGCTCTTTATGTACACCTAGATGATATTCGGGGTCTGATGATGAAGCTGGAGGTGGCTACGACATCTTTGTAATAAAACGATGTAACCCTACCGAGTTTACCCTAGACGGCCGGTTGGCGTAGCGGGAGTGTAAGCGACGCACCGCTACGTCAAAGGTCGCGGGTTCGATTCCCGCTCAAGTCAAACATTTGTGTGCATGAATATGGATATTTGTCTTGATCTGGGTGTTTCTATGTATAACATATAAGTATGTATTTACAAAAAAAAGTTTAACTATAGATATGTATGTTTATCCATTATCTAGTACCCATAGTAGGGTCATTTCGCTTGTTCGCATCCATTTAGTGCAGTTGACAAAGGACAATGGGCGGTTTTGGGCGGTCGGCGGCCATCAATGAATTTAATATCAAATAAAAGTACTAATAATTAGGAACATCTTTTACTATGGGCATTACGCTGTATTCCATTTAGGAAAAGAAATATTTGAATGTCAATATAACCTAATTGTATAGATAAAAGTTTTGTGACACGGTAACACATCATCAATATACCTAATTATTTAATAAAGTATCGCACGTGATCTTTCGTGTGAAGATAGCTCGGCGTTATAAGGCTGAGCACCTAGTACAGGGCGTGTAAAATATTGAAGTATACCGAGAGCAACAAATAAGACGTCTTAGCGAATATATCGAAGAGGAAGAAGTGTGGTTGTTACCCGTTCGAATACAGTCAAGGCACGTTAGACCTAGGACTTATTTATCATCGTCCTAGCGTTATCCCGGTTGCATCCGAGACTTACGCCTTGAAGCTCGACGTCCGCTTACTAGTCCAAACAGACATGACAGAATATCGGCTTTTCCACAGAAGGATCACTGCCGTCTGACCTCCGTAACCCTAAGGTATAGCGATATTTCCATAGCTTAGACCAGTATCAGTTTATTTGAGGCAACCGTATTGACTTTCAAAGATCTTCATTAAAGCCAAGACCGACGGTATATTCTGCTCTCCGAGGCATGGGGCAAGCGATAATTAACTATTTAATACGTAAGTAAGATCTGGGACTTATTATTCATAGATTATTCCGAGTTATAGGCGCACGGTCAAATGCTGCGCACATAATTATTATGTGCGTAGTATGGTATATTATATACTTATATGGCTGGGTAAGAAATCAACCCGAAGAGTTGCGATTAGCAGCAGCAGAATTAACTGGGATTATAGAGGATGAATGAGAGGAACTAGGCTACACAAGGCTTAAAATCATACTTAATTCTTTTTTTAAACCATTATCTTCTTTCATAACTTTATCTACATACAATAATTAATTATGCATTATAATAGCTTATTATTTATTGATGATATTATGTTAGTTATATACAGAGTGTAACAAGACCCTTAACGAAAACTGAAATCCTATGTTGTACCAATCAGTACGAACATTTTTTGCTTGGGCACTATACCTGGGAAATTACTGGTTCAGGAGATATTGAGGCTCAAAGTTAATATGGAATTTTTCTAATTAGGTACAAAGTCGATGCATTAACCCCCTCATATTTTCTTTAGATGCCCTATAACCCCATGAATATGTAGGTATTTCGAGAATTGCACGCGCGCGCTTTTAATTGCAGTTAAAAAAATGTAAAAATTTCAAAAAAAATCGTTTCCCAGCTATTAGTTTTGGTTAGTATCACTTGGCATGATGTCCACAACGAGTAGACTTCGGCTTAGTGATTGGTCTTGTGACACTCTGTACCCTTATAACCAAATAAAGATTTTATGTTTATAACAAATTGTATGGTAACTGTATTATATATGTAGGTATATTATTTAACATTAGTTACATCTAAATAGTAAAATGCACCTACCACTTTCATCTCTGCACCACCTTAAGGTTGACAGGTAGAGAATGCCATATGGCATTATGTCCACCGATGTACACTATGTTTGTGCATAAATGATTAAATAAAATAAATAAATAAACTGTACTTACACATTAGTAAGCACAGTTACCATACAATTTGATACAATAATATGTGATATATTATAAAATGACAATCTAAATAAGTTGTTTCACTTTCTTTAACACTTTCGTTAGCCAGAGTAGTAAGTAAAACGATTAAAGTTTGAAATAGTTTAAAAATATATAAACATTTTTGTCACTTCAAACTATCAATAAAAACAACTTTTAAACTATTGATTACTAATAAACTGATTTAAATAATAGTTACAGGTAGCACGCCACTGCGTAATGTTGATGTTGTGCATGTATTGTTAGAGAGAGATGCAGGTGGCCTTTAATGTTGCGTTCTCTCTCCCACCGGCGGACACGAATAGGCCCCACTCTGCCACTCTATTCTTAATATCTCTATGCTCTTATACGTTGAGGTATTGACGGTACTGACTTTTCATTTTATTAGTGTGTTAGTATACTTATTATCGAGCATTTTTAAAGGGAGGTCCGTAAATGGACGCGAATTGGGCGATGGACGCGAACAGGCGAAATGACCCTACAAGCTAAAAGCTCTGCTTAGTTACCTCAAAGACTATTAAGCATACTTTTATTGAATTGTTTTATTTTTTTGTTTTCTGCTATTCTGTTAACTATAAAATAACTAGGTACATTTAAAATAGTTTTACTACATACATTATTATTGTCAGTGCTATGCATACCGTAATTGTCATATTATATCAGATACAATGCCTTTTAAGTGTTTACCTTAACTGTATAAATATATATGATGTGGTTGTGCTAATAAATAAATAAATTAATTAATTAATTTGGGACTAGATGGTGTTGTGTGAATGTGGTAGAATATTATATTATATAATTATAGTTTGGGCTCGATTGAATTTTCTTGAGGAACACTTTACACCTATGTGATAATAATTATGATACTAAGATACTACCTATAGCGGTACCGGGTTCGATTCTAGGTATAGTTGCTTTTTGCATTTTCTCATACAAAGTACCTAGTTAATAAATAATATGGTCTCACTCATGGTATGAGTTCGTGCGTGCGTCCTTGAGGCATACATAGAACTAGTTCGTAGATGGTTGTTTACGAATTGTTACTAAATAAGTGTATCTACCTATAAAACCCGTAACGTACCCATCCCATCTAAATAGGTAATTTTATTTTGGTGTAAGCGTCATCTAGTGAAAATTCAATGTAAACCGTTGTACATTACCTTTCGTGTTTTTACTACGCCATCTATTAGTACACGTTCAAAAGTGATAAAATATGCACGTAAAATGAAATAGATAAATTAGCTTATTATGAGCAATATTACCAATTCTAAAAAATACTTAAACAATTTCAATGGCCGTTAATGAAAAAATAATGATATTTTTAAGACTTGTCTGGCTGTAATTAACGTCGCGTGCTATTTGATCAGCGCCCTCTGGATATAGCTCGCGATTTGAGCTTTTTCCGAGGCACATTTTTTTGTTCGACTTTGGCAGTCTATATTCTTACTCGTCTCTGGTTATACATAGAAACACCCAGATCAAGACAAATATCCATATTCATGCACACAAATGTTTGACTTGAGCGGGAATCGAACCCGCGACCTTTGACGTAGCAGTCGCTTACACTCCCGCTACGCCAACCGGCCGTCTAGGGTAAACTCGGTAGGGTTACATCGTTTTATTACAAAGATGCCGTAACCACCTCCAGCTTCATCATCAGACCCCGAATATCATCTAGGTGTACCTAAAGAGCTCCCCAAGACAAATTAATCCACCCCAAACTCGGTGGGGTTATGTCGTTTTATAACAGAGATGCCGTGGTCACCGCCCAGCTTCATCATCAGACCCTGGATATCATCTCGGTGTGAAGTGCTCCTCAAGACAAATCAATCGAGCCCAAACTCGGTCGGTTTATGTCGTTTTATCACAGAGATGCCGTGGCTACCTTCCAGCTTCATCATCAGACCCTGGATATCATCTAGGTGTGAAGTGCTCCTCAAGACAAATCAATCGAGCCCAACCTCGGTGGAGTTAGGACGTTTTAATACAGAGATGCCGTGACCACCTTCCAGCTTCATCATCAGACCCCGGATATCATGTAGGCGTATAAAGTGCTCCTCAAAACAAATCAATCGACCCCAACCTCGGTGGAGTTAGGACGTTTTAATACAGAGATGCCGTGACCACCTTCCAGCTTCATCATCAGACCCCGGATATCATGTAGGCGTATAAAGTGCTCCTCAAAACAAATCAATCGACCCCAAGCTCGGTGGGCTTACGAGGCCTATCAAACCAGCAAAATATAGCGCAAAATTTCATTGCAAATGTATACCTTAAAGTATTTAAACCACACATATAATTCGAAAATTAAAATTGAAAGAGTTGAACGGTAGCAATTGATAGTACCGTAGTAGGTAGGTTGAGCACCCTTGAGGGCCTCAACTCTCGAATGACCTTGCACAAGGGCTACCTACGTTGTCGTTTTTCGTCCACGTTAATAAATCTGAGACAAATATGCAATAAATTGAATATAACGCCATCCAGTGGTGTTATGTACCATTTAGCGGGGTCACGACTGACGTCACACGTCATCTGCCCTAATTATTTTTCGATTCGATACGCGTAGCGACATCTTTCGTCATTTATGTTAACGAATATCGAGTCACATTTTTTTGTTCGACTTTGTCAGTCTATATTATTTACTTGTCTCTGCTAATACCAAGGGTATGCCTCCGAATAAGGATCTCCATAGAGCCTTATACCGAGGTATGGCAACCACAAATAGTATTTTAGGGTACCTTAAACAAAAACTTTCGCGAAATATCGGAATCCTTTATACATTCGCCGGCCGCCTCGCTACAATTAAGCGTTTGCGCTTAGCCGCATTTTGGATTTTCTTGATACCTACCTACTAAGATATATTCAAATTTTATATGAATATGAACGAATACGTGTGTTATTAATAATTTAGAATAAGTAAACTATCTACTTGAAATTTAATAAAACTTTTTAAAACATTTATTATTTTATTTATAAACTCCTTTGTGACTAGAGTAGGAGCATATTTTCAAGAAATAGCACTACTATTTTACTATTATTATTTAACTTATAAAATTGCTGTACGGAACCATTAACTCCTTTTTATTCTACCTCGGAATTAGGAACCGACAACCGCGGTATTAGGTTTGAAGCCTGAAAATACCTCGGAATTAGGGAAAATCGACTTTGCTATAAAACTATTTTTTTTCATGAATAAATCTTTTGAAAAGTCACATAATAATAGAAGTTATACAAAATTTAATGTACATTTTAGCTGAAATAATATTTTTACATAGACTAAAATATTTACAAATGCTTATTTTTCCTGCTTGCTTCCAAATGTCACGAAATACCTCGGTATAAGGAGCCTTTACCTTAGGTTGAGGATGTTCTAAGGCCTTATGTTCGTCCATTCGCACAAACGCTTGGCTCCGATTTCATGTTGATGCATGACAATGCGCGTTCGCATACAGCTTTGCACACACGGGAGTACCTACTTGGCAAGGGAAAACATCCTGGTATTGCCTTGGCCTGCACAATCGCCAGACCTCAACCCCATCGAGCATGCATGGGACAGAGACGTGTTTTAAAGGACTTGGATAGAGTGTCAACAACCCAACAACTGATGGACTTACTAAAATTTCATGGAGAGCGATTCCCGCAGGATAACATTAACAATCTCATCGATTCTATGAATAATCGGTGCCAGCAAGTTCTCAATAACAGAGGAGGCCACACTTTGTATTAAATTATACAATTTTTGTACAACCATTTAATTTTAGTTTAAGTTTAGTTGATTAGGCACCTTACTTTGTACTACGTACATACAGTAGGTACTTACTCGTAATTATTGTTAATTAAGATTATTAAAAAAAATAAAAATACGAATTGTTGTTTAATATCAAAAAAGCATTAAAAATAATATAAATAAGAAAATACTAAGGATTTAATGCGAAAACACATTGTAAAATTGATTTGTATGTGTTGCTTAGACATTTTTGATATGTGTGCAGAAAATACCTTTCTTAGGCAGAATAGGACAAACCTTGAACAAAAAAGTATATACATGTATTATTAACCTCTTTTCAGTTTGAAAGTCTGTGGGTCCATACATTATCCAATCTCTTTGGTTCATACATAACCGTAAATCTATCTATCTATTTTTTTTTAATTTGGCCCTTTTTTAGTATGTCACCTACTAGTCGACCAAGCCAACTAGACGAATGTCAACCTGACAAAATTCAACATAATTCAACAATTATAATTCAGAAATTATTTATCGTAACGTGCGAACGCGGCGTGTGAACGTATAATGCGCCTGCAATCGGTACTAGGAATTTCTGGATTATAATTATTGAATTATGTTGAATTTTGTCACGTTGACATTCGTCTAGTTGGCTTGGTCGACTAGTAAAGTGCTCAATCAGACTGCACTAGCGGGTGCGGGCGCGGGTGCGGGCGCTCGGGTCTTGGCGTCTGCATATTCACAGTGCCGAGCGAGCTTCGTGTGTCATTGCACAAGTGTTTGGTCGTTCTCAAACTTTGAGCTGCTACGTATTTATTTAGAAGACATGGATGAAGATTTGTTTTCATTAATGGAAAATTCATACTTAAAATGGAAATTGCTATATATGAAGTTTGGCACACATGATTTAAATAAAGGAAGATAAAGGTTTGGAGACTTTTACGTATTATACGCTGAGTTACGGACGAAACAATTGTTTTATTTCTTCCCATAATTTGTTTATGGCTGCCCTATTTAAATGTTGCAGATGTTTACTTTGCCAAATAGCTGTGCGATGTTGTACTGCAGATATAAATTCTTCAGTATTGATGTCCATGATTGACGACGCTTCGGCGGGTAAATCAAAATGGTTTAGAACCACACGCGTAGTCACCTAACAGACGCTACCTATATCACTCTGAACGACACGGGCGGACTGAGCCATTAGAAACACCCGCGCCAGCCGCGCGCGCGCCCGCCACATGAAGACGCGCGGCTCGCGCGCGCACTGTGAACGCTATGGGCGTCTGCATACATTTGAATTACACGCGCCCGCGCTAGCACCCGCGCCGGCCTCCACTCTGAAAGAGTACTTTGGTCGGCGTAGGTACGTCCGTCTTGAGCGTCCCCTACCGACATCTCCATTCATTCTTACACGATACACTTCTTTCATATTTCTTCTTTCATCCATCCGTTCCAAATGTCCAAACCATCGCAACATTCCTTTTTCAATTCTTGTCACTACATCTTCTTTTAGACCACACTTCTCTCGTATCATACTGTTTTTCACTTTATCTATCAGCCTTAATCCGCACATACTCCAGTTTCAGCTCTCATTTCCACAGCATTGATTCTACTTTCATGCTTCTTCTGCCATTACCTACCCATGATTCGCTACCATACATCAGTGTTCTCGCCAAAACTCCCTGCAGTACAGCAAGGCGAGCCTTAGGTACTTGGGATAGTTTCGTTACTGATGATGGACTGTAAGGCGCCATTCACACTATTTCCTGCTTTCACTCTCCTTTCAACATCTCCCTCACATTTCCCATCTCTCGTAAACAAAGACCCTAAGTGCGGTTTCAGATTAGCGTTTTATACGCGCGTATAAGCTCGTTTTTGGAAGCGCATGTAGGCGCGTATAGGCGCGCCTTTTGGCACACGCGCAACTCGTACGAGCGTTGACGCGCTTCTAAGCTCGTATAACCACGAGCCGTCAAAATCCATGTTGACATTTATTTATTTATTTATTTATTATTTAGGTTTACCAACAGTTGTTACAATAATTTTATCACATGTTACATTGATATATAGCTTGACTTAATTGTACAACTAATTAAAGGTAAACACCACATGCGATTAGATTCTTAAGAGCTAGGAAATACTAAATCTATGAGTTTGAGGCAATAATATTATATACAAAAAAGAATATTTGAGGGTAACTTATAAAGAATTTACATTTGTTTCGATCAGGTATTGTCGAAATTTATTGACACTTACGGCAAATATATCGATCGATCCAGAACATCTATTGAGAGCTCTACTAATCCTTGGAATAGCTGAATTGTAGCCTAGCACTGTCTTTCGAAACGGGGGCACTAACAGAGGAGCTGGCGCACGTGGTATACGACGTGGGACATTGAACGTTATGCTGTCTAGTATCTGGCGGCAGTCAGTTTGATTATGGAGTATTTTATATAAAAATAATAGATCTATTATTGTTCTACGCTTTTCTAATGAAATCATTTTAAAATGAGTAAGCCTTTCATTATATGTCCACTTCTTAGGCAATCTGTCTGAGTAAGATAGGTGCCATAGAAACCTTTTTTGTATGCGTTCTAATCTAAGGACATGTACAGAATAGTGCGGTCTCCATACAGTAGGACAGTACTCTAGCTGGCTGCGAACTAATGCATTATACAGCATGATTTTAGTATGCGAATCACGGAAAATTTTGCCATTCCTAATCATAAATCCTAACATACTTGAAGCCTTTTTAATTATCGATTCAATATGAGGCAGGTAGGTAAGTTTTCTATCCAGCACTACACCGAGATCTCTGATCTGTTCCATTTTTTTTATCTGGTGACCATCAATATTATATGTAGAGTTAATGTAAGATAATTTTCTGGTGAACGTCAAGTGGTAACACTTGTCGATGTTTAAATTCATTCCATTCAAAAAACACCAATTCTTAAATTTGGTCATGTCTTGTTGTAGTAATGAAACATCAGATTCAGATTCTATTACACGGGAAATTTTGAGATCATCTGCGAATAAATATGCGTTGGAATATTGAAAGCAACTGGAAACATCGTTTATAAAGACATTAAACAAAACAGGTCCCAGATGCGAGCCTTGAGGGACTCCTGACAATATTTGGAACAATTCTGACCTATAACCATTCACGACAACAAAAAAGAATCTTTCGCTTAGGTACGAGTTCATCCAATTTAATAGGTTGCCCGATATACCATACATTTCGAGTTTCTTGATCAGTATTGTATGAGACACTCTGTCAAAAGCTTTACTAAGGTCTGAGTAAATAACATCGATTTGCTTATGACGATCTATGGCAACTGCAAGTGTTTCTGTAAATGATACCAAGTTAGTAACGGTCGATCTGGCTTTGACGAAACCATGTTGATGTTCAGTAATATATGGTTTGAAGTGGTTTTGTATTAAGGGACAGACGAGAGATTCAAAAATCTTAGCTACCGTCGATAGAAGCGAAATTGGTCTATAATTTCCGACATGATTTTTTTCACCTGACTTAAAAATGGGTACAACTTTTGCGAATTTCCATTCCTTCGGAAATATTCCAGAGCTCAAAGATTTGTTGTAAATAAAGTAGAGAGGTAATACAAGGTTGGCAGCACAATTTCTTAAAAATAATGGTGGTATACCATCTGGACCCATTCCTTTAGTAACATCTAGACTCTTGAGTCTATTGTGTATCGAATTTTTGTCTATAGTTAGATTTGCAAAACATGAACTACTGATATTTATGGCGTCAAGGTATGATGAATTTAAATTAGTATTGTCTAAGTTGTCAATCTCGTTATACACCTTCGAAAAGTTAGAACCAAATAAATTGCATATGCCCGGACCATCGCCCGCCTGGCTTGAATTGTCCATCATTATACTAGGATATGCAGTGCTACTTCCTCTCTTAGATTTTATATAGGACCAAAAAAATTTGGGGTTTCTACAAATCTTTTGTTCGATATCTCTAACATATTCATTGTACCTTTCCTGTGCGATCTTTTCACATCTATCACGGAGCAAGCAAAAACTTATCCGGTCCAATGGATTTCTATATTTTTTGTACCTAATGCGTAAATTATTTTTTCTCTTAACATAGCTATAAGTGGTTTGTTAAACCATACCGGGAACTTTCCTGTTCTATGCTTACTGAACGGAACATTTTTATAAACAATCTCTTTAACAACGCCATAAAATAATGCTACCATGTCGTTCACGTCAACACAATGCCTTAACAAGTCGTGCCAATCCAGAGCAGATAATTCCCTATTAATTTCCTTATAGTCCGCGCGATGAAAATTTAATTTACAATTACTTAGGTTTGGATTGAGACCAATTACCCGATCAATAAGTGACAATTCAATATCCAGCGGCGGATGTAGAGGGTCAACCGATGAAAGTACTTCACAAGAGTCGCTTACCTTACAACTTGGTACATCGACGAATACGAGATCGAGAACTTTTTGATTGTTGTTAGGAATAAAGTTACACTGCCTCAAATTAATAACATTAATAAAATCGATAAATTTTCTACTTAGCGCCGAAATGTGCTCATTATTTACAAAATTCCAATCTATATTACTTAAATTGTAGTCTCCAAACATGCAAGTGTATCCCTCATAAAATTCATATAGTGTATTACAATTTGTTATAAAACAATCCATGAGTTGCATGGAAACAGGAGGGGGGAGGTAAACTGCACAAATGGCTAACTCTTTAATAGGTCCAGTTCCTGCCAATTTAATGACGACCCATAAATCCTCACATTTACTTTCCCAATTGTACATGCGTGTTGCACCGAAACGTTTTTGAACGGCTATTAAAACGCCTCCGCCCTCCTTATGTCCATGAAAGCCAGTAGTCTGCCTGTCACGTCTAAACACATCATAACGATCATCAAATATCTCCGAACTTAAGATATTAATGTTTAGCCATGTCTCAGTTAAAGTCAAGACGTCACTACCGTTTCGAGCGAACACGCCCGTTTACGTGAGTCCGGTTTTTTGAAGCGCGTATTGTAGCGCGCGTGTAAGCGCGTATGCTAAAACGACCGTATACGCGCAGAAAAATACGCTAATCTGAAACCGCCCTAAATACCTACACAAACTCATTCACTTGTTTCACTTTTTAATCTCCTATCATTATGTTACATTCAGTTATACTGTCCTCCCTCTCTATTCTATGACCATGACCTTAGTCTTGCTTACATTCATTTTCATGCCCTTCTTCTTATTATATCATCATCATCATAATCATCATCAGCCTATATCAGTCCACTGCTGGACGTAGGCCTCTCCCATGGCGCGCCAATGAGCTCGGTCTTCAGCTTTCCTCTTCCAATCCCTGCCCGCTGCCCTTCGAATATCATCGCATCTTATTATACCTAGGTATATATATTTCTAATTCTATATATATATTTCTAATGCATATTAAATAAAAATATTAGCATTCTGCACACCTTCTACATGTAAGCAATAAGTGAGCACAACTTTCATAATCCTCCGTTCGCGCATTTCTCGTAAGAAGGGATCACAAAATTACGCTTTACCTATTAATATATAGATTATGCACCTGTCTAGGTATATATTGACAGCAGGCATGGTAGGTACTGCGTATCGGTATCGGACAAGGCAGTCATAAGCCCATAAGCCTAAATTAGGTGTTAGCCTCATAAATCGCTCCTTTGTAGGCTAACTATATGTCGAATACGACTATTTGACCTTATACCTATTTGGATAGCGCCACAAACTCATTCGAGGGTTGGATCTACGGATGCTGCCGACTATTCTATCGGAAGCGTAAGGCAGCTATGCTGGTCAAGAAGACGACGGGAGTGTGACCGCGTGCACCCTTCGCCCAGCTTTATGCTTCTTCCAGAGAATAGCTTTGTCGGCGTCCATGTAGGAAGGTTTTGAATTAGGTACCTCCTAATTATGGCAAGAACGATGAGAAGTTTTTACATTGATATTTAATACCTACCTACTTAGTGTAAGTAGTAATTAGGTATAAATAACAATTACCAAATAAATAGGTAGCTATAACTCAAACGAAGTGAATGCGGATTGAAAGCGCGGTTAAGATCAGTACCTATCTAACTACCACCTTTAATTGGCCTTACCTACTACCTATATCACGCTGGCCATGAAAATTAGGCATTATCCTGTCGTAATCACTCGCCGTCCTCGAATGGAAAATAGGGTTTACTTACCCCTGAATTCATACGGGTTATTTTTTATCTTGCCATTATCCATTTATTTACCTACCGGTACCTATTCAACAAAGAATAACCGCTCTCAAAGCCCAAAGAAAATAAACGTATAGGTCATTCAAGGGGACGACCTACAAAAAGACGTTCTCCCTATCAGGACATAGCCAAGAGTTTAAAAGCATTCTGTTAATTATTCATTCCTGTATGTGTTCAATTAAAGTGCAGGCCGCACTTTAATTGAACACAGACTACCTTTTAGAAGATGCGAACGAAAAGGTTTGGTGACCTGAATTTAGTATCCCGTATTTAAAGATTAGTAACGACATCTGTGTTACTTTTTTAAAACCATTTTAATGTGTAACTTTAAAGCTAGGTGGCGCTTAGCGGCCAGTTATTGACCCGTGTCCAGGAGGTTGCCCCATCCCACTTTTTTCCGTTCAGAAATCAAAATTTATTTTAACTATAGACTAACCCGCTTAACTTCGCATCGCCTAGAATATTATAATAATGGCAGAATTTGCGATAACTTAAAATTAGAAACAAGAAAATTGTATTTTTTCCCTTTTAAAATTCCTAGTTGGTCTTCGAATATTGGCCGTTGTTTTCCTCTTGTTCTTAGCCACACATTTAGGGACAATTTTTTATTTATTTCGGATCGATCAGCTCAAAACTGGTCTATGTATGGAGCATTGGGTGAGGCCATTTTCAGCAGTGGAGGTCTATTTGCTCAAATGATGATGATGGTTTAATATATCTATCATCCAAACTGTACACAGAACACAAAAAACAAGCACTGGTTGTATAGCGAATTAGTTAGATATAGGTACACATTCAAATTCCTTGACGCACTCATTCATTCGCGCAGACAGTATAAAACCAACTCCCTTGCAAGCTCTGGTGGTACTGTCGACCCATGTAGCTGTCATGCTTTGTGGGGCCACAACCTTTCCTTTTTGTCTCATTCATACAAAGAACATCAATCTTTCTATCATCCATCATCTGGCATACTTCATTCAATTTGCCGTCCAGTTCTCCTCCAACATTTAATGTTGCAAACCGGCTTCCCGTAGGCCGCTTTTCGCCCTTGCGGGAAACGAGACTTGATGGGTTGCGAACCGGGGCGCCGCCGTCTGGAGAAATATAATTTTTAGTTCCTATACCTAGCGTTCCCACGAGCATTAGGGATTTCAAATGTGCATCCCCGCAGATCCCTTTACGGGGATAAGGTGGAATCCCATCTGTGCCCTGTGACCACCAACACAGGCACCCTCCGTTTGCGACCAGCTTGCCCTCGGACCACGAATCCCTCTGGACGGGTCGGTTGACACCTTGGATTGGGGTTTGTTTTCGGGTATGCTCCCTAAATGTTGTTTTAATTTCGGAGTATTCCTTCTCCTAAACGGGTAGCCGACCAAAGCTAAAGAGGCCCAGATATTGCCAATTTATTTTATATAATTACGCCATGTCTAACTGTGAATTTTGTTGCAATAGTATATTTACCAAACCAGAATCCGCTAAATGAAGGTTTAATATAAAAAGCAAAGAAAGCTCGTTCGCATAAGCTTGAAGTGATCTGCGTTGCACCAACACGCTAGAGGTGACTAGCTAACTTTGAAGGACACTTCAGTTAGTTTCATTGAGTAATCTTATCCATCATTAAGCCAGTCTCATAAGCAATCTTAAGCTACTACATTTTATGAAGTCTGATAATGTAATAATAATATAGAAAGGATGCTTGTATCATATAGACTCATATCTTGGTAACCCGATTGTATGTTTTATTAAAAGATTATTCATTTGATAAGAAATGTCTTCCATTTCTTATTTTAATACCCGGCAGTAATTTATTACAACTGCTGGTGGTTAGATTTAGGTTTATAAGCTGATATAAAATTTTAATTCAATAACCATATTTTGTCGCTTTGATTAAAAACATTGTGATATCACCCTGACCGCTACAGACTAACATAAATGTAAAATGGACAGGAATTAAAACATATAGTTAGAAAGAAAACGATCACATATTTCCTGATTATAAATTTATTTAAGGTAGTTCTATTACGTTTGGTAATTGACTGTAGACGATAGATCGATGATAAATGCAATAAAATATGTAATGATTAAGATCATGACAATTAAAAGGTATTTTCATAACCAAATTATTTAATTAATTAAAAACTAATTACATAATATCAGTCATCTTATATATTCATTACAATTCCCACTAATCCCAGTTCATATTTTAACTGCACATAATTAAGCTCGCAATAAAATGATATTTCTGCACGTTACAGTTTTTAACTATTAGTAAATAAATTAAATATGTATTGATGATCATTAAATTAAATAAGAGTCAAAGGTAGAACACGCCTAAATCTTCTCAATTAAATTGGGAAAACTACCATGTTTTAGCAAAATAAATGAATTTGAATTTGAAAGGTAGTAAACAAAATAATTGATTAGTGGCTCTAATCTGATTCTTGTCACAAACGTCATTTTGAAGATTTCAAACATGTCTTTACGCAAAGACTTGTCGCAATGATAAGTACAAAATAAAACATTAAATAATACCCTACGATACAGTGAAAATATGAACCTGATAAAACCAGTACTACAGACTGAGATCACTTCGTATGAAGTTTACAATGGCCTTAAACATTAACACATTATCTTAAACAAAATCCCTAATACCCGATGTGTAAGATTCAGGTTAGACGTTTTTAATTACAATATATTAATAAAATATTATGCAAGAAATCATATTATGTAGTAGCTTGCACAGAACTTAATATTATCAGTTCCGTCGCACAAATAACCACTTACACTTCAAGCTGTATTTTCTTTTGTGGTTCAATAGTCAACAATGTGAAGTATGTAGTCAAGATTTTAACTCCAAATCATTCAATAATAACGTCAAATTGTTAAATTCTAGATTGACAACACCACCAAAACGTCAACCTGAATCTTAGCCGATCGATAATAAAAACAACTGACACATAATAAACCTAAAAAGAAATACTTAAAATATAATTTTCAACAAATAATCTTAATTTGGAATTGTAACATAATTATATACATTGCTGCGCGGGATCTTTTTACTTATAATTCTGTTTTAATTTTACATTATATCAACAGGTTTGTAATTATATTCAATTATCAATGACAATAATTTTACCAAGACCCGATCAAATAAAATAGCAGTATAGTAGGCCACTAACATAAGATTTCGTTTAAGAAATTTAAATAAGTATGTTAAAACGATTATAAGTAAAAAGATAGCAGTATCTTTGTCAAATAAACATTACCATGACTATAGTCCATTCACAGTTATTTTACCTCTAGCTGTTAGATTGGCCAGCCTGGGCGTTGTGTTGCTATATTTGGTATATAATACTCCCATTTTAAATAAACATTATTGCTAAAAATGTAGGTACTTATTTTTTTATTGCCTAAGCGATCGTATTAAATATTTATAAGTAATGTTTGTAACAAAAACCTCTTGATATTGGCATGGCTATATGCATGTACATTTATTTTCTTACGAAATAACTAATTTCCTATGAAGATAAGTAGTTATAATAAAAATGTTGTCTATTTATATACAAAGGTAAACGCATCATAATTACGCCAACGTGAGGTTCTAAGTATCGAATACAAAAACTGCAAATTAAATTTTCATATTTATTTTGAATAAGAATGATGTGGGTGTAATTTTACACCTCTGCCTACCCCTGCATGGAAACAGGCGTGAGTCTATAAGAATGATTCATGTGGACTGCCTATGTTATGATGATTCGTAACTGCTGTCAGATTCTGTATCAGACTCAGAATTTAATTTTATTATGAACCTGTCCATTTCAGCATCCGTAGACCCATCTGTTTCACGAAGCTTGTCTTCAATGTGGCGCTCATGTTTGCATTGTTTTTGTCAGTCTTCTGCAGTGATAGATTGAAAAGCTTCTTCAGCTAAATTCACAATGTTGGTTGCCTCTTGTCCTAAATTTTTGCTTGTGACTCGCCTGTTAATGAGACTCCACATAAGTTCAATTGCGTTTAGCTCGCAGTGGTAAGGCGGTAATCTAACTTTGCGGCCATGAGCTTCAAGCATTTGAATTTTTGAAGCATTTCCACTAATATTGGGTAAAATGTTATGCACGGGTAACCCTATGTTACATTCCTGTCATCACAGAGTACAATTCCAACATAAAGAAAATAAACACCGACATCTGTCAGAGGTAAAATAACTGTGAACGGACTGTATTTATACCTTTTTATAATGTCACCCGTTAAGATAAAAAATAATCAAAGTTAATTCGATATTTATATAAAAATACAGTTTATTCATAATATTCATCTTCCAAATATAGTTTTATAAGGTTGAAAGAAGTATAAAAATATTTATTTTCGATTTCGAAAGCGCGAATGGCGTGACTTTATGCTTTGGATATTAGATTAATCAAATAATTTTAGATAGGTGCATAGTGTCAGCATTGTGTGACATAACATTTGCCCTTTTTTCACTGCCAGTCCACTAGACAATAGAAGCAACGTTTTTTATTAGTGTCGGCACACTAATGGATAAGTTCTAATATAAATCCACATAACAGATAAGACATATATTTATTGTGCATAATTCGCTATTGTCCTAATAGTCTAAGATCCGTAGAAGAGAGACCTTCACCGATCTGTTTATTGGATGAAAAGTATTTTATATCAAATTTTGCATGTTAAAAAATATATCGCGATTGGGTTGGTAAAAAAAATCCGGTCCAGGTTAAAAAAAAATGTCAACTCCTTTTCCTGACAGGTTTTTCGTAGGCAACCCAATATCATCGTGTTCGCAGTGGAGTAGCGGTCATTTTAATATAATATTTGTCTATTAAAATAATTGATAAATATAACTAGTGTCAACTTAAGAATTTATACTTGGCAACCCTACCAAATACGCCAGGAAAAATTGACAACCCTATGTAAACATACTTTTTAGGGTTCATACATTCGATTAGTACTAAATTTATTTATTAAACGCGTATATGCACTGTTAAATGAAAATCCAAATACATTTGTTTTCTAGTTTTCCTAGTCTGGGCCGGATTTTTTTTTGCTAACCAATTCGCGATATATATTTTGACATGCAAAATTTGATATAAAATACTTTTCAGCCAATAACCAGATCGGTGAAGGTCGCTCTTCTACGGATCTCGGACTATAATAATAAAAGACATTTTTTTAACAAAAAAGATAATTCAATGATATGCATTTTAGCACTGTATCCTGGTAATACTATCTTCATGGCAAGATTGCAGTAAGTAATTTCATTTGATACAATTAACATTCATGTATGATATCGTGCACACTAGCTATACGCTTGTCGTTGTTAACAGCACAAAATAGTCCTAAGCGTTAGTTATGCGGATTCATTTACAGAAAATAATTTCATGTACTCAAAGGTACACATACCATTGGTACATTTTGTCCATTTTTTTTTAAATTTAAGTTACAACATAAACAAATAGCTTCTATAAATATGCATATAATATTGACAGCATAGAATAATTAAGATGTAGAATTATTTGATGACAATAAGGGCGAAGGATTGTCATAAGATAAAACATATTGTACATGTCGAGAAAATACCGATTGTGTCAGACGCTTCGCAGTTATATATACGCAGATACGTTATTTAGTTAAACGATACAATTTCTCCACTGGGGGTGACTTAGGTATGTTTATTAGGCATAATTAGGTCAGAAAATACAAAGCTATTGAAACTAGTAAATTCCCAAACGTATATAATTGAGGGAGAGAGGATCGTCTCGAGCGAGGTGACAGAAGCAAACGTCACGGGGACTTGGGTCTCTACTATAGCGATACAACGTTCAATGTCACAGTTATCTACAAATCATCCTGACTCAAACAGGCGAAAGGTTCCTCAATCTATGGGGTCTTACTACTAAGCTTTACTTATTTATCAACGGCACGACACAAAAAGCACCGCAGCTCAACGGTGGGCTAAGAGACGTCCTCTTTGACCATAGTTATTTATTGGCCTGGTACAGGGTGCACATAGGTGATCATAACATTGATATGACAAAGAATCAAGAAATATTTCCATTGAACATTCAATATTGACACATAGTTGAACATCAATAACAAACACTGAATATTATACCAGTAGTACAGTAATAATATAATCTATATCGTGGTTATCGTGACGTGGGGTACATCGATGACAATCGGCGGTATACTACGACTCTTAGTTAATAACGTCAAATGGACACATATCGTGAATAAATACTTCATGAGCCCTTTACAGTGTATCGAGTGTCAACATGCCACACAACGACAAGCTCGACCTGAAAACCATTCCTAGCACAGAGATAGAGCGACGATAGATGTGCGTGCGTCGTACGTCGTACATAATGTAGTACCATATTAACATCATATAAACGAATGCAAACGCCTATTACAAAATCTTATAGAACGTATAAACATCACATCGTGACTTATTATTATAATATAATAAATAGTCACGAATAATACTGAATGTATTCAAATGTTCACAAATAAATGTAAGTGAGTGCAGGCAATTGTTTGTTTATGGTCACAGAATATCAAAGTACTGCACTTGAACTATTAACGACAATTATATTACATTAACAACTAACACCAATGCTATGTTTATTAGTAAAAACATAGTAATATCTGTCACAACATAACACCAACTGTATTTTCCATTCCCTGTTCAATGATTTGTCCATTCATTTCTTGAATTAATCACATAAAATCTTCCAGGCCAATGTCCATTTCTCATTTCATTTATACTATTAAAACAGCGAATGACATTTATTTATTCTACTATGATTATATTCAAATATCAGTACCCCCAGATAAAACATTTGATAGTTAGTCGGGGCGATGGAGCAACTTATGTCGACGATCAAGAAGACAGGTCGCGACCGTAGAAGACCCGACTAGATTACAATATGGACACGTTCGAGATGTTGGAATGAGTTCCTTGCGAATCACTCAAAGCTGTGTGAAAATGGAAACGAAAAAATGCCTACTTGCGAGAGAGCCAGTTTGAGCAAGTACTGAGCTTTTATGACGATGCTAAAGCTCAAATGCAACAATTGATTGCTTAAGAAAACTAGCAGCGTCGATCGTGAAAAATCCCATGAAACGATTGCGAGCGGTACACTGCAGGATAGACGTGATGGGTATAAGGCAAGAAAAAGTTCTAAGGTATTTCCTCGAACTGTATATGATAATTTAAAGGCTGTTGCCGAAAAATGGGATTTCGAAGATACGTTATACGAGTTGCAGTCAAAGTTATAGACAAGCTCTGACTGTGAAAATGAGTCTGATGCTGAGTACGATGTAGGGCATTGCCGAGCCTTACATCGTACTCAGCATCAGACAGCTTGTGGCAAAAAATACTCAAAGAAACAATTAGCAAGCTTACATATCGTCGCGATGAAAGATACAATTTGCTGACTGGGCAAGTCTACGGTCATTAGCCTGTACACAGCTTTGGGCTCTAGCACAAGAAATCAACATTTCCCACAAACCGAACATGTCTTAATATACACAGTTAAGAACACACAGAAAGTTTACTTCCCATTTCACTGTAAACGGCTATGTATATAACGTAAGAAGGCTAAAATCCCTAAAGCTAAAAGTGAACTTTGAAATAGATGGCGTCGTTCAAAAGAACGGCGCTCTAAATGTAAGCTGTCGATCCAGTCCAATATATAATGATAACACTTAGTAGATAATGCGCTCTCTGCGTAATCTATTCAGTCGATGTTGCCGTGACCTGCGGACGCCACCAAAGTACGAACGTCACGCCCCGACACTCTAAGCGCATCCATTAGTCGTCGCACAACGTAATACCGCCACTATTTCAATGTTAGAGGGGCAGATGCAGAATTGTTCAATATGCAAAAAACGTTATCGTTACCAACTTTGGTCTGTAACAGACGCCTAACTATGCGAATAGGCACAGAAAGTCAGCAACACTGCAATATATAAATAACGAACACGTTATAATAAGGGTGTATCAATTGCTACACCCGGCAGGCGACGTGCACTTCGTACTTTTGTAGATCGCCAGCAATCAAGATATTAACCTCGACACGACGTATAAACGCTTAACCGCCCAAAAATATGTAACGCACACGCGCGCTTGTATATAATATAAGTAGTTATTTAATTGTAAATACAGTGAAAGCGTGGGCTCCCTTGTAATCAAGAGTACTGGTATACAAGTTCGTAATATCCGTTGGTCGAGGGCGGTGCCTCTCGACGACGGTCAGTCCTGGTATCGAGTGGTGGCAACGAGATGGAGCCGCGCAGCATCAATATATACTCGTTCACGAGCCGACTGACGCATCACAACCTTAGCGTACTAAAATCCACTGGGTCAATTTAGAGTCAAATCAATATAAAAGCAGCGTTTCCGGGAGCAAATAATGTCCATGATATGGCCGGTCATAGTGGGCCGTGGGTGAATTAATGGTCGAATTTTAGTATGGAGTCGATGGAGAAGTCAGCCCTGCGTCGTTGCTCGAGCATGATGAACGTTTGGACGGTGCGCAGTGCGTCCGGGTCGGCTGGGGAGGGCCCCGGGGCGGCCGAGGGACGGCCACCGCCTCCGCCGCCACCCAACTCCTTTCAGCTAGGCTTTTGTTGTACTTCCCGCATTATTAGCTGCTAACACACAATTTCATGGAATACATCAGACATTTAAACATGTACCAAATAACCTAGAAGCGTAATGTATGTCTTTTTACCAGCACCGAAATAGGAAAGCATTTGCCATACTCCAATGATGTCAATGGTAATCAGCGATTGCGATATTATGGTCAATGACACGCTGAGTAAAAAATAATAATGGCACGAACAAAACTAATCAACGTATGTGTCACACGACCATTCCCTCCAGCAGCCGTATGAGTATATGGAGCAAATCATGGGAGAGACGCGCGGTACTTGGTGTATGTCTGTCTGTACAAATAGTCGGTAGTTTGTGCCGATCGGTCGGACGTGTGTACCTGGTGCGAGCGCTCGGAGGTGATGGTCTCGGCGGCGCGCACGGGCGGCGGCGGCGGCCGCACCTGCGCGCCGTTCTCGCGCTGCATCTGGCACCGGCTCGGCTCCGGCGGACCGCTCGTCACTGACACAAACAACACACACCACTTTACAACACCTAACGAAACGATTTTCCTTTCTATTTTTTTCAAAAATCAGCTCTCTCACTAGGAATAAAACCTTTTTCCCGAGGGACTTTACAAACATACAACCAACGGACACAATGAACACCTAGATTCGAAACATCAATAGGTATATGGATCACAGCGTTCGTTGTCTCGTCTGGGAATCGAACCCACAAGACTCGGCGCGGTGTCAAGCGAGGCTTAAAACCCTTCGTCAGCTATGCAGTCAGTTTTATTGTATTTGTTAATAATATTCAGTTCAGAACATTTGAACAGAATTCAAGCTATGAAGTCTAATTGTTGATTAATTAAAATAGGTATATAAACATCTCTATCAGCCGAGATATTTTGACCGACTTGCATTAGTCGTGGCCACATACCTAATGAAGTATGTGTCGTATTATAATAATGAACTAAGAGCTACTAAACCATTCGACAAACCGGTTTCCCACAAAGACCAAAAAAATTACCTATAGATAATAAAACGTCATAAGAAAATTTCAGCTTTGTGGAAAACAGGTTAGTCGAATGTTTTAGTAATTCCATGCCCTGCTATAAAGGTGGAAAATATCATTATCGTAACATAAGTAAGTAAAATCAGTGTGCTACCATTTTCTCTTGTCTCCCTCACTTTACCTGCTACAAAACTTACAGTTTGCCAATGACTACCAAATTAACCATAATAAACACAAATTGCCCATAGTTATAAACATATTATATTATACTAGCTGACCCGGCAAACGTTGTTTTGCAATTTTTTTTTAATTTTTTTTTTTTTTTAAATAGATGTTGGCCGATTCTCATAGATACCGGATAAGCACAAAACATTTCATCAAAATCGGTCAAGCCGTTTCGGAGGAGTATGGGAACGAAAACTGTGACACGAGAATTTTATATATTAGATTCAAATACTGTGATATAGGTAAATTCACGAAAGTTGACCACAAATGGCGGCCGTCGCGCATATGTACATTCGTGCACCAATGGCGTTGCTCCATTCTTGACGCATTTAGGGAATGCGTCAAGAACGGAGCCACGCCATTGACATTCCACCCGCGCCTCACCCCGCACCTCCACAGGGACCTAAAAAATGATTTCTGCGCAGTGGTCATCTTTCGTGAACCGACCTATACTTCAAATTTGACTAGAAACACATCACAAACAAATATAATATAGAATAAAATGCTGTGACTTTGGCAGCAAGTATTAGATAAAAAGACATCATGCATGGACTTTGTATATAAGTATGTTTGTCACGTACCAGTGGTGAGGGGTATAGCGAGACGCGCATTAACAGCTAGTAGGTGGTCTCGGCGTAGCTGCAGATTGCCTACGTGATCCTCGAGCCGAACGTTCTCTGTGCGCAGTTGGTGCAGGCACGACAACAGCGAAGCGACTGTGCATAACAGGGGTTTAGCGATGCGTATACCACGTACACCACTCTCATCGGTATACGCACTTTACCAAGACATTTAAGGTCACTCTTGAATATTATATACAAAAATACATATCTAAAAGTCCTAATAGTAAAAGTTTAATTGTGTTACATTATAAATAAGTAGCAATGGTTAAGATTTAATCAATATTATTTTCTTAATATATCTAGTGATTATGCCTTATACCGTATTATAAATATAATAAAATAGCCCATTACCGTCCCACTGCTGGGTACGGAGCTCTTCTAATGCCCCGTCTCCGCGGGCGTACCTCTCGCGGCGATACTGTCGCTGTGTCACTAAAATCAATAGTAACTATATGAATCCGTTACCACATCGAACATACGAGAGGTTAAGAAATCACCGCGAGACGCATTATTCCGCAGATTGCCTACCCGATAAACTCATAGATGGCGTGGTGATATAAAGGCGAGTTGGCCCCCTGCGAGTAATGACGATGTACGGAATACTAACGTCTCGCAGCGATGACTCGACAACGATACAGCGGAATCTTGGCAAGAGTTTCGCCCACAGAGGCCGTGCTTTACAAGGAAGGTACAAGGCTATAATCTACCATGCTGGTCAAACAGATACTTTTTATACTTGATACTTGACTTTACATACCTTCGAGATTGTTTTTGTATTGAGGCTCTCAGGTTTCATTCTAATTATATTACGATAGGCTGACCGTGACATTGGTATCCTGACACTAAGTGTCCAGCCCTACATCGTGAATGGTGAAGCCGAAGAAATAAAAGCTTATTGTCGTTAAAATATTCTGAATGACCTTAATTATCTTCTTTTAAAATGAATACAGACACAGAAATTATAAATGCGTGGGTACATTGAATCAATAAAGAACGTATAGCACATCGAGGACACAATAGCTACTTCAATATTATGCAAAAAACTTACAGCAAACACCATTTTGTTTTAAATGTACTCAGTATATAAAGTATATTTTAAGGCGTGCCTGTTTATTATTTCATCCTAGATATACCATATCTAGTGTTTAAAATTACAAACAGACAAGGCTCAAACCTTTTTTGTTAGCGCACAATTTTAACACTTTCACTATTGTGACAACGATTTACATATTATTTATAGTTTATGCCACTGGGATACGAAAACGTTTACAATTTTAGCAGTTTTGTTTCACTTCAAGCTGATAAATGTATATTATTAATGAGTTTTATAAATATCACTTGGAGTATGAAACTGCTAAATTCAAAACTTGTTGGAATTGCATGCATTGATACATCAATGACATGCATAACAAAACATGGAACATTTACATCAACAGTACTACGTATACAGATAATATATCAATGTTCTACTGACAGATAAAGTAACTACTGGCCGCATGGCGGACACAAAACGTCGATAAGTTACGTGCAGGTAGGTTCCAGTTATCTGTATCTCTGTTTAACCTGTAGGATGTCGTTATTTCTGTTTCATTTATGTTTATGAGTATCGATACTCACTGTCGAAGTGTTGAGCCTGCTCCATAAGGAATTGGGAGCCTTGTTCCCACTGCCTCTCTAACAACTGATCGAGGCTTTGAGCGCCCGATGACCGGCCGGAGCTGCTGTTAGCACCCTGTCGAAAATATCACACATTATTTTTGATGACCATATGCGTCTACTCAATTTGGCAATTAAGTAGGTAGTCCCCATATTAAAATCAATTCAAGTTAGTGAGTCTAGGCGAAGAGTTTGAGGACCTCAGACCCATGCACCAGGCGTTACCCATTGGTGGTGCACATAATTCTATAATGATATAGAACTTTCTATGTTGAGCACTCGTTACCAAAGATTACACCGAGTTTGAATGTTCAATTTACCTGTTTGAGAAGTTTTCGAAGGACTCTTTCACACCAGTGTGAGATATTAATTAGTACAAAAATATTAGGGAGGCAGTGTAACTTACAGGAGCTGCTTTGTTAATGAGCGGTGGTGGTATAAGTGGGTCTGCGCCGGCCGAGCCCGCGGCGTGCGCGGCGAGCTCGGCGCTCAGCTGCTCCTGCAGACACTGCGCCGCGCCGCTCTCCGGGTTCAGCTCGTTGCCGAGCATGTGAGGTGCGGTGCACGACGCTCCCATCCTGACAACCAGACCACATATTATTTCTCAAATAGCTCAATAATTACTTATAAGATCCTCTTTGGTTTCCTCGTAAAATAGAAACGACTTACTTGGATGATTCCATTTTAGGTTTTAATGGACGCTCGGAGCCTGTAAAGATAGAAACACAAGTTTCATTATAATAACAAAGTAGTTTAATAAATAACGCATGCCTCTGTTGACCTTCGGCATCAGATAGGTGACTTACAAATATATCAGTAACATCTTAGCGAAACATTTAAAAATATAAGTAGTTGTTTACAGATACACAAGTGCGCTGACTACCAATGCCAACGATAGTCATTTGAAAAAAGAATTAGTTAATTATAGGTTGCCCTGTTTATCGTAGAACACAGCCCTTGGTCTTGGCTGTCAGGAAGATCATTGATAGTCGTTATGGGGAGTCAGTAACTCTAAATAAACGGACACTAGTTTAATCTATGGAATATCGCTATATTTTTGGGTTGTGGCAGTCAGATGGCAGTCGCTCTGTGAAATATCTAATATTGTCAATTCTGATTAATGACGGATTAAGAATACAACGGTGACACTACCCCGTATCATTCCGTGGATGTCATAAGAGGCGACTAAAGAAAATACGCAGCAATATTATATTTAGGAGGAGACCGATAAATGTACATCAAACCCTATATATACCCGTCTTGCCAGCATATAGTAGACCAAATCCTGCAATTGACTCACTATATTCAATAGTAGACTGCGTAAGGACAGCGATAGCCAAGTTGATATACCAACAGACTGCCATGCAGAGGGTATCGGGTTCGAATCCACGGCGCGCACCAATGACTTTTTGGAGTTATGTGCGTATTGAATTGTTAAGCCGTCGGTCCCGGTTGTCATGAAGATCTTTGACAGTCGTTACAGGGCGTCAGTACTTTCTAAATAAACTGACACTAGTCTTAACCATGGATTATCGCTATCCCTTCGGGTTGCGGAGGTCAGACAGGCAGTCGCTCCGTGGAAAAGCTAATATTCAGCCAAATCCGGTTAGACTAGAAAGCGGACCCCAAATTGAAAACTGGGATAACGCTAAGAGGATGATGAGACTGCGTAAGGTTGTATTATATGCAGACGATGGGTTTATTAAGGCAAAGTGACAAACTTATACACTTTTGTCAGAGCCATTTAGCTTTTGCAGCTGGATTTTGTTGCCCTAGAATACTGCCTACTAAATCTATATAAATAAAAATGAATCACTGAAATGTTTCGACGCGCATAACTTTCAAACGGCTGCATCAAATTGGATAAATCTTTCGTTTATGTGTTCGTTATTGTCAGTAGAAGGTTTGTATGAAAAAAATATTCAAAACATATGTTAAAAAAAATATTAATAATAAAAATAATATGGCGGTACGAAGCTAGCTGGATCAGCTAGTCTTTATACACAATAGCTTTAGTGTTCATACTTACTCGGTGAACTAGGCGGTGAATCTTTGATCGTTTCTTGATATATGGGCGGCGGTGTCGGTTGTGGCTGCCGACGGACGCTCGCCAAGCTTTGCGTAGTCGTGGCCGCTGTAAATAATTCACTTATCACTCTAGTGCAGTAGCATAACGCACAAACGTGCTTGATGTGGGAACTCGAATAATGACTTTAGAATGAGCTTGGGTAGAACATCTGTCTAGGCATGGTGACGACAGGTGAAGTCGAGCCTTAATATAATAGCCACGGATTTGGAAAAGAAATAGCGGCCGTCAATTAGCAAGAAGGCCCGACGATATCATTTCAATTTAACAAACGAACAAAGAGATGCCTACGTTCAAGAGTGGACACAGTGGGGCTGTGGATAATGATGATGTAGGAATAATATCAATTTCAACAACACTAACAAAAAATAAATTAGAACTTTCCTAGTGGATCACAAACATTTTTGTGTCGTTACAGAACTTACCCATAACCATACCACATTTGAATTTGTGCTATAATCTTGGATGGCAAAATGCTACAAAACCTTAACTCGTACAGTATCAGTATAATCGTAAAAATGAATTCACGTTGAAGGTAGCGTGGTTTAAGTGGTTGGATTATAAGGGGCGGAACATATCTGACGGAAGATCCGTCGCGTTTTATCCGTCGCGTAACGCCAATACATACAAATGTATAGAAAAACGTTCAACCTTTCACACCTGACCGAAGATCCGTTAGTACGTCGAGCGTACTGACGGATTATCCGTCGACGTCGCGCGCACCACGCACCACGTGAATTTTGACCATTGAGTAAGGAATATACATGGAGAGGGCAAATAGTACATATAGAAAAATTACATTATACACATATATTATTATATTTTTTATTTTTATAGACTCACGCCTCTATCCCCGGAGGGGTAGGCAGAGGTGTAATATTACACCCACATTTCACCATGATTTTTTTTATACACATATATACGAAATCGACATAAAGCTACCAAACATAGTGTCGTCTCGTTTTGTCTTAGGGATATCTCTGTCAGAAAAAAGAGATAGCTCTAGTTTACTAAATAAGTTAATCATGTCGATGTTAATCAATAAAATATCGTTATTACAAATGTCATTCGTGCCACTGTCGCCATATTTTTTGCCAAGGTTTGTGGTACATCTGCTGTGAAATCGTTGTATATCGAACATAATAATTTTGTTTTTGTGCATAAATATGTCTAAAAACCAGATGAATCAGTGCTTCAGGCTGTGTTTCATTACCATATGTATGGTGCCATTCATGTCCGGTACTTTCTCAGCGACACAGTATCGATATTGGCTTTCAGAGAATATTTTGTTACATGTTTGATTCAAGGGTCGTCCTTCGGTTTGCCATGTTCACATTTGCATTATGAAATAAACTAATCTGGCAAAAGATTTAAACTAACTAAAGTAACTTACTACAAAAATGTATTAATTTTCTCTGACCGGCTCCATATCTATATCGATTATATTCTGGAGTATAACCCAAATGGCAGCCATTTTAAATTGCCCAACATTTCGTAGGTATACACGCTAATTTCGTAGGTATGCACGCTAAATTCGTAGGTGTTGGACATGCCACATCCATGTCATTCCCAGATCAGTGATTTTGAGTGACGCGTAGTAGAGAATGATTCCAGGGCCGCCAGATCTTACTTATTTTTTCAGAAACGAAATGTGTAGAATAATGTAGTGTTAGTATGTGCTATGAGTGTACACATACTTGCTAGCCTGGATCGTAGGCCAATTTTTAGGTATGAGGATCTAAAGGTCTACGGGAATTACTGCTGTCGTAATGAGTCTGGCAGAATTATTTATGATTTAATAATATTTTCTAAAAAATACCTACAAACCAGCACTGAGAATTTAAGAAAAGTAAGTAACATTAAGCACGTCATACCTAAAAGCTAGGGCGTCATACTTTTGCTATGGGACTCCATGTACGTAAAGTTCCCCGCGACACAGGATTTATTCCTAGTGCGGGAGTTGTCTTATTAAACAAAAAAAAAATAGAATATAAAACATGAAGAACACGATTTGTAACCAAAATCCACTTTTACCAAAGATTCTACATTTACAGTTAATGCGACGTCGAGGCGTAGAAGTTAGAAGCATGAGAAAGAACAGGCAATAAATCTCACGGCTACGCCTTTTAATTTCCAAACTTTATATATTAAAATACCTACATAGGAAACATTTTGTGTCATGCGCTGCAACTGTAACCCCTTCTATATTATTTGTATAAATTTTCATAAAAACTGTAACCAAATCGTATCATCGTCTTTTAATTTTGAACATCCATACCTATACAGGAAATATATTCAAATAACGTTTGTTGACTACTATAAAAATCTCTTAAGTCCGACATATTTTAATAGTCAAACACGAATTACAATATAAATAACTACCGGACTTCAGTGACTACATAACATCAGGGAACACGAAAAATGATTAGGTAAAAGAATACGACAGTAAAATATTGAGCTGCCCTGAGTACGGCCCTGCATGAACAAACTGATATGTGTGCACAGATTTAACAAACAAGAACCAGATGTAGCGTATTCGTCCAACTAAGTGAAGCACGTTGACAGCTATGTGTGCGTGACATTTGGCGACTGGCACTGTACGGACACGCGCGTCTATGTGTGTGAAGTTGCCAGATTATGAATAATCTCCCACTATTTTGCATATAGTTTTTGCAAACGAATATAAAAATATTACATACTTAGGTAATATTTTATATTCGTTTGTGGTTTTGAAGAATTTACCATAGATTTAATTAATGCTTTTAATATGTAATGCTGTTGTGAAAATTATTCAAATAAAAGATACCATTAAAGTATGCTTTTATAAATACACTAGAGGACGCCAGCAGCTACGCCTGCATTTTATTTAAATTTACCCGTTTTGGCCGATCCCGTGGGAATTTCGGGTAATCCCTTCTTAGTGCACCCCTACGGTCCCCAAGGAACATACATGCCAAATTTCAGCTTCCTGCGCCTAATAGTTTCGGCTGTAGCGTGTCTGTCATTCAGTCAGTAACGCAAGGATTTTATATATTAAGATTTCTTAAAAAATGTAGGCTCCGAGTTAAGTTTTAACTAATTTTATTCGTAAATTGAGAAATAAATAGATAGGCTTGCGTCATAAATATTAATTAGCTAAAAACATTTTGTCATGCATATGAATATCATAATCATAAATCGTAACCAAAAAAAATTGCAATTAAAAATAAATAATGGCAACAATCAATAATTTCTGTTTCTGTACTTAATGTACACACGGCGCCAAGTCAAGCTAAATAGTCGAAGTACGATTTTAATACTTATTCCCTACGCCATAAGAACGGTACAAAGGTCAAAGTGTATAGCTTGATAAGTAGCCGCGTGTACACGAATATTTGGATCGTTTGGGGATCGAACTCAAAACAATGTATATACTAATGGAAATCCTATTAGTATATTTATAAGAAAAAATATAATCTACAATATACTTTTACAATACGTTAATGTATTTTTCATTAACATGACAATCATTATTACCTACATAATCAATTGACAAGTGCATTTTCCCTAATTCAGGGAAAACGGTGTCGACGTAAACTGGCAACACTTACATATTTTCTGCAGAAATACGAATTTTATCGAAATAATATTATAAAACGGTCAAATAATCCATAGTTATCTGTAAGAATATATTCCATCTTCTCGTATTTGCTTTTAGAAACAACTTTTACAATGTTTAAAAACGCAAGACGGCATTTTATGAATTTAAAAGCTGGATCGATCGTGGCGTGTGAACTGTGCGATGCTTCGCAGCGCACTGAGTCGAGTTTGTATTCGCTTTTCAATTTTGTATTTGCTTTAGTGGCCTCACGCAAGTGTTTCGCGCGCTCTGTCTGCCTTTTATTCTATAGTCTTAGTATGTGTGCATAATAGCCACGCTTTTAGCAAATGTGTGCACATACGCTCGACGCATTTTCCGTCAGATGTGTACCGACTCATTTGACGGAATATACGCGACCGAAGATACGTTCGACGGATCTTCCGTCAGATATGTTCCGCCCCTAACGGACACAAAAAATATGAAGTATCTAAACTTAGCCCGTGAGGTAACGGGTTAAGAATACAAAGTGTCACTCACTACCTCATCATGTAGATGGCGCTTTATCCGAGCATACATAGTTCCCGCGTCGAATTTTAAAAAAAATCTGTAAGTATAGAATTTCGGCGCTTTTCGTGCTAAATAGTGACATAAAACAATCAATTACTTTCAAATACCGTCTGTGACTGTTATCTCGTCAATCCAACCAGGATATTAAAACTAAAATCTATATATAAACCATATAGCAGTGAAAAGTGAAATAACAAATACCTAGCATCTAGTTGTATTTGGCGGTTTTCTTTTTCCTAACAACGCGGCAACGTTCAAATTTGACAACTGATAAGCGTTTACGGCGGCTAGATTATATTATTATAATTATTATATAGATAAACTATTACGGAAGTACATCTGGTGACGAATAGCAGAACTTTTTTGCATGCGTAAAATTATCCCTTGAGGATCAACGGATAATTTTACGCATGCAAAAAAGTTCCACATTCATTCCACATATGGCAATAGTACGGTAATGATACAATAAGGATTTAATAATTGAAGATGGAATCTCAAAATATAGATTTATTTGAATCACAGAATATCACATTTCGTAAATATATAACAAATAGCAGCAAAACGAATGAATCTTTGAACCTATCATCTGAGTATTCTGAGTCATCGGCTTCAGCAACCGAGTATTCAAGTAATGGTTTTCCAGACCTATCGAAGACCTGTCTACATATAAATGACGAAGAACGATAAGTACCAAGTCCGAATTCCTGAGTTAAGTGAACAGCTACAAATATCACACAAAGAGATTGAAAACTTAATTACAGAAAATACCAATCTTAAACAGAGGATATAAGAACAAAATCGTCAACTCATAAATTTGAAGATTTCTACGTGCTTGGCGTTGACAAAGGAAAAAGTTAATTATACGTAAAGATCCAGGAGATGCCGACGCACGCTGGTGCAGGTGGTACGGGAATGCAGAAAATATTATTTTTAATTCAAAATACGTTGCATATAACTATAAAACATTATTAAAATGATAAAACGAATGTATTAGTGTATCAAGACAAAAATATAATAATCATAAATATATTTTCTAACTTGGTACAATTATGGTTTTACATGATACAATACAATATAAATTCACTTGAAATTTATGTTCCAGTGAATTGCATTACGAAAAACAGGATAAAGTATTTAAGCAGAACTATAAACAAATATTAATTAATCAAATAATAAATACAGAAAAAAAGGTTTATAGATGGGTGCTATATACATATATATATATATATATATATATATATATATATATATATATATATATATATATATATATATTTATTATTATTATTAATATAATGCACTTTACCTCGTTAATGAGTGGCGCTAGATAATGACCTGGTATTTCCAGGGTCGCAGATAGTCGCAGCTAAATTTGATGTATATATGATCTATAGGGTCTAAAAGTTTATCATTGTCTAATGGTCGGTAACGGAGATTATTTGTAGTCTCATAATTGAACACAAATGGTTCCATATTACCTGCTTCATTAAAAGTGTAATGACAAGTAAATACTCATTATATCATATAATATTTTTACGTTTTATTTAATAAAACACAATAGAGCTACGTATAAACAAAGAATAAAAGCTGAATTTACTAATATTTCAGTTTCATTCATACTTGAAACAACACTATTTTTTGCACGAAATTTGTTAATTGTCGATCACCCTACTTCTTTACATCATAAAATTTAAAAGTCTGATAATGTAGTCGTAATTTTTGTATGACCTGTTTCTAATAAGATTCTAGTATATGTGTACCAAATTGTAGGCATTTTAAACAAAGTTAAAAAGAAAACTTTTTGCCGCCTCTGAACCACCGTGCGACGTCTGCATGAAAAAAGTTCGGATACAAGTAGTGAAGCTTTTGGACTAAGGTTAGATGACGTGAATTTAGATGGCCTGGAAAAGAAAACAGTCTGCACTGTAACGAGCGTTTTATCTGAACGAAGAGCTCTGAATAAGAATTTATCATCACAATCATTGCGAGATAATATTTCACCTAACACTGTGTCAACGGAACTTACAGCACACACAAGATTCAAAAGCTCATCTTGGTTGTAACAAAATAAATAATAAACCTTTAATGTAAATAATATTCTTAGACTTTCCGAAAAATACTTGCCATATTCAAAAACTTTCATTATTGTTTACCGCCTGCAGGCACACTTGAAATGCTCGCAACTATTGATTAGAAACTTGCCAATTACACTTTAAAAGATTATTGTATTGTAAATACAATACAATAAGGTAGGTAGTAAAGTAGGTGAAAGAGACTTTTTATTTTTCATTAACTATGAAGATTTTGTTAATCAAATTAAACTCAAACTAGAGAAAATAACACACACGTTGTAATTATGTGTTCACCAAATTTTAAACTGAATCCAAGTGTAAATTTGTACAATAAGAGAAAAGAAGTATTTAACAGGCTTTTATACATAAGCAACAAAACTTTTGAATATACTTTTACATTTGATATTAACCTACATTTGGCATATACGTATGCAATGTTCTCCTAATATACAGGTACAGTTAACAACAAAGCAGTAAGTACTATGTTTCAGAACTTTAAAAAAATATATATTTTCTATAAACACATGGTATGAAAATGTATTCAACAATAGTGATAGTGAATGTGATTACACAAGAACAACGCAAAGATATGAAAGTAATATTAACCAGCTAAAACCAAGTACTATTAATTTTTACTTTAACAAAATAGAATCAAATACTTGCGTATTATGTAATTTATTGGAATGTGAAAAGCCCATAAAGAACCCAAACTCACCAACAGGCTGTAACTACCGTTAGTACCTAAACCCTCACCAATAATTGATAGTTTTTTTCCGGCAATAAGATGGAATGCATCTAAACAGTGCAGAGTGTTTCATTAATAAAGTCTATGTTCTTTCTTAACTAAGAGTTTTTTCTCAACTAAGCGTCAGTATGTTCTGCATCAAAATAGTGCAGGTTTATTAAGCAAATCTGACACTCTAATAACTAGCTTACATGAATTGTCTGAGAAGCAAAATATTCAAGTAGATGTAATATGCATATCTGAATATTTCATGATGGCTGGATATGAAAACCAGTTATTTATACCCAATTTCAATCTAGTTGCATGCTAGACAAAAAAGTAAAAGAGGTGGAGTCTGTATACTTCTAAAAAAGGGATATCAGTGGAAGGAAATAAAAATTTAAAAAACGTATCAACTGAAGGTGTATTCGAGTGCTGTGGAATAGAGCTAATTGATCACAAGCTGTTGGTTATATGTATTTATAGAGTACCAAACTTATCGAATATCAAATTATTTTGTGAGAAATTGGAAATTATCTTAAGAATACATGTCAAAAATGATAATAAAAATATAATACTGGCTGGCAATTTCAATATACATATGTTAAAGAAAAGTTTTCAATCTCAAGAATTTGAAGCTATTCTCTCGAGGTCTAATCTAAACTTAGCCATAAGACAAGGTGACACTCTTACACGGTAGAACAGATACCGTCAGCCGTCACGCACCAAACGGTTCGGCGCTTCTTATCTCTGCCGTACCATTATGATGTGGAACACTTTACCAGCCCACGTGTTTCCCACCACTTATGATCCTGGGTCCTTTAAGCGGGACGTGAAAAAGCTTTTCTCAAGACCGTCAAGGTGAGGGCCATCATGCCATAATGCCATGCTGGCTGCTGGGATGAGGGCCATCACTATAGGACTTCACTGACTGCTTAACATCAGGCAGCATGGAGTCAATTTATTCGGCAGAAATATAAAAAAAAAAAAAATAAGACAGCCCACTCGCCTTTGCAGTCAAACATGTATAGACAACTTTGTTCATAATTTCAATAGATTATGTAAAGGCAATACAATAACACTTGCCCTATCTGACCACACTGCCCTGTTAATAAAAAATGTGCTCTTAAATATTGGCGCAGAACTGAACGTGTCTATTCTCAAGAACACATCAATAAATTCAGAACATATATACAGCCTTAGCCAAAAGTATTGAGCACCCTAAAATTTCAAAATTTCGTAGGTGCACGGCAAGTGCGGGAAAAAAACAAAAGACACCTGGTGTGACCTTTGTGCGTCGCCGGGTAGGTGAAGAATTTAAACCAGAGTGTGTAGTACCAACTGTAAAACACGGTGGCGGCAGCACAATGGTTTGGGGCTTCATGACTGATTGTGGAGTTGGCGAATTGTTCGTGAGTGACGGCCGCATGAACTCTGAAAAGTACATAAATGCACTAGAACCTGCATTGTTGCCTTCATTCACCACAATTTTTGGAGACACAAATATGGATGGCGTTAAATTCCAGCAGGATAACGCGCCGTGCCACAAGTCTGCCCGCTCGATGACATGGTTTCATGAAAATTCCATTGAACTTCTGGACTGGCCTGCCCAGGCCCCAGACCTAAACCCCATAGAGCATTTATGGGGTTTATTGAAGCGCAGAGTCCGGCGCCACACAATTAACAACAAACAAGAGCTAAAACGCTGCTTGCGTCTGGAGTGGAACGCGATAACAGCTGAAGACTGTAGAAAACTAAAGAATGTCTGCCGTAATTAATGCAAAAGGTGGACCCAAAAAAATATTGATTATGTATTAATAAATAATGATATAAACATATAGGAATTGTTTCATTTTATTTCGGTTTGACCCTGTTCAACAAACCGAAAGGTGACATGGATGCTCAATACTTTTGGCCAAGGCTGTAGAGTGTTGAACCTTTCAAGACATGTATCAAACAAAAGATCCTAATGCTGCTGCTTATAATTACTTTATTGACATATTTTCATTGTTATACAACCTATGTTTTCCCCAAAAGACAACAACAATCAGTACTATAAAAAAAGTAACTTGGGTGTCGCGAGGTATTAAACAATGCAGCAAAGATAAGAGAAAATTATTATGGAAATATCGTCTTAATCCAAGTGAATACAATAAAAGTTAATATTTAATAGTTTTAAAAAGTATTTTCAAAATTATTAAAGAATATAATAAGATAAACTCAAAAGTCACAATATGTTTATAAGATTAAAAATTCTATAAACAAATGTAAAACTAGTTGGCAATTATAAAAAGAGCACAACTTGACACCAAAACAATGTATTTCAAACATAAATCATGAAATTAAAGTTTTTAGGGACCCACAACATATTGCAACTACTTTCAATAATTACTTCTTAAATAAAACTCAATGCCTGGAAAATACAGGATTGAAGCACAGATTACTAAATAGTTACTTCGTAACAGACACATCACTCCCATACAAAAGCGAAAATATCTACGCTATAATCACCTTTTTTAGGGTTCCGTACCTAAAAGGTAATAATCGGAACCCTATTACTAAGCCTCCGCTGTCTGTCTGTCTGTCTGTCACCAGGCTGTATCTCATAAACCGTGATAGCTAGAAAGCTGAAATTTTCACAAATTATGTATTTCGGTTGCCGCTATAACAACAAGTACTAAAAATAAAAAAAATGAAAATATTAAGGGGGGGTCCCATACAATAAACGTGTTTTTTTTTCGTATTTTTGCTCAAAATTACTAACGGTAACAGGTAGACGCTTAAAATTTTCACGGAATATGTAGTTGTATATTACCTTTAATAAATAAATAATTAAATTAAAAAAAGTAAATAATAAAGGGGGGCTCCCATACAACAAACGTAATTTTTAAGCAATTTGTTACTCGATCTTAATAAACAAGTAAGTAGAAACTTAAAAAATATTTAAGTATATATATACAACAAACGTGATTTTCTTTTATAGATGATGGTACGGAACCCTTCGTGCGCGAGTCCGACTCGCACTTGCCCAATTTTTATTAATTAAATAATCACTTTTTAATTCAGATATCACTTCCTACTCAATAAAATAATTATAACTACATAAAACTTATTATACAATGGAATATAATCACCTACAAAATCTTAATAACAATAGCCGTTGTTCGCAGTGAAGAGAAATGTACCCTAAGTACGCACGCAAAGAGTTGCAGATTGTGTGACTGTACGTATAGGTAAATTCACGAAAGTTGACCACAAATGGCGGCCGTCGCGCATTATGTACATTCGTGCACCAATGGCGTTGCTCCATTCTTGACGCATTTAGGGAATGCGTCAAGAACGGAGCCACGCCATTGGCACTCCACCCGCGCCTCACCCTGCACCTCCACGGGGACCTAAAAAATGATTTCTGCGCAGTGGTCATCTTTCGTGAACCGACCTATACAAGCGCGTCATCGAACGAAGGCGCTAGGGTTGTTCTTATGATGAGTTTGGTAATAAAACGAATGTTGCGAAATAACCATACATTTTTTTTTGCTAAATACCCATATATACACGAGTCAGTTAGTAAATACATATTGTTGACATATTTAATAAAATTAACAATAAGTAATGTTAACTTATAAAAGAAATAAAATTTATATCTAATAATAATCGTACTTAGTAGGGGGGCTATTGCCTATTTCCGTTTATCGGGCACAATACCAGACAATACAGTAAGTAAGTACGTACATAAGATTCTGACATTAAGTAGATTTTATTTAATAAAAACAACATTAATTATATTTATTTCCATAAACCTAAAGTTATCAATTTACCAACATTTCCATACCTAGTATTTCCTTTCTTACCTTTGTTCTAAATAAAATAAATGGTGTCAATTTGTAGATGACATTTTATAGATGACATTTTATAGATGACATTTTATATAAGTATAGGTCGGTTCATGAAAGATGACCACTGCGCAGAAATCATTTTTTAGGTCCCCGTGGAGGTGAGGGGTGAGGCGCGGGTGGAATGCTTAGGGAATGCGTCAAGAACGGAGCCACGCTATTGGTGCACGAATGAACATATGCGCGACGGCCGCTATTTGTGGTCAACTTTCGTGTACCGATCTGTACCTACCTACTTATATCAAATCTTATACCATTACTTACTACATAAATAATTGTTTGTTCTTCGGCAATGAAATAACAACAAGTTTTCATTTGTTTTATGCCTTTAAAAAACATCCACTGCACAATAACCTCGTGGTTTCGGCATTTCTATAAGAAAGCGCGGGAAACGTGCCGTTCGTACACGCTGCCGGGCGTGTGGCTGCCCTCTGTTGTTTGTACTGACAGCGGTACACGAAGTGGTAGATATTTATCGCGTGAATTTAAGCCAGTGACGGGGGCCTGATTGAGATCAACATCACTCATTATTACTAGAACACAATCCATGTTTATGGCTCCTTGTACACCCCTTGACGTCGAAAGAATTATAATATCCTTAAGGCCTCCCTCACATTAGGCGTCAACGTCAACGCAGCGACACCGCGTCGACGCCGCGTTCTCAGCGACGGCATGTCACAACCACAAAAAACTAACAGAAGTTAAACTACATACAAAGTGCATTCGAGCAACCCACACACCTACGCCTTCGCTTACCTATAGGATATCTCAGAAAGGTCAGGTATAACGCGGAATATAGGTGCCATCCGCTTCAGACACGGGTCTTGTAATGATTTTTGTGCAAACATGGAGCAACAAAGAACAACAAATTATTATTAAGTTTAAGCAGCTAATTGTCGCTTTTGAAGATTACTACCACCTAAATAGATATTTAGTTATATTTTCAGGTAACACAATACTGTTCTTATCAAAAACTATTAGACCATTGAAAAGTTACATTTGGTGTTGTATTTGTCAGAAGACGGAATTTCTTTTTACAGATGTGCAAGGACTTGATCCAAATTTCTGGGGGTCTTACCTCTTTTCTCTCGGCCACCATCTTGGAAAGAGTGCGGGCGCGGATGGTTTTTCTTTTTTATCTGGTAAACTATTGATCACGCTAAGATTTGGTGCATTTTTGCTGCAAAATGCGAATTAAATTCTCTACAACTTTGGTTCTGACACTTTTTGACGTAAAACCATGATTAAAAAAGATTTTCTATGATATTGTTTTCTTTAGGTTATTATAACGTTTCTTCATGATTACTGTGTCTTTAGTCTTTTTATGAGCCAGGCTGCGGCTTTTGATCTAATAGAGCTTAGAAGAACTATAGAAAAAAAAATAGCATTGTGTCGGTAAATCATACCTACTACCCACTGATTTTCCAATTATTTTGATGCGTCTCTCCCTAGAACATTGAGGTGCTGCAGAACACTACAGTTTCCTTTACTTGGGCGGTACATCAACTCCAATAGCCCATAGAGTACCATAGTTTTAAAGTTTTTCCCATATTTTGCCAACCCCTGTTTTCATGATCGTTGCAATGAGTTAAAATTTGACCTAATTGGAGGCTGCGGAGTCTCAAGCTGGAGGACTGGTTCTTGTTTTGGAGGCAGTAAAGATTAGTAAAATAGTTTTTTTTTTGTTACTGAGGACGAAAAAACTACAACACATTTAAAATAAAATTTGTTGCAAACTGAATTCGATTTTCGTTGGTAACTTTTTTATTTTACGACAAAATGCTACGGGACCATGTTTAGAAATTGTTTGCAATTCAGTTTTTTTATCAGTTTTATTCTCAATAATCAATTAAAAAACTAGATACGACTACCATTACCGTAATAGATATTTCGCATAAACCAAATAATAATATGATAACAGTCGCGCGGCCGTCTACGTATAAGTTTAACTTTTGGTTTTTTACATTGTGGTACAGCGCATGACCTCACCAGTGTTGCCAACAACTAAATCCGGTTTCAATCTTATTCGAATACTAAAACTCCCATAAAACAGTAAGAAATATTGTCCTTAACTAGACACAGGACATAAACACAGTTATGTCCACTAAGATTTTCTTACATAAGATCAGTCTCGCACACAAGTTATAAGTTCCCTTTTAAGTAACAATAAAGTTACAATAAATCATATTACCAATTATTTTGTAAAGCAATTTAAAATTTTTAAATAAATCAACGTACAAGTTATTTCAAAACAAAGGCATTTTGAATTTGTAATTATTCAGACGAATTAATTGTTCTTAACGTAGCAATTTAAAGATTTATTTTCATTATGTGCGTCTGCTTATTTATTTCTGCCACTTAAAATCATCAGTTTTAGTGGGAAATCTTCTTACAACAACAAAAACACTGTAGCTTATGATGGGATTGTGAGTAGGGGTGTGCTAAACTGCTACATCTAAATATTATAGCATAACGTAATAATATGTTTCAATAGCAGGTTATGTTTGCAGCGCTAATATAATAGGTAATTTTTTATGCATATCCATATACTTTCAATAAAATAGAAATCAGTAGTGTTAATACGGATAATGTTTAGATAAAAGTATGTACCATTATATCCAAGAATATTAGGTGCGGTTATTTACGTAAGAAAGTACGGTTACATAACATGATTCCTGTTACGTTGGGTTTGGATCTTGCAAAAATTGCAATATTACGCAAAAATTGCAATAATTTGGTTAAAAAGTAAAGTCGGTATTAAAATTGAAAACCGGTATTACTAAACTATTACCCTCCCATGGAAAACTGCTCGATCACGTGGTAGATTTCGTATTGTTTGGGAAAGTTGTTTACTTTCATGGTCTGAACCACCTATCTAAAATTTGACGGGTGGTCCAAAAATAACCCTGAATGTAAAAATTAAGGTTGAAAAATTAAATAGTTTTGTCTTTAAACCAGTTTTTATTAAGGCAGAGGAGCACAGCCAAGATCATCATCACCAGAGTCGTCGGAGCATGTGTCATCATCTCGAATTTCAATTATTATTTAGTGTTCAATAAAATTGTCGAAGTGGACGCGCATCCAGCCAGGTAATCTTGCTTCTTTGACGTGTCGTACTACATTCGCCCAGATTCCAGCGGTCACTTGACCACAAGCTACTTCCAACAAACGGAGCATTTTGTTTGCGTCCACCGCACCGGGAGATGTATTGACACGTGCTGCGTTTCCTGTGAATGAAATAACTGATTGTTAAAATAATACCATTAATTAAATAGATGTTAAAGAATTTATCAAGAATAAAGTTTTTTTTTTACTGACCTTTGATTTGTGCCCATATCAGCTCTCTGGCATTATAATGACAATGATAGGGTGGCAATCTAATCACTGTGAGACCGCGTTGCTTTGCTGCTTCGTCCAGTAAATATACTGACTCCCTCGGTTTGTGTGTGGCCACCAGGCCAAGCAGTTCGCACTTGAGCATTGTCATGTCGGAATTTACGCCCTTGTCTATGACGCACTCTATTATATTGGCTTTTTATTTACCGTCGACGGAGCCTTGTCAAGTTGCGTGGAATGATAGAATGCATCATCCATTATTATTATATGAGGACCATTCAGTTTGACCATCATTTTATAAAACTGTAGGGACACAAGTGTATTGTTACTCTGTGGTTAACTTTTACAAAACCAGTCCGGAAGAGTTTGGAAGTTCATCTCTTCGTAATACTCATTCGTTTGTTTGGATTTAAATGCCAGCAAACAGTTTGGCACAAAACCTTGGGCAGTACCTGCGTGGCAAATTATCAGTCTCTCCCCGTTTCCTTCTGGTACTTTTGTAGACGATTGGGCAGTATCATCGTTCCTTGTTTTTTTAACTGTGTGATTGGCATTCAACCAAGTTTCATCTAAAACATAACTTTTTCCCAATCAGTAATATTTTTGGCTTTGCTTAAGACATCAACTCGTTTGAGGGCAATGTCATTCCTTTCCATAGGAATCTTGTGGTTGTTGAATTTTTGGTAATGAAATCCAATTCTACGCAATAGTTTTGACATAGAGGTTCGACCGCCGTCATATAAATCAGCTACGTTTAATTTTTACCAAAAATAATTATTTTTCTAAAAAGAGTTATCTGGTATAACTCCTTTTAGAAAAATAATTCTTGTTAAAGAGCTATACCTGGTTAAAGGCTCCAACCACTAGCCAAAGAGACCCCTTACAAATGGACCCTCGTTCATAACAATAACTTAACAATGATCTTTAATAATGTTTTTTTGTAATCGGTATTTGTAGCAGTTTCAGCCTGTTATTCGTGTCCCATCCGTCCGAACGATGTAACATTGTACAAGCGTCTATTATTTTCAGTGTTCCTATTTAAATTTTACTTTGAAGCAATAAAAAGGCTTAAAATTTTCGGATAACGCTTAAATCTTTAGGGACTTATGTGTTATATGTATATATTTTTTATATTTTTATAATTTTTAAAATCATTAAATTAAGAAAATAATATGTTCGTCATTGCAAAGTTATGTCGATCAGAAAAATTTACATCTGTCAAAAAGATCAAGCTAACTAATTGTACAGACTATAATGAAGTCGTGTGTCAAACGAATTGACTGTTAGGCACACATTGGGCGTCAGCGTTCCTCGAGCGTACGCCCAGCGTGCGCTCGGCGTTCACTGTGTAGTACAAAGTGAACGCCGGGCGCACGCCTAACGGACGCCGAGCGTATACTCGAGGAACGCTCATGACCAATGTGAGGGAGGCCTTAATGACTTCTATCATATTGTTGCTGTGCGGTACTCGCAGTATTGCCAATTTAGCGACTTACGTGGCGACTTTAATTAAATAAAAACAATTTTAGGCCAGTGACAGATCGGTTAATTTTGTTTTATGAGACAATAATATGGTACAAAAGCAAAGTCGAGCGCAGGAAGAATGCCCTGCTTTATAAATAACAGATTATATGGTTATTATAAAATGTTACTTATCAATATCTATGATAAAGCGAACATCTCTAGTGGTAAGCAGCCGGTCCCTCAAACAACGCACGGCTGACGCAGCGTCAACGCCGCGTATACGCCGATACAATATGTCATTATTTAAGCCATTTAATGAAGAATGTTACTAGGTATGCCAAATCGCTTGAAATCTTGTCTCAGTAAAGCTTGTACGTATACAAATACACTAGTTTTTGTTGTATTCAAAAATACCTAGTAGTTTTCATTTTATAGGCATTCAAAGTTTCGAAAAATATCGAGTCCCGCTAACAGCTACGTGACCGCTTGTGACGTCATGTCATAACGCGCCGCGCGGGCCGCGCCCCGCTTAGTAACAAGTTGGTTATAGTAGGTGTAATAGCTTGCGCAATATTTTGTTGTGTTTTCGTCCGCGTATTACGTTAATAGTGTAATAATAGTAAACATTATTCGATTAATAAAATGGATGAAGGATTCGAAAAAGGGCAATCGGATAATCTACCTAAAATAGATGCATTATTTATCAACAAATAGTGATTTCGTTGCCGCTGAAATGCGAGGAATAGAAATGCCACAGACCACCTACCCCACGAGAGACGTAATCTTAACCAATTTCTAGGCAAAGTATTCTGTCAATCTTTGAGGAATGAGACGTACGCGGGCGGCGCGGTCACGTACGATGGGTAATAGGGATGTTGGCATGTCAATATTGGTTATCGATAAATCACATTTGGTATGCCTACATTTAGTTGATCCAAGTATGCCAAGAAAAAAAACAATAATCCAAGCAAAAGATTTTATTTTGAATATGAATTTATACTAATATTATAAAGAGGTAGAATTTGTTTGTTTTGTTTGAAAGCGCTAATCTCAGTACCTATCTATTCGATATAAATAGGATCAGATTTAAATAGTTCAAACAAAACAAACGAAGTTGAATGATGATATAACAGATCAAAATTAAAATCACAATTAAAGATTTTGTTTGATTTAACAAGATATTTTTGCATTAAAGGGGCCCGTTTATTGAAGGAAGGCTATAAGCTATTATAGGTATATCATCAAGCAACGGAACACACGGAACAAACGGAATGAACGAACCAACGAACTTATTTTCCCAAAGATGGGGTCGCGTATTCACATCTACCAAACCACCACCACTCACCACCCATCAAAAATGGTCCACCGGCGACGTGGTTGTGTCGTTTAATTACTGAGTTCCTATGGCCACCTTTCAGCTCTGGCTACCAGCTATCACCAAACTACTCTACAAGACGGCTCATACGAGCCTAAACTCGATGAGGTTGTGTCGTTTTATTACTGAGTTCCTATGGCCACTTTCCAGCTCCATCATCATAGCCTAGTTACAATCTAGCACCAAAATACTCGCCAAGATGGATCAAACAAGCCCAAAACTCGACATCGTTATGTCGCTTAATTACTGGGCTCCTATGGCCACCTTCCAGCTCCATCATCATACTCTGGTTACCATCTATCACCAAAGCACTCGTCAAAACGAACCATACGAGCCCGAACTCGATGGGGCTAACTGAGTTACTATGGCCATCATCCAGCTCCATCGTCAGACCCTGGTTACCATATAGCACCAAACTATTCGTCAAGACGGCTCATACGAGCCCAAACTCGATGGGGTCGTGTCATTTTATTACCAAATTTCTATGGCCGCCTTCCAGCTCCATCATCAGACCCTGGTTACAATCTATCACCAAAATATTCGCCAAGACGGATCTAACAAGCCCAAACTCGACACCGTTGTGTCGCTTAATTACTGAGCTCATATGACCACCTTCTAGCTTCATCATCACACCCTGGTTACCATCTATCACCAAACTACTCGTCAAGACAAATCAAACGAGCCCAAACTCTATGGGGTTATGTCGTTTAATTACTGAGTCCCTATAGTCATCTTCCAGCTCCATCATCAGACCCTGGTTACCACCTAGAACCGAAGTACTCGTCAAGACAAATGAAACAAGCCCAAACTCGATGGGGCTGTGTCATTTAATCACTGAGTTCCTATCCCTTCCGGTTCCATAATCAGACCAGCGCGTCATAATAATTTTACATTGTCATTCGATTTACACATGCATGTTAAATTTCAGCTCAATCGGTAACCGAGATGTGCATCAAATTCAACTTGCAAGATTTGATTACTGACAAAAAGGTGAAACTACCTAAATAAAAGCTTTTAATAATAAAATACCTAACAATTCTCGTTTGCAGGCTGTATTTTTATTTACATTTACCTGTCTAATTCATTAATTTTTTGCTTTGAAATTAATTATTCAAATCAATAAAAATCTCAGTATTAGAAATCGATAAATATCGAACAATCGGTAAGTTTTCTTCGCATCTGTACTTACACGTGGCGTCCTACTGTAAGAGAGAGATAGTCTGTAATTATAGCGTGTTAGACAAGGACAGCCACTGATTCAGTACTTATTAGCAACCATTATTACTAGAACTCTGGTCAGTACTGTTAAATAATTTTAAAATAAATGTTGTACAGTACTCGCCATACTTTATGGCCGCTCCGAACCTAGCCGCGTTACGCTGCGCAGAACACAAAATCAGGTATCAGCGGGACGTATGCGGGGCGTGGAGGCAGGGCACGCCCGCGCGCGCTGTCTTCCACCCGCTAGCGTCCTCGCCTCCCGCGCGTTAGTGTGAGTACTACGTTCGTACACGAATCACATATTCGCTGAGCTCCGACAGTATCGTCGCGTTCAGAATAGTTTCATAGTGTTACTTCTTCGTTGTTTCTCGTTGCTATCTTATTGTTTCTTGTTGTTATTTGTACTGATATAGTTATCATTTTCATTGATCATGCCTCGCGGTCGTTTTAATGTTTGAGAATGGAGATTCCGAAATAAGTGAAGAAAGTGACGAAGAAAGTTCTTCAGATGAGGAACCTTCTACGAGTATGGAATATGTTTTTATGGAAGGTGTAGCCCCATTATAAATAAATATAAAAAAAATATTGTTTTGTCGTAACCAATGTATTTTTTCATTTAGAAGCCCCTTCACCTAACTGAATTTACATTAATCGAATTTGATTGAATATGTAATTAAACAATATAATATACATAGCTAATCTAACAACGTAATTGAAGATTTTAATTTTAAATAATTACAAATATTTTTCTTGGTTATGAAATGTCCACCCGACTGTTCCATGCGCAAGTTCGTACCGATGGCGACATTCAGAGCGGCCATAAAGATTGGCGAGTACTGTACTTGCCGGTGAAATGTGATATTATCTTTTTTGAAGTTATTATTTCGACTGTTACTCCCGCACAACTTTATAGCACAATTTGGCATTGTTTTCGTATATTATTATTTTGTTTAATACAGTTTAAACGCAGTTTACGTATCTGTTTCCTGGTCGCTACTGAACGAGCGCCGGTTTGTGCTCAATGATATAGTTGCATTTTCACATATGCGCGACAGACAACGGTGCCCTTCTATTGCAAGTCTCGTGGGGTAGGTGGTCTTAACAATTTTGTGTCATTTACTGGTAAACACTACAAGAAAAAAGTCTGCCGCCGTTTGCGCACCGTTTATCTTGTGATTCCGGTTTATTTTCGATATTTCGATATATAAACTACTGTTTTGATTTCTCCTGCATTTAAAACGTTGAATCGAGCACCTTGTTCCTCTGTTTTAGTGTCTTTTTTGTGAAATCCTGTGTTATTTTGTGATTTATAGACTCCACTTTGGAGAAAGTGACTCTTACATTGTTTTAAGATTTGTATGTATTGCTTTATTAACAAATAAATCTCTTATAATGAAGTTACAGATTTTATTGAACTCTAAACTGTGTTTTTTGATAGTTTTCTTTGAAGATGTAGAAAGCGATTTTATTAGTAATCAATTTCTATAGAAAACCAGATCTAAATCGGAATACACATTAACTTCAAGGAACTCTTCGAAAAACACAGTGCTTCCTATTTAAACCCATAGTAAACAAGCTAAAAGATATACCTATAGTTGATGCCACGAGAAGATAGTTTTTGTAAACACAATTTCAGGGTTTCACAACCTTTGTTTCAAAGAGTTGTGTTTTACATTTAATGGCTTACTGAAGTTTGATACTTTTTAACGGTATTTTTTTAAATGCGTTTGACTTTATATATTTTAATATTAGTATCTATTTACATTTTTCTAGACACGACTGAAAGTCCAGTCGTGTGTAGAAAAATGTAAATTTGAATGAAAATAAACATATTTGATTTTGTGTAAGAGTTGTTTACAAGAGATGGTAAGAATGAAGAAGATATTGAAAGGAGAGTTTATGCAGGTAATAGTGTGAATGGAGCTCTGAAAGCGTTTATGAACAGTCAAAACGTGTCCAAAAAGGCACGTTTGGCTGTACATAGAGGCGTGTTAGTGCCTACCCTTATGTATGGTAGTGAAAGTTGGGTATGGCAGAAGAGATTTGAAAGTAAAATAAATGCTGTAGAAATGAGAGCACTGAGAAGTATGTGTGGTGTGTCTTTGACCGACAGAGTAAAGAATTGTGTGATACGAGAGTGGTGTGGGGTAAAAGAAGATGTAGTGACAAGCATTGAAAAAGGCATGTTAAGATGGTTTGGGCACATGGAGAGGATGGATGACGATAGACTGACAAAGAAGATATATAAGGCAAGTGTGAATGGAACAGGACAAAGGGGAAGACCTAGGCGGACGTTCTCTGACCAGATTGGAGACATCCTGAAAAAAGGACAAGTCAGAAGTACCCTTAACAGAAGAGCATGCATGAGAAACTTGATGGGAGTGAGTGAAGCAAGTGAGGTATGTCAGGATCGTTGCAAATGGCGTTCCGTAGTCTCTGCCTACCCCTCCGGGAAACAGGCGTGAGTCTATGTATGTATGTATGTATGTAAGAGTGGTCTTGCTTTGTGCGAGTGATTTTCCTGCAAGATTTTTCATTAATTTGGCGCCTTTTGTAGTTTTTTCACACGTAAGTAAATTCAAGTCAATGATAGAGTACCATGTATGTCAATGGTAGAGTACAAACAGGATACTCTATTATGGATTTGATTTTTTTAGTCCTAGGCAATAAATAGCCTAGCATAACCATCCTAAAATATTAAATAATTGTCCACAAATGCGATATATTCCAGGCAACGAGCTACTACATCGCATTTTTAGGGTTCCGTAGTCCACAAGAAACCCTTATAGTTTCGTCATGTCCGTCCGTCTGTCCGTCCGCAGTCTAGCTCAAAGACGCCTGGTGCTAGTAAGCTGATATTTGACATGAATATAGACATAAGATATTGCAACAAAACTGTAGAATAAAATTTAGGAAAATGTTTTTTTTAAGGGTATCTCCCCTACATGTACACCGCTATTTTTTAATTAGTACAAAAAAATTAATGGGGCTCTAGGCATCTTTAACTAATCATATATATGTATGTAAAAAATAAAAATACTAAGTTCCAAAACTGTCCCAAAACTGTCCACAAAAATACGTAATGTTTGGTAAATGCATAACTAAATACTATGTTGTCGTAGTAATTTTACGCGCCACTACTCCATTGATAAATTTGTGCAAACTCGAAGCTCGCCACCCCCTGTCCCTTTGCGCGCGCGCCGCAGTGCTAAATTGAAGGCGATAGCGAGCGGGTGTTTTTTCGTGGAAACAATTATTTTTTGTTTACGTTTGCCCAACGGGATGGCTTATTAGTTCACATCACGCGAGTGCAGCTATGCGTTTGTACAGGGAAGTGTTTGGAAGCCAGTGGATCGGTCGAGGTGGGTCGTAGCTTGGCCTCCATGCTCACCACTGTGTACAAAAGTGAGCCGTTGTGAGTGTGAGTGTCGAATAATTTAAACAGTGCATATTGGACGCTTTTGACGCAGTGAAAAGTCAGAGAAGCTTACTTATCTCGTTAAAAAACAATTAAATAAAACGTGCTGTGTATTGACAATAGTGATGGATATTTCGAAAAACAATTGAAATACTTGTAAGTAAAGTAAATATTACCTACTTAACTAAATAATAATTTGATGCGGGCGGCTCAAAATCGGTCTGTGTGGAGAACCTTGAGGGAGGCCTATGTCCAGCAGTAGACGTCTCTAGGCTGACGTGATGACGATTTAATAGTAATTGTAAATAGCAGCCGATTCTAACTTCATAAATACGCCCAAATTACTCTTTTCTTTTATTACAGAATACTTTCTTTTATTTTGATATGACGTGTTTGCTTTCTAATTACATACCTACCTCCGTATTTAATTACTTTTAAAACGGTAAATTTTGCCGGTCCTAAGACAGGATGAAGTATGAAGGAGTGGGTAGAATTTAAAAAAATAAAAAATATCTACCTACACTTATTATTTTGCTTCATTTTATTGTCTACGGCTACCTGCATTATAAGTGCGACGGAAAGAATGCGTAAGAGTAGGACGGAAAGTAAGTACTATCAATGAAGTAGTGAATGGATTGTAAAATATGTCTATGATTTGGGTGAGATTTTCTACAAAAAACAAATGATTATAACTTTGTTATTTATAGATATTATGAAATTCTTACGTCACTTATATGATAATAATGTCTTCGCTAATATGTCCTTAAAGTTTTTGTAGTAATTAAAAAATAACGGTGTATAGTGGGGTTGAATTTTTTTTTGGTTGAGCACCCCATCATGTGGGGTATCATTGGATAGGTTTTAAGAAAATATTATTAGTTTGCTCAAATCATTTTTCGATCAAGTGATTGGTTTGTCAAATATCAAGCTTTGAAGTGAAAAAAATTGTTTGACTCGAGTGTACCACCCCCTCTGCCGGCTAAACTATAAATTTGGAAGAGGTGAAAAAAATCACAAATGTAGTACATATAAAGAATTTAAAAGGAAAACTATCACGGCTAAGTAGATATTACTAGTTTACGAGTAATCGTCGGTTAACTTATAAATACCTTTTTCTGTGAGTTTACATTGGGCGCGCTGGCTTAATCTTAAAGATATACGTACTTTGGTATGTAATGTACTACTTTACTACGTATGTATAGTAGTAGTATATCTTGGAAACCACATTTTATGTTTACAATACATAACTGGATACATACCTAGTATTTTTCTAAACAAAACTTAGGGTCTTATAATAGTGTTATTAAAATTATTTTTTCAGCAAAACAAACAGTCGGATTTGTTGTACATTAATACCTTTTGCAGCAAGTCATTATGGGCAACTACGGAACCCTACATTGCGCGTGGCCCGACACGCACTTGGCCGATTTTTTTTAGGAATGGTGATTTTTCGTTGTGTATGAATGAAAACGTCAAAATGAACTTAAACAAAATCCATCAAAATGTTACGGTAAATTTACATTCGGGGTAATCATGAGGATGAGCATTGCGATCCTATAAACGTGCATTTAACTTCACACTTACCCCTTCTTGACACCCCAAAAATATTTTTTTCCGTAGATAAATGCAAGCTAAGCCCAAGAATGTAACAGTTCAATAAAGTAAAACCAAATGTTGATATTCCAGGTTCCAGTACCACAAAATATTAAAAGATCGTAGATACCGAACGGAGGTTTCGGGTTCGATACTCGGGTTATAAAGAAAGCGATTATTTTTATTCCTCATGCGGTCTTACTTTATGGACTGTAATAGTAACAAGACTGAGCGTACAGACCGGCTTGCATTATTCCAAGCAAGTGCGTTTGAGTGAAACGTGCTAGTTATTGTTCTAGTGCAGTTGTAATATTGGTTTTAGAACCAACACCCAGCTTCGGTTGGTTTTCTGCTAAATCTAAACATTAACCCCGGTCTAGACTGTCCTTCGCAGGGTAGCGACGCTAAAGTTGTTAGACTAATCGAATCGTACATACTAAGTTCATAGTGTTTTTGTGTAGCACAGCTTGTAGCTTTTATTTCTTAAATAGACGTGTGAACTGCAGTGCTGTTTAGACGTGTGCGGTTGGTTGGTTAGTGTAACCTGACCATAGTCAAAAGATATTACTAGCGCCATTATTTTACCGACTCGTGGTGTTGATAATACCTAACGGTCTTCGTTTAAACGTGATTAGTGCCTAAATAATAAGATACGATCTAGGTGTTGCAATTCCACCTGCTTCTTTGTGTGCATCAGTTTTTAACATGGCACATTAAAATATTTCTTATTCATGATTATTGGATGGCATCACTAGAAAATATTATTCAATTTTAAGATTTTACGCGTAAAAATTACCTACTGTGTGTTTTTAAAATTCATATGATACGCGGAGAATGTTTACCAAGTGCCTCCGATTTCTCTAGCCAATTCCAAGTTATGTTTTAGGATGTTTAGGAGTGATACAGTAAACGGAAGATACCTTCAGTACAAGGTTTCTGGTAGCTGTTGAACTCGATTTATCAGATGTAGAAGCAAGTGATTGAGTTATCATCGTAGTGCGTTATTATAATGATTTTTAGCGATTTTAGTTTTCACTGCAGATAGAACCAGGTTAGTGATGATTATATGCCTAACCTTATTCCCATTAAGATGGGTACTTTGTTAGTTGTTGTTGTGATAATCTTGTGGTACCCTCGTTTCCATTGATGCAGATTGGCAGGAACCGAATAGCTGTTGGTGCGTCGACAAGCTTTTGTTAGGCACAGTTTCCCGTGGTGCGGTGTCATGGTGTCAAAGGCATTGCCTATTGCTTTGAACGCGAAAAGTCCTTTGCTGGTCGCTAATGAGTAGGTTAGAATAAGTTTCGTATTTAGACTAGCCATGACAAAAATGATAACACTGAAAACTGGTTGAATACTTGGTAGTAAACTTAACATCTAGAGTATCAGCTTAGTAAGATTTTCTTATAATCTGTTACGTGATAAGGTAAATCAAAGGACTCAGGCGCAAAATGTCTCTTTCGCAAAATGTCCCCTGGTCGTAAAACGTCGCTTTCGCAAAATGTCTCTTTCGCAGAATGTCTCTTTCGCAGAATGTCGCGCCAGGGACTTAGAGTAAAATTTCGATTTTCAAAACAAAGAGACGTCTTGGTGACGCCCATGGGTCCGACTGTAATTCCAGTAACTAAATAGGTTATGTTAGGTTCTTTTTTGACCCTAAATTCGAAAATAGGAGCCCTGCGAAGCAGAGCTCCGTCAACTTCAGTTTATAAAACTAGTGTAAAGAATGTGGCCTAAGTTGACGGAGCCCTGCTTCGCAGGGCTCCTATTTTTGGGTTAAGGATCAAAAGAGAACCTAACATAACCTATTTATTTAGTTCGTCGCACCTAACCACACAGCTCGGAAATAATGAATGACACACACTTAATTTTACTCTAAGTCCCTGGCGCGACATTCTGCGAAAGAGACATTCTACGAAAGAGACATTCTGCGAAAAAGACATTTTGCGAAAGAGACATTCTGCGAAAGCGACGTTTTACGACCAGAGGACATTTTGCGAAAGAGACATTTTGCGCCTGAGCCAATCAAAGCAGCGTATTTCCCTTTCCGTGTTCAACTGGCGAAATCGGTCTCGCCAAATCCACACGCTTTTGTATTACTACGGAATTCAACCAACCCGTGCTCAACTCGCGTCAACTGAGCACGTTTTTGCGATCAAGCAACGTTAAAAGAAGGTTGTACAAAACAGTGTGTAAGTGACGCCCGAAGTTGGATTCGCGCGCTTCTCATTGCATTTTTTTTAGGTGAGACTAATTCAAGTAAGTAGGTTATGTTAGGTTCTCTTGTGACCCTTAATGCAAAAATAGGAGCCCTGCGAAGCAGGCCTCCGTCAACTTCGTGTTTTTTTATTTAAAAATTCGGACAGTCAAAAAAGTGTTCAGTTCAACTGCACACGATTTTGTAAAACCTTACCCAGCGCCACTTGATCACAAAGGCGTGCTCAGTTGACGCGAATTGAACACGGGATCGTAGGATTCCGTAGTAAAACAAAAGCGTGTGGATTTCGCGAGACCGGTGTCGCCAGTTGAACACGGAAAGGGAACGCATCAAAGCAACATGTTGAACAAACCTAGTTTAAGATTACCTTGTTTAACCCGATTGAAGACCCGATGGATGGCATAGTATGAGCACTGCAATATTTTAATGAGTTTCTCATTATTTCGATGAGTGTGGGTGTTGTTCAACATGTCAACTTCAAAAGAAAGATCAGAGAACCTTTTATTCCTCACCGACTTGGGCCAGGAATAGCCGAACGCCTAGAATGAGTGCTGTGCCGAGAATTTTCATTTATTTCTAGAGCAAAGATGTGTTTGTTGATCGCAGTCATGGATACCCCGTTGCTCAAGTAGCTCTCCTTTGATTTTTGATCACCAAAATTGTATTCTACTTCTGATTTCTGTGTTGTATGACAAGAGCGTGATGCCAGAATCGGAACGTACTCAATGTCGATTAACTGTCTCAGTAGTGTAGTCTTTGCCTACATGTAGTCAAAGGAAATCGGTTTGTTTGTCTTGACGGTGATCGTTATAATTCTAAGCGTACCTATAAGTACGCACACGACAGGTTGCGAAAAATCCTGAAAGTCAAAGTTTAACTGACGAAATTGAGGTAGAACAAAGTAGTTCTGATATTGAAGAAAGTGTTTAAGTTTACATGATGATCGGACCGTATAGGTATCGCCAAATTTCTAGTTCCCTCCGAAGTTGCTGCGTAAAGCTGCGCAGTAATCGAAAATTAGGTGTCAACGGGATGGGGGCGGGTAGCGGGAGGGGACTTCACGATTCGTAGCGTGACGCATTCGGCTATGATTGGTTGCATTCGCTTAATAAAATTTCATTGCATTGTTCTACTGCATTTGAAATTTGAATTTGTGTTCGAATCTTCCGTAAAGTACAGTCACTAAGAAACGCGCCACGCATCTTTGAATTATGTATTTGATATTATGTTGTATTTTTATTCGCTTGTTGTTGTTTTAGTTACATTTGTTAATTGTTATTTTATACTTACCTATATACTTTTATACGTCTGGGATATTCACTTAATAATTTGTTTAATTTGTTTATCATCCACTTAGAATATTCCTCACCTCTATCGTGAATCGATAAGGAATATGGGGATGAATGTACGTAGATAAAATAGGTTTACAGTTTTCAACATCTTTTTGCCTAAATATTAGACCTTGATTCACATTTGGTTCATTACTCTGTAGTTACAATAAACTAAAAGTAAATTTATTTGTCATGGTAACAAAAATATCTATATTTTCTGTTTGACTGTACCTGCGCAAACACCTACATGGTTCAACTTCAGAGAGCACAAGAAGTTTGGCGAAAACTTATACCAGAGGCTGATTTGTAGCCGTAGCTCAGTAGAAATCGGTATCAACTGTGTAAACAGTAGTCCGTGAGTACGCGGCAGTCAGCTCTAGCGGAGGTCGGGTTTCAGTGGAAACTATGGAGTCCTGGAGAGACTCGGCGTGCCCATGTGGGATTTGAAGAAAGTAAAGATGAGTAACTGAAGTTTACTGGGCTATGCGTAGCCATGATCACATGTAGAGCTTAAATGTTTTGGTTTTCTCGGCTTGAAATAGTATCTTGAGAGATACCGCGATAGTGCAATGTCAATTTTACTATGAGTTTCCTGGTTATTGATTTTGATACTGAAACTTTGTAGTGGGACAATAGTTTTGATATTAATTACTTTCTTTAATTGTTTCGGTTTGTAGCTTATCAGTTCACGCCTGGTTCGCATTTGGTTTTAGTTTTTGTCAGTGGTGAAATCCAGTTTTAACATAGCTCGTTGAGAGTATGAATAATGGAGATTCGAGGTTGCGTTATTACCAATCAGCAGCTGTGAAGAAAAGTTGTGAAGTTGTAACTGAATTTGATGACCACCTTGAAGATGTGCGGACATTGAATTAGTTCGAAACAACAAGTAGTAACTCGATTCAGTGGGTATACTGTGCGAAAAATCCTTGTAAAAGTCAGTTGGTAGATTTGTTTACTCTTTGAGTAATCCATGTGTGGCCAGTGAGGCCAGGCGGCCCGTGTGAGGCGCGCGGCCCGTGTGAGGCGCGCGGCCCGTGTGTGGCGCGTGGCCCAAGTGGTGCGTGGCCCTTGTAAGGCCTGTATGTGGCTTTGACAAGCCTGATAAACGGTAAAGCTAAAGCCTATCTGGTTGAAACTGACAATGAAATTGAAGATAGTTTATTAAAGGAGTTTGCTGAGAGGTTGTAGAGTGAAATGGTTTACTATGGAACGAAGCATGACTGGGGTCAGTCATATTTCGTGAGTCAAGATTGGACGAGCTGAACTCTGTTTGATGCTTTTTACCGGCTTCAGGTTAACACACGAGGACGTGTGTCCTGTAGGATGGCCGTATCGGAATGGTCATGAGTACGGGGCGTCAGCTGACTACGAAACGGTAGTGTGTGAAGATGGTGCGCTTCTGCAGAGTCTAGTGTGACGTTCGCTACACTTGAAGAGGGGGTGACGGTTGACGTTCAACGGTGCAACACAACTCTCACTTCTCTTGGAGACTGCGGGTGGGCAACAAGTACCTAGTAACTGTCACTCGTTTCGTGTTCAGTAATCCAAAATAATTATAGTCAGTTTTGTTCATTTGATTTGGTGTGAAATTATAACACTGTGGCCACATAGAACTGTAAAGCGTTGATACCGGCAAAAAATCAAGCTAACCGTCGTCATATACATTAATGATCTACCCAATGTAACAAATAACCCCATAACTCTATTTGCCGATGATAGCACTCTAACAAATGCTTGCAAAATTTTAGATACATATGAGAGCGAAATCAATGAAACCTTAGCATCAGTAGCAAAGTGATTGCATAATAATAATTTAAATATTAATTTAAAAAAGACAAATATAATGCATTTTAGGCAACGTATTATATTGCCAGCTAAAGATCTCAATATTAACTGCGATTATATAAATATTGACTCAAGTGATACCACAAAATTGTTAGGTCTAATAATTGATGCAAAATTAAGTTAGAAACCATACATATAATCACTTTTTCAGAGAATAAGTAAATCAGCTTATGCTCTTCACAAACTATCAGATATCGTAAGTGTTAGTGATTAGTTGAGTCAATCCTAAGACATGGAGTAATTTTTTGGGGAAATAGTACACACAAAGAAGTAGCTTTTAAGGCACAGAAGCGATGCATACGAGCAACGTTTAGCCTTAAAGTAATTGACAGTTGCAACTTCTACTTAAGACACATATAAGACAAATATTAACTTTACCACCGCTATATATCTTGGAAATAGCTATGTTTGTCAAGACAAATAAGGATCTATTTCCACAAGTATCGGATTTATTTTCCCGAAACAGGAGAGATAAAAGTAGACTCTGCTTAAATGACTCCAAGACTACACTTATGCGGCAAAGTGTGATCTGTATGGCCCCTGTTATTTATAATTAATTACCTGAGCCATGGAAAGATCTAAACACAACACAATTTAAAACAAAACTTAGAAAGAAGGATGGCAGGCATGTATGGGACTTTAGTATCGCTATAAAAGTTAAAAACCACACCAAAACCTGCCATTCTCCTTATTTATTATTGAAAGCTTATTACAATATATCAGACTTCCTTGAAGAAAAAGTAGCAGCATGATTAATGTTTAGTTTAATGTTTACGTAAACTTAATTGTATTTTTTTAATCTTGATATGTATTACCAATTACACATTTATTTTAATACTGAGACATAAATTCAATTCTGGCATTACCAACTAATTCTTGTGTATATATATTTAATTAATGTTTTAAGCATGATCTCATTTGAATTTTAAATTATGATTGTGAGTTTTGTGTTAGTAGTATTATTGTATAGAGTTAAGACTTAATGAATAAGAATACTATAGAAATGATTAAAATGTACAATCAAACAAGTTGGCGGTAGACCAGTTGGAAAAAACCCTTGGCTCGCTCATAGAGTCGACGTACACTGGAAACTGTGGTTTTGTATCCGAGTGTCAAGGTGTGTGTAAAGTAGCACTCGAAGCGACCATGTCTTGCTGAGCGATTCTCGCCCTTATGGTGGTCTAGCGGGAAGTTGTTCGACTTTACCTAGCTATTCTTATATACTTCTAAAATTTGTACAACAATAACTGGCTGAACATATGACACTATTAATTATTTATATTGTAACATCTTGAATGTCATGTATAATGGTGGTTAATATAGCATATAGCACAATAGCACAGCACGCTAATTTTATTTCGCATCTAAAAGCAAGTTCAGTTGGCTCTCGTTCGTGCTATAAAATAGCATATAGCATATAGAATCAAACATCGCGCCGACGCGACGGCATATCGCACTTCGCACGCTCGCAGCGCTGCGAATTGCGATATTTGCGATCAGTCTTCGCGTGCTAACGCGAGCAGCTAGACGTGAACTTGCGTAGCGCGTGAATTTTAGCTGTTCGTCGGCTCGCGCGATTTAAGTAGGCATATAAGTTCGCGAGTTATTTTACGTTCTCAAAAGTTAAGTGTTTTGTGTTTGATTAAAAAAATCTGTGATAGGACACGTAATACTGTGTATCTATGAATTATCTGTGTAACATGAGTGTTAAAATGATTTAAATAACTCAATATAATTATATACAGTCCTAAGCCTGAAAAGTATGAAGGAAAATTAATTGACTTATTTATTATTAATAAGTTGGTTAATATTAGTTTGTTGTGCATAATGATTACATTTTATACTTAGAAGAAATGTACAAATATGTATATGTATTGTTTATTCATGTTTAACATTACCGTTCACCATGTTATCTGCCCCACACCACGCGTTAAGTCTTCAGACTCGTTAGGCAAATAGCATGTTTGTCGACGCTATATTAACCTACGTTCAAATATAGATAGCGTGACAGCGCGCTAAATCGTAAGTACATGTGCTAAAACTAGCGGTCACACGAAGGGTGTTGACGCTTCGCACGATAGCATGATATATTATAGCATTTTTAATAGCATGCTAAAAAAATTTAGCATATAGTTCATAGCATGCGATTGATAAATAGCAGATTCGAACATCATTAGTCATGTACCACTATGTTCAAACAAATAAAAAGTCTCTTATCCTATCCTCTGCGAATATCGTAAGATACCACTAATTAAAATACACAAAGCAAATAACAAAACTCGTCCTCAAACAGTATACCAACCAATCTGGCCAGCGTGGTATAGTAGACAAATTCTCTTAATGACTATAATGTTATTGTGATGCTAACCAGGATAGATTTATGTTCAGCAGATCACTACCATAGGCTGTTTGTTATTAAACTTTGTGCTTTAGTATCCTTCTGTGATATTTTCTGATATCCGAAGTTATTTTTATATCGGAAGTATTTTTGTGTGAATGAGTCAAACCATCAGAAGTATCGCCTGATAGTAAGTGATTCGCGTCGCCCATGGGCACCTGGATGGGAAAAGGAATTGGAGGGGGAATGGGACAAAGGAGTTGAAAAATGGCATGGGGTCTCCGGGCCTCTCATTTACCGAATTAACCGCAAGAAAATATAACTGTATTTCATCGTTTTTATGTGTGAAGGTTGTCCTTCCTCAGTCAAGCTTTCATGCTGACATCAGCAAAGGTCTTCTACCGAGGAAGGGTGCCTTTCAAAGACCATGAAGTACTTACGTATAGTCGCCTGCGTGTTGCCCATAGACACCACTGACGTCATAGCCGCTCGCTTCTTATTGCGGATCGTAGCGGGCGGTATGGGGCCCATGCTGGGGCCCGCCAAGTCCTTGCTTGTACCCGCCATGCCACTCACACTGTGATCAAAAGAAATAAAACCATATAGATCGTCCTCCAACTACACACAAACAGTTGGTACATTACAAATAATATTTTGTGATATAGATTGTGCATTGGGCATTCGCTAATGCTATATCGCTTGGTAAACTGCACAGCGGTTGTGATCAGGTTGTAACGTAGTTGGATTCCTTTTGCGTTGCTATTGCTGGGGCATACTGATAACATTATTCGGTCAAACCTATCTATAGTAATTCAGAAAAGTCATAAGATCCCATAAAATGCTTAAAAAGCCATTGCTTTCTTCCAAATAAATAATTCATTATTCGCAAGAGCGCGCAGCGTCCAATATTATACAATATTCATACACACAGCAGATAGAATTTATCACTTAGCCAATTTTCATAACAAAAAAAATAGTATTCAGAGAAAACTGTCAGTGGTTTGGTCACTGCCAACTTACATTATAAAATATAAGGACCAAATGGGTACACATTTAGAACTATAATATATCACTTTCTACGCAAGATGGTAATTTTTCAACTGCATAGCGCCAGCAAGTACTGAGTTTAAAGTAAATCATTTGCGATGCCAACTCTCACTTAAAATTATTATTTATATATTCGCTTTAGATAAAAACATGGCGGCTTCGTTCCGATTCATTTCATTAAATCAAACTGAAACATTTTCATGTAAAATTTTATTAATATTCGTCTTCTAACGCCGTTTTACTCGAGGGAAATCTTATTGATTTGAGGATTTTCATCTACAAATATCTACAGAAGAGCATGCATGAGGAATGTGATGGGAGTGAATGAAGCAAGAGAGATATGTCAGGATCGTTGCAAATGGCGTTCCGTAGTCTCTGCCTACCCCTCCGGTAAACAAGTTTTTGAGTCTATGTATGTATGTATGTAAATATCTAAATTAAATTATTTTAGTTACATTGCTCCCACTCTCATTTGTCTGGTCTTTACGCTATATTTATTTGAGTCTAATCACATAGCTTTCATCTATATCGAATGCAATATAACAATAATAATATCCTAGTACAACTCACTCGGGGTCCTCTGATCCCAAACAAAGCAGAGCTTATACTATGGCAGTATTGTAACTGGTAAAATACTTATATGTCATTACTCATTAGATACATATGTATATTGTAGATCAATTACAGCCAGACAGATCTAATGATTGTGCTCATCATACAAAGATTTGTCTTAGGTGGGAATCGAACCCATAATTTCCTACTTAGTAGTCACTAGCCCAACAGGCCGAAATTATTGTATACTATACAAAAACAAATAACTGTATGATTTAATTCGAGTATTGTTTCATTTCTAATATTTAGAAACAATATGGATAGAACAGGAATATGAATAGTAACACCCATTAATATTTTAATGGTTCGACTTTAAATTCCAAAATTAGAATGTACGCGGGTGACGTTATAATAGCTTATTATTGCTATACACCATAGTGTACTGTTATTTCCATAAATTAATCGCACGCGCCTAGCTCACAAAATCACGACTTATAACCAATTTATGTGTAATCATATATTTAATAGTCTACTTCCAAATACTATATTAAAATTACCTCAAACTAATACGTTCAAGCTATTAATTTAAACATGTCATGTATTTTTCACTCACAATCATAATTATAATACTTTCATTCGGGACCGATTAACACGCATTAGCCAAGCCGCAAGCGATATGCTGTTCTAAATTTATAGAGTAAGCAATTATTATAAATGGTGTTATTATGTGGGTCAATGTCTTATAATAGGTAATATAAATGATTCGATTCAGTGAATGATTCTTTGAAGAAGGTACGGCACAAGATCATTAAATTGCACAGCATTTATGTGACTTTAACCCTGTATGACTTACCTACGGCTTATATCATTATTTAATCTATCCATGGATTTGGCTACTAGGGATACATAGTTCACATATTTTGTATGGAGCTTATGTCAAATACGTATATCGAATATTTAAACATTTTAAACCGGCCGATTGACTTACAAATCACTGCGATCGAAGATAGACGATTTAAGATCTTTACAACAACAAAATTTTAAGCAGTCTTATATAAGTACATAATATATTCTGATTCTGATAATATTTATTCTCTATTGCAATGTGATATCGATTGCAGTATACTTAATGTGTATGTTTATGTATGTATGAATTGTGTGTGTGATACTTGCCCCGGTTTGTTAGGATCCTGTTGCATCTCGTAGGCCACGTTAAGTCCACCCCAGGAACGGCTGGGGAGAGCATGCGGTGAATGCCCTGGTATGCTAGTGTCCATCGCCGCCTGGAAAATACCACGCGGCACTTTGTAAACAAACAGGGCATATTATAATTTTCTATCCGAAACCGCCTAAATAAACCTATAATATAAAACCCGGCAAGATTAAATAATTCATTTTCCGTCAGCTTCCTTAGTTATAAGTTCAAAATTTTTTTCGTGAGGACCTTTAACCTATTTCAACAAAAAGTCAATATCTAACGAGTAAAACATGAAAATAGTAACATCAAATACATGTGATTCAAAGCGCACTAAAACATTCTGTATAAGCGCCGTCGCCTAGTAGAATATGAACGTATGTAAAGTGGCGTATGCAAACATGTGTGCCGGCGTCTCTACGAGCCGGCTATCATAAATAAATGATGTGAATTATATGTCCTTATGAAACATATCGCTTCCAGACGAATAGACGTTCAACATACGTTACAAACAGCTACTGAATGACATCACATAATACCGAATTGTAGTTTATTTGACACCTTTAAGTGCTCCTAACGAGAGTTAACTGAACGAATCATTTTTGAAGTTGTTTCGATAACCCGACTTGTAATATTGATGGTATTGATTGAACACTTATTGACAGTAATAACCGAAAGAAAATAATCTTTGAATTATAACGCATGCTGAGCTATCACACGTATTAAAACAACTAAAACAACAGCAGTTTAAAAAGTATTAAACGACAACGAACTTCGGTGGCAAATTAGTACTTAATATGCCTATTTCAGTACGTTAAACTAATAATTATATTTATAAATACGAGGCGTTAATAATTGTCGTCTAATAGCGCAACTACGAACCCGCGGGAGACCCGACCATATGTAACGACGACGGGGCAAGTGTCAACACACATATTCGCACTTCAACTTACCATACTACATTTAAAACTTGTTCCGAATATTTTTGTATTTATAACTTAACAGCACTGTTCTAAAATTCAAACTACAATGTGATAGAGCAGATGTGTTCTCAGCTAGTGTTGAATTGCGACTGAATGGGACCATGGGACTCGAGCTTAGGGTCGTGGAGCGAACATGTGGCAATGGGCAGGTAGCCGAGGGGTTGGGATCAGGTACGGCATCGCAATACTTAACTTTGCTAAGAGATAGACGCGCACAATACAATTCTTTGAAACGATTTTTATCTACAAAAAAAAGAAACATATATTTATAGTTTTTAATGCTTTCTCCGAAATGTCTTTTAGCAAGAAAATTTAGCGTTTTAGAAAATTAAATAATTTACATCTCAATATAAATTGCACTGCATTTAAGTTATATAAATTATTTCTATTTTTCAAAATAGCAAAAAAGTGTATGTCGATCGATTAATCTAAGAACCTAACCTTGCAAAATTAGCAATTACGTAAAATAATACAGAAAAGTTTGGAATAATCCGGCTGGTTGTCAGCCGGATTATTCCAAACTTTATATTGCTACGGTTAAGTATTGTAGTCTCATTCGAGGGATAGTCAGTGCTTGCAACCCCTAAAACATGTTCGTACCAGTTGTTTATATTGTAAGGACGTATCTATTGTAATAGCACTTCTTTATATTTTTATTCACCCCTGTCTTTTAGAAAGTCAAGTAGAAAATAATAATTCTCAAAGTACTCAAGGATTATTTATTACAATTATTTTAGGACTTTATTTTACTATTTTACAAGCTTATAAATATTTTGAAGCTCCTTTTGGTTTGGTTTTGGTTAGTTATCACGTGGTATTTTATCGTTCTAGCATTATAAAAGATGTATACCTACAGAATGCTCCGACTGCCTCCGTGGTCCAGTGGATAGCGTATGTGACTGCTGATGATCGGTGGTCCCGGGTCGGGCAAAAGGCAAAAGTGTTACTGGGTTTTTCCGAATACTCAGTAGCAGCCCGGAGTCTGGTGATGTGCCCGGTAACGGCAGTAGGCTCGCCCCCTATTACGTGGGACCTAAAAATTCATGGCGAAATGTGAGTGTAATATTTACACCTCTGCCTACCCCTTCGGGGATACAGGCGTGAGACTATAAAAATAAAATAAACCTACAGAATAGGTCCTGTTACACGACACTCGGTCTGACACCCAATGCTCCTAATTATATTTGGTCTAAATGATAGAGGTAACTAGAGTAACAAACTCCTACAATTGACGTTCAAAATAGCGTGGTGACCAGCCGAGATAGAAGACGTACAGTCCATTCACAGTTATTTTACCTCTGACAGATGTCGGTGTGTTTTTCTTTATGTTGGAATTGTATTCTGTGATGACAGGAATGTAAAATAGGGTTACCCGTGCATAACATTTTACCCAATATTAGTGGAAATGCTTCAAAAATTCAAATGCTTGAAGCTCATGGCCGCAAAGTGGTTAGATTACCGCCATACCACTACGAGCTAAACGCAATTGAACTTATGTGGAGTCTCATTAAAAGGCGAGTCACAAGCAAAAATTTAGGACAAGATGCAACCAACATTGTGAATTTAGCTGAAGAAGCTTTTCAATCTATCACTGCAGAAGACTAACAATAGGCAGCGATAGCCGAGTGGATATACCAACAGACTGCCATGCAGAGGGTATCAGGTTCGAATCCACGGCGCGCACCAATGACTTTTCGGAGTTATGTGCGTATTGAATTGTTAATTATCGCTTGTCCCGTGCCTCGGAGAGCACGTTAAGCCGTCGGTCCCGGTTGTCATGAAGATCTTTGACAATCGTTACAGGGCGTCAGTACCTTCTAAATAAACTAACACTAGTCTAAACCATGGAATATCGCTATCCCTTCGGGTTGCTGAGGTCAGACAGGCAGTCGCTCCGTGGAAAAGCTAATATTCAGCCAAATCCGGTTAGACTAGAAAGCGGACCCCAGACTGAAACTGGGATAACGCTAAGAGAAAGAAGAAGACTGCAGAAGACTAAACAAAAACAATGCAAACATGAGCGCCACATTGAAGACAAGCTTCGTGAAACAGATGGGTCTACGGATGCTGAAATGGACAGGTTCATAATAGAATTAAATTCTGAGTCTGATACAGAATATGACAGCAGTAACGAATCATCATAACATTGGCAGTCCACATGGATCATTCTTATAGACTCACGCCTGTTTCCATGCAGGGGTAGGCAGAGGTGTAATATTACACCCACATCATTCTTATTCAAAATAAATATGAAAATTAAATTTGCAGTTTTTGTATTTGATAATTAAAACCTCACGTTGGCGTAATTATGATGCGTTTACCTTTATATATTAAATAGACAACATTTTTATTATAACTACTTATCTTCATAGGAAATTAGTTTTTTCTTAAGAAAATAAATGTACATGCATATAGCCATGCCAATATCAAGAGGTTTTGTTACAAACATTACTTCCAAATATTTAATACGACCGCTTAGGCAATAAAAAAAATAAGTACATTTTTAGCAATAATGTATATTTAAAATGGGAGTATTATATACCAAATATAGCAACACAACGCCCAGGTTGGCCAATCTAACAGCTAGAGGTAAAATAACTGTCAACGGACTATAGCTTTGAAACCAATAAGCATCTTAGAAAAAACCTTTATTCATCTGTTTTGCACTCGAGTTCTATAATGTCAATTCAAAAGTGATGACAATGATTATTGACCTTTCATCGAGAAATGCGGTGTTCTCCAGTTTAAAAATATTTTCAATTTTTTTTATTATTAGTATTACTTAACAGAAGGTTGTGTTTATGGGTATGTATAATTTATTGTATGTATAATTAATATGTGGGAATGTTCATTTGTTCCCTCGTTGCCACTTATATATTTATAAGCAGTTTCAGTAAATCCAGTATCGAACTATGCTTACAATTACTTTACATGATAACAAAATATACCTAATTATTGAGTTTCATAATATCTCGAGTGTATTTATTATTACAATACCTTTCTTTAATACTAATACATAGTAGTAGTATTAAAGAAAAAGAAACGTGGTAATAGTCAGCTGAAAATTGGTAGAATGATTCAAAAAATGAATGAAATCCATAAAATCTTCCACGATCCGACCTGGAAAAAAATACTCGAGGTCAAAGGTCTCAAACACAGGTTCATCGCGATTTTCAGCAAATCGGTAAGTTTTATCATAAATTTACTATAACAGGAAGCCTAAGCCCAAGCGACAAATAGTGGCCCTTAGATGCCAGTGATGCCAATCGAGGCATCACTTACGCGTTGCCGGTCCTTAAATACGGGAGGGGGAGGGAGACGAGGAAAAAGGTTTCTTGGTCGCCTTCACTCAAATACTCTTCCCCTAGTGTCTGAACGAAACCTAACAGCATAAATATTGTTACTTTACGTATATTTTCTGTGAGAGGGTGGTACTACCCCAGTTGGACCAGTTGTAATCAGCGTAGTTCTACCACTCAATATAAACCTTAGGATTTTTCGCACGCCGGGCTATACAATAGCACGTATTCATATACGTGCTATTGTAAAGGGGTTTTTAGACATTTTCTTAGAAAATAAAAGCAAAATGAAAAATCAACATAAAAGAATGTTGTAATTAAATAAACAATAATACACAATAATTAAGCGGGTCTTAATCGCGCAAACTTCTTATTTAAGGTATGAATACATAATTGTTTCTTAGAGACTTATGACAGCTCAGAGCCGTCTTGTGGAAGTGCGGGTATCGGCACCTACCCTCACTTGGTTTTTATTTAAGTTCGCAATGTCACTCTTTCGACACACTACACTAATGACGTCTACACACTGTTGAGTTTTGTCACTGCGGCGGTGTTCACATTTGCTGATGACTGGATTCCAAGTAGCCGATAATCTATATCCATCCTCCCGCTTGAAATTGTTATATTTCTTAATTTCTACCGCTTCACATAATATCCTGGAGTAAACCTCCCACAAAAGTGGGAGATCCAAAATTTTATTACTTGGTATCATTGAAAATAAAAACGATTATGTGCGATTTTCTTGGTCATTTTCAACCAAACATCGTGAAGAACAATGATGAATACATGTGGAATGATATGCCGCACTTTTCAAATTACTTTCTTTACGAGAATTGCAAGATTTCACAACGCATTTGCCCATTTCACGTTCGTATTATTTTCGTGTGCGGAAAATTTGACACAATAACATTGTAACAGTATTAGGTCCACAGACCCATAATAAACGGCAACACATCTCAGCGCTGTTTGCTAATCTAGTTGTAAGTAATAGATCAATGTTCTAAATGCAGTTTCGATCTAATGTCAGTGCCATACTCATGTCACAAATAGTATTCTCCTAAATTAACTGATATTTGAATGCTATTGGAATGTTATCGAGACTAGAGAACGTAAATTAAACAATGTGTCATATTCGAAGTGTTAAAGTCAAATTAGATGACAATGACATTAAATTAGCAGACTACCGATTCTGAGTCAATCCAAAACCAAATCTCATTTCGTTCAAAATATAGTTTGAATGTCATATGAAATACGAGAAATTGCCATCTGAAATAAAAGGCGACTTCAATGAATGAAAGCTTTCCGCGAAAAATAAATTGCTTTAATGATTTATTATACCTGGCTTCAAGATATGAATGTGGCACGAAGCATTGTGATTAGTTCGCGTAGACATATGTACTAAATCAATTTCTTCATAATTCATGATGATGTATGATGATATCATATTATTGTATAGAATACAAATCTTAGCGTTCAAGTTATTCCAAAACTCCATGTTACTCAGGAGGCTATCGGCACAATACTGACGGAAGGGGACGGTACAGATGGCTTGAAGTCACTTTGTCACTTCAATACCGAGAAATAACAACTCGATTTACGTACAGGACATTTTGTGACGCACACAAAGTTACGGTAGCCATTGTTTTGAAATTGTTTGAGAAGCCTTAAGGTACAGTAATTGTACTATTGGCGAAGCCTTTTATTCTTAATGAAGGGAAAATACAAAGTAATGCCACGTTGTATTTGAACAATAATGCTATTTTTGGCCCGGTGCATAACCGCTAGGTATATAAAAAATAAGCGATGCCTACAGCTATTCTCGAACATTTCTTTTTCCCGTGTCTGTACAATCCTCAGAATTTCGGGTTAGTGCACCTAACCTTCTTAGTGCACCCTTACGTTCCCCAAGAAACATAGGTACAAGCCAAATTTAAGGGCCTTTCACCCATTAGTTATTGCTGTGCGTTGTATGTCAGTCACTCAGTAACAAAATAATTTTATATAAACAGACAGATATGTCAGAAATTCATATTCATAAAGTGAACTCATTCAAGAATAATATTTACATCTCTCATGTTCGGTAAGTAGGTTCTTATTGCCTCCAAATGGGGCTTGTAGGTGACTAATTATCGCTCTAGGGTATTAATGTAGCTAGAAAAGCCCTAGGGCGGTAATTAAAAAAAAACACTTCTTTCTTTCAAAACGTTCGCGTACATCTTACCATCATACTGGCAATAGACATCATGCATTCAGCCCAGTGACCAAAGAGGTCGCTTTGCTATTCTGTATTCAGCCTTGTCTTCGTGTGAGTATAATAGTCATCAATTTTAAATAAAGGCGAAGCTCAATTTAGTTCTTGAAAAAAAAAAGTTCTTTACCTACTTGATTATTTTTAATGAAAAAAGGCGGGAATAGAAAACTTTTACTTTAAATATTGTTTGTTTTTGGGTTTTTTAGGGTTCCGTACCTCACAAGGTAAAAAAGGAACCCTTATAAGATCACTTTCTTGTCTGTCTGTCTGTCTGTCTGTCCGTGTGTCACCACCGATTTTCTCAGGAACGGGTGGACCTAGCAAATTGAAATTTATACCAGATACTGAGGTCTATGGTTCCTATTAGGTGTGTAAAAATCAAGGTCCTGGGTCGATCCTATAAAAAGATATGGTCAAAATTTGTTTTTTGCGAAAACTTGTAAGCACCAAAATTAACCTTAATTTTCAACTTTTTTTAATTTTCGGCATTTTTCCTTTACTTGTGCTATAAGACCTTGGTTTTGACAAAAATTGACAATTCTAGGTCAACCGTAAGTACCCTATAGGTTTTGGGTCGAAAACCTATATGGTAGTTCCCGTTGAACTAGAATCACGAAATTTGGCCAAAAGCAGGGTCCTACAGCACAAATAAAGGAAAAATTCTGAAAATTTTAAAAAGTTGAAAATTAAGGTTAATTTTCGTACTTGTTAAAGCGCCCCTAATGGAGAGAAGCGATCGATAGAGACCGCTAGGGGGCGCATTTAGAAAATGTATGGAAATTGTTCCTGTCGTCTAGGCTATCGTCCACCGTGACGATTGAGTGCAAACTGGTACTAGACCCTCAGATTTAGAAGACTAGCGTAATTAGCACCAACCTCAAATAAGGTAAAATGCGTACGGAACCCTCGGTGCGCGAGTCAGACTCGCACTTGCCCGATTTTTTTATAATTACGTGCTGATAAGGAAAAAACATGAGTTCTTCAAGTGATGAAGATATAAGTTGCACTCCCGATTCAATAAAAATGGAAGCTGAAGCAGTAATTAACAATATTTTGCCTGATTGTTCTCATTTCACTTTACATTTCAACAAATAAAATATTTTATTCTTGTAATGCCGGTTTTTTTCTACTTACCTCACAATCGAGATGTAAAGCAGAATAGTTAGCTCGGGTGTAAGTACCAATTGCACCCTCGAACTATAGGCGCGCGCCTAAATATCTCGGGCTGCAATTGATGCCTTACAGCCCTTGGCTACTAATCTACTATTAAAGGTAGGGGCAGGCTCTACATACGTATTATTATCGCACAATAATATTAAATAATTATATTACTATATTATATTCTAACTTACTAAAATTACAGCACACTTTTAAAATGTATTAATTAGGACTTTGACGAGTAGCCTAAGAATAAAAATATAAAAAAATAAACAATGTTATGTTTTATAATCGTATTTTAATAAACAATTCGTTTCATTATGTGTGTCCTACTTTCTCTATAAATACCATAATTGCAGCTATTTAAAATTACATACCTAATATCTGTACCTGAGAAGCATATAACTGTAAGAGCCAAAAACCAAACTTTACAGGAGAAGGTTTTTCTCAAAAATAACTGACAATCTTGACTTTAAGGAGCTTGTGAAATAAAATGTGGCAACATTTTGCAGAACATGTTTAATTAGATAATAACTACACTAATAAACTTTAATTAGGTAACAATATTGAGATCAATTTGACAGTATAATTGATACTTTTTAAGGAAATATAAAAAACTGTATCACATAGTAGTGTTATGCTTTTAAACAATTTTACTCTTATGTTAACAGTCGGCAACATACCTTAAAATTCGAATTAAAATAAACTGAAAAAAAAGAAAGTAATTATAAAAATGTTCAAAGCTATAAAATCAGTCTTGATTTTCGAATTCTTCGAAAACATCAAGAGTATTGCCGTGAGGAAGGTCAATATAAAACATTTTTAGGTCTGGATCGGTAATAATTGTGTTAAGGTCGTTAAGTCTTTATATTTAGGAATGCTAATTGGGCGAATACTCTGGTTTCCTTGATGTAAGGTATTTGGCTACAAAAGAGCTTATCTTGTGTTTTTCTTAACATTAATATCTGAAAACTCTTCATCATAAAAAGAGTTTTTATAAAATAAAATCCCACTACTGTCTTTTCTGACTTGTGTGTGAAATCAAAAACGGTTCGACTTTAGAATTTTTACGCCTCTGGCTGAAATTATTTGCAAATTATTTGATATCCTTGATATTCAAAAGATCCATGTTCTGCACTATCAGAGGATTCTTTGTTTTACAAATTTTAACGAACTGCTTCCATCATGTGGAACTATAATATCAAAACGAGATAGTTCAGTTTTCTTTCTATGACTGAATGGACAACGTCAGCTTCGGAGTGTGTGTGGCTACGAAATAGAAATTTGTGGTTGATTTTACAATAAACCTAGCTATTTTAATTGCTATTTTTGGCTACTACAAAACACGGGACTTGTTACCAAGTCCCGTATTTTTAAGTAGCCATTAATAGCAATACAATAGTATTACATTGCGGTTTTGCCCCGAATAATTGTCAGACCAAATTGTAATTTCTTCCGCTTTTTCGTCCTTGTGGTTAAGAACCCATTCAATGATGCATGATCCTACTTCATTGACTCCTCTACTTTCTTGTGTTTCATCCCACATCATACAGTAAGACTTGTTACCCGTATCATTATGTAAAGTTTCGTTGAACCTGCCGCATGAACTTATTTTGTAGCCTATGGATCCTGTGTGGCCTAGTGTGTGCGAATACTACACTAGCGTATGTCATTATAGGCCTAATACACGATGTGTATAACCTAATCTTGTTCCTAAGCGACAGTTTAGATTTAGCGTTGACTAAGCTATGTAATCGCCCAAGCACAAAGGAGGCTCTATTGCGAGCCTTCGTAATGTGTGAACGGAACGATAGTCGATCATCAAGAATCACACCAAGGTATTTGGCTTCCCTAGTCCATGAAATAGGGGAACCAAACAACCTTATTTGTGGGGTCGCACCCGGAGAGTACAGATGAGGAGCTCTCTGGTGGAACAGCACCGCCTGACTCTTCTCGGGATTGACCTCTATCAGCCATCTTCGGAACCACGCGCCAGGGTCTGCGCCTGAGATATAGATGGCTGTGTCGTCTGCAAAAAGTGCTATCTGCACTAGCCGATGCATCGGTATATCAGCAGTAAACAATGAATACAAGAGAGGTGAGAGCACTGACCCCTGAGGGAACCTGGGCCGGATGGCGTGACTCGATTAGAGCGCGCCTTAAACGTGTTACCAAAAGCTTCTATCCGACAGATAGTCTTGTATGATGAGCATGAGCTTGTGAGGCACTCCCATAGTAGACGCACTGTAACTCCTGCGCGCTATTTATAAGATCGCTTCATCGTATGCCACGTCACCGAAAGTGTAGCGGCAGAACAATGTATCTCCGCGCATACAGTAAAATGCAAATTACATATTCGAGTGTTTTAATGTATAATCACTTAAAATATTATGCTTTAGAATGTTCCCCAGGCATATATTATAATACAATTTCGAAACTCTGTCATAAAGTTGATTTTATTAGTTACAGTACTATGGCTTTGTAGAGAAGGACACATACAATAGGATAGTGTAAAAAACTCAAAATCGTAAAAAACGGAGTTACAGTGTTATGCTTCTCAGGTACAGATATAAACACGTAAACACGGTAAAGAAAACGTAGCTACAATTTGCAGTTGCTTTGCACTTACCTGCTTTTGTGGTTGATGAAAAATGTGTGGCGAAGGCCCTGGCATCTCAGTTTGTGCCGATACCTAAAGGAAACAAGTATTATTATAATCTTCTTATTATGTCGTAACCCCTTACAGCGCCTTAGCTTTCACACTACAAATTACAATATCAATCACTACCTCAACCAAAAAGTCTATCTTTAAGAGTCGCGAATTTCCCGCAAGTCGATAAAGTAGTCTAAAGCTACGCTGTGCATCGGCAACAGACTATCTCCCTGCTTACTCGATAAGCCCATCCCTACATAATTATCGTTTGAAAAGCTACGGCTATCGAGAATCCCAACCGTCCAGTCGCGACAGTACATACGCTTCAATTGAAAGCTTCCTTATTCTCTTTAATACCACTCATAATAATAACTATATGTGTATTACTACATAGACATATTCACCATAGTTAGGTAAACTTTAGTATCAAAGATGAAACATTGAGACATTTTTTTACCAGTTTAAATTGGCGATAATTTGCACACAAGCTAAGCCTACCACACTTATAATAAGTTTGGAGTAGTTATAGACTGGAGACATACTTAAAAACATGTGTACGAGTTTCAAGGTTTTATGTATGTGTGTATTGGCAGAATGTTTGTATTTATTACTAGATTTGGAAAGTCATTTTTCAAATTAAAGCAAGTATTCCAGTATTTAACTACTCTAAGAGCCCATGCATCCGAATATTGCCGCGTTACATAACATCAACCAATCGCTGTTAGTACGGTTATAAATAAAGCAAATGTATATAATATGTGAACGAACAACTCTTCTACTAATGGTTTTCAATTCTTATTGATTTACAAGTAGGTACACACTCTTAAAATATAGCAATAAAATAAGAAATCTGCACTTTGACTATATCATTTGGATTTGATAAGCACACCAAAGTTTCGAATTGTTTATTTTATTTTTATATAATGTTCGTCAAATGCCTAAAGAACAAAATACTGCCATACTGAAAATGTAATGTCGAATGCAACCGATATTTTACTTAAACGGTAGATTTTATAAATTCTGAGGTTTATAAATTATGAGTGATAGTGATGGTTTAGCTAAACAATAATTATACAAAATCCTGAAAAAACGTTCGGAAAACTGTACCTATTTGCGAATTTATGTATTTATTTACGAATAAAGAAGGGTAATTATAAGATGGTATAGTTCAATAGTTTCTCCACAATTAGTCAATGTATGTAATTACTTAATTATTTGGCAGATCATGCATATATTTTATTGAACGCATTGCTGGAGTTCCGCTATATTTAGTAAAAGGTGTGTAATGTTCAAAATGTGTATTAAGCTATGACATGTGGTAAGAGTTGTGCGTCCACGGGTAAGTAATGAACCTGTGAGTGCGCGGTGAGGTTGAGCCCGTGGCTGGTCGAGGGTAACGGCACAGAGACCAGGAGCGAGGCGGGCACGTCGCGCTCGCCTTTCCCCTACGCAACCCACGCATTAGTACGCACGATCTCGCCTAGTAACGCATGCAGCACGCTAACATCAACACGCTATGATCAACAAACTAGTACCTAATATGAGTCAAGTTATCAACTATCTGGACAAAGACTATCAGTCTGGCTGTCCACTGGAGCAGAGCGGAGTAGATATGGGCCTAATACATCCAACAGAAATCGAACTCCGATACGGTCTTTTCACGTCTTTTTACTTATTGGTTGTAATAGACCCATGTCTCCTCATCCCCGCTGCCAGACTAACAATTGTTCAATAGCACGAACACTTCACCTTACCCCATAAAGGCGTAACGATACTAAATAACATCGCTGTGACTCAATTAAACTCCCATCTGTCGAAATCGACATGGTACATTACAAATTGGTAAGTAGTTTTATTGATCATAGCGTCTCACTTGATAAAACTTTGTGGGATAATAATCATTTAAATTGACAACATCGGGAACAAATTGTATGAACATTTAGTTTCTTACATACACATGCAACAATTTGAACAAATATTGACGTATGCTTCGGTCTTAGTCATCTGACTTGAGCATTTTGACTGGATGAACAATGGTGGCAATTTCTTTTTCAGATGAAACATTTATTTTACAGTAGTCTCGATGATAAAGCACTATTAAAGCATACAAAGCGTTGTTTTTTCATTCGTTGCAATGCAAAGCCGTCCCCGATGACGTAAGCAAAAGCTTATTATGTAATGTTGACTGGTCACATGATAATTATACGACGTTCACTTTTATAATCCTGAAAGATGTGTGATTCTAGAGTTGATAAGTAAAATTTTGCACATTAGTTTCGTTTTGGCTGAAATAAGTTCAGTTGGTGTCTTGGTATGCTAAGCGACTAACCTGCGGTGGTTGTGACGGTGAGCGTATATTGGTCACCTGGTTGAGTCCACTTGGCCCTGGCATTGGGCTTGGCAGATGCCTGTGGAAACGGCACCATTTATCGTACTTTTTATCGACATTACTTACTTATTATTGTGAAACTATCAGACAGCGGAAACGTTTTATTGATTGAAATGTTTTTAAAAAGGGTCGAAGAATGCGAAAATGATTCTGCAATCGACATACTGTTAACATTGTAGTCATCTCTTACAAATTATAGATTTCATTGATTGATGATTGAACGGGAGATTATGCCTAAGCAGAGAGGAACGGGACAGTTTTATTATACGGTCAAATTGGTCTATCTTTAATGAAATTGCTAAGCAACGTAGTTTATTAAATTTCATGTGAATATTTACTTTATTTTTTTAATTTTAATGTGAATATTTACATATGTCAACTTGGCCGACTTTTTTATTCGTATAGTAGTTAGTATAGATTGAGACGACACTAAATTAAGGTACAGGTTGACTGCCCTAGCAAAGTTCTATAATTCATTGAATGTGTTATGATAATTTCTAATCAGGGATACTGAGGTAGGTCAAAAATTGGTCACTGAAGTTATGTCTGTGAGAGATCCACGTTTTTATTGTTGAATTGATATAAACGTATGTGATGGCTAATCAGAGGCAGTGAGACTGGCGAAAATTTGTCACTGCAGATAAGTTTATCTGTGAGATATCCTTATTTTATATTCATGAATTTAATTGGCTAATAAGTAATGAAAAGTAGTGAGACTGGTTCGGATGTTGCTCATTGAAGGTATGTCTCTGTGATATTTACGTTTTATAATTCAAAAATGTATCTGGGCGATCACTTATCAGAGGTAGTGAGGCTGTCAGATTTTAAGGCTCACCACACATTGGGCGTGCGCGTTCTTCGAGCGTGTGAACGATGCGCCGTGAACGTCGCGTTTCTCTTGTGACAAACTAAAGCACTCGCGAAGTATGTCAGCAGGGAAAGGGATCGCGAGCAGTCGCTCATAGAACATTGCGTGACTTGGCCTGACGTTCGTAATAGGTCAGCAAGTTAAGCAATGCGCGTACGGGTCGCCAATATTTTACTCGATGGGTAACCCGTGTGTGGCATTCAAATCAGGGCCCTACCGTTCAGACGGCGCGGTAAGCTATCAATCGCGGTTCTTATCACAGGAGCACCGGTTCTTTCACAAGGTTTTTGGATCATGTCGGAGGCCTTAGAGCGCGAGCGGTCTGAAAACTCCAACACCACTTGGCCACACTCTCACGGGCAAAATTAAAATAGTAAAGCTTGCGTATCGAGGGCACGCGAGGCGTTTGCTTCGTCACACGCTCGAGGAACGATCGGGTGAGCCTAAGGGTTCGTTGGGTACCTAGGGCTAGGTTGTTGGCTAGGTGGCGCGGGTGCGGCGGGGCTGTGCGCGGGGGGCGGCGGCGGCGGCGGGGGCGCGGGGCTCACGCTCGAGAAGTGCGCCGGCGCCACCGACGCGACCTCCGTACTGTCCGTCTTAGCCTGCCACACCACACACACGTCTTAACTTCATGTTGCGATTGCGCAAGTTATTTTATCGCCACCAATAAATGATGCAACCATAACCGCTCGACCACAGCCTACAGCGGCCGGCGGCAGCGGCGAGCGATTTCGATGTACATGGCGCTTTTACTCTGAGGCGACACCGTTCGCCGCAGCGTAGCAAAGCACGCCATGTACATCTAAAACCCTTGCCGCTGCCGCCGCCGCTGAAGGCGGTGGCCGAGCTGTAAATTTATGCGTAGCCGCTTCAGTGTCTCCGCAATGACTTCTTTCGGAGTTTAGCTTAAGGGAAGGTCACAATGGGGTTGACATGTTTTAAAGACAAAACCTCTTAACAACAATAGAATTAAAAAAAAAACATACGCGTCTTACGGCTTAGTTATAACGCTTAAAATGTATATGCAACCTTTTTCTACGTTCAAACATCTTTATTTCTCATAAACGGCTGGTGTCAATATTCGATCTATCCATGGATTTGGAGGTTTGAGATACATGTTTGACATATTTTTTATGGAGCTTATGTCAAATAAGTAACACAAATCTCAAAAAAGAATGGATGTTAAACATATTGAATTCAGCGGTTCATGGCATGAGATATCACTATTAACATTACGACTTAACCACATGAATAAAGTACCTACCGCTACTTAGATAATAAACCTTTAACAACAACTATCATACAACTTAAACGAAAATAATTTAAATAAACAATAATTACCACCAAATAACAAAAACTCAATTAAACAGAACCGAAAAAATAAAAACGTATTATAAAAGCAAAATAAATAATTTCGTACATGTGTCCAGTTCAACATATACAACAAAGAGGTAGCACTGGTTATTCACTGGAAAAATTTTTGTCCAGCGAATTTTAAAAACCCTCACCCAAATTGCAGAAGCCCAAAAAAAAATATAAAAACGAAAATTAATAAAAATAAAATAACATAACATAATAAAAACACAAGAAACCTACGGGTTTCGATTGATTTTACGGAAGGAGACGCAATTTTTCTAGCGTCTGAACTAGTCAGAAAGCGTCAACATCTTCAATGGAAATAATAACATTAATTTCTTTGCATATTATGTAGCCGCTTATTTGTTTTATATCGTAATTGCTGGCAAAAACAAACAAAATTAATTTTCAGATTTAAACCTTATCTTTTTTTACAATATTATAATATATACATATAGATATTTGTATAAATAATCACTAACTGATATAAACGTCACCAATTTCTTATTAATCTAGAGTATATGCTTAAATGCAGATACAATACCTTTTTGATGACCTTATCGCTGGATTCCATATGAACGTCGTTTGAGACATTCGAGTGACCACCCTCCCAAGAGTTAGACGTGCCTTGCGGAGGAGGCGTCTCGTTTACCTGTACAAAAACAAACATATCTTAATAGACTTAAAAACGCCTTTACGCTATCTGATGATAAGCTGCTATTGCTTATAGTGACCGCCATTTTGTTTGTTCATATTACAAATAATAGAGTTGTCCGAGTTTGAGCCTGGCCTAAAACATTCATTCAATCTTTATTTTGCCGCTTAGAATAAATAAATTAATCCCTTAGTGAGCGCCTACGTTAAGAAACAAACCCACTGTCCAAATTAAATGGTTCTAGCTTCAGTAGTTTGGACTCTGAGTTAGGTCAGTGAGGACAAGTAATTTTGTATGTAGGTATACATAATGTGTGATGGCAAAATTTTCTTTAGCAAGTACATAGTCATACTGTAATTAAAAAGGAGTTAAGGAAAAGGTGGGTGGACTGTATGAAGGTGGACATGAAACACAAAGCGGGAAATTTTCGTACGTAAGCGACAGGAAAGTATATACTTCGCCGACACTAGTGTCACTCGATAGTATCACTCTTATTGCATGTGACAAATACTCGCTGGTATAGTACGGATGGGCAGGGCACATAGCTCGATGAACCTATGGCCGTTGGGGCAGGAGGGTTCTGGAGTGGCGACCACGTACCGGACGAAGCAGCAGTGGTAGGCCCCTCACAAGGTGGACCGACGATCTGGTTGAGATTGCGGGAAAGGCTTGGATGCGGGCGGCTCAAGATCGGTCTGCGTGGAGAACTTTGGGGGAGGCCTTAGTCCAGCAGTGGACGTCTCTAGACTGACATGAATGAATGAATGAATAGTACGGATGTGCCGCATCTTTGCACGGGAATCTTACATGCGCGTAACTTGTTTAAGAACATGGTGCTAAACTACACAAGAATAAGATATATTTTAGTATGCCAAGCCAGTATGACAGTCCAAAATCAATGAATACAGATTTATGTAGAAGCGCAGTTCTTAAGGATTTCGTGTGCCGATTCCAAGTGGAGACTGTCTCCTTTTTAGTTCGTAGTTGGCCCCGTTGGTGGTGCTCGTAGTTAAGATACACAGGAGGAACGTTCGTCTCTCTTGCTCTCGTAGAGACAGCTGTCACAGCGCGACTGCCACGCCGCCAAGCGGCAATTTGGGTCACAGAAAGTTTGTCTTCAGATCGCCCATAGGAAATGCGCCTCTATGTAAATATCTGAGCTCTTTGCCAATATAACCTGAATATGTGGACATACAATGTTGACATTAAAAATAATAAGAGTTTCTGCCGTTTTTCCTTTTACATAAATATCATGGGTGCGTGCCAAGTATCAACATGCATGGGAATTCTATACAAATATGGAACAACCATATTTGTATAGAATAGGGAAGTTTCCTGCAAGTGAAATAAATTATACAAGTATTTTTATCAAGTGAAACATGTCAAAATAATAGAAGTTTCATTCATCAATTAATGTTAAAACTTTATTTAACATTTTTTATCGTCAATTTATTGATAATAATTATTCTACTTGACAGTAAAACACTATGACGTCACTACGACATATTTCATACAAAACCCTTGGCAAAGGTCGTTTTTGACATTTCATTAAAAGTGCTTGATTTAACTAGTTGGAAACAACCCTATTGCCATGCAATGAAATGAAATGAAATTGTTTATTTTGCGATACACGGGTAAATAGATGGATACAGGTAAGGTATTGTGTCACCATGATCAACCGTGCAAGAGCGGTATGCAATAGTTATTTGTGCAACAAGAGAGCAAAGTTGTTTTTTGTTTCGAGTGCTGATTTTGAGTCCCGAGCAAGCGAAGGATTCTATGATTGATTCACGAGCGTAGCGAGTGAATCAAAGTTAGAATCCTGAGCGTTGTGAGGGACTCAAAAGCACGAGATACAAAAAACTTTGCTCTCGTGTTGCACACATAACTTTTCACCACAGCAGTGAGAACACATATTACTTAGGAGACAGAAATGAACAGGAATAGATTGAATTCTGCATTAATCACTTGTTGATTTAACTCTTCTGGTGTTAAAGTACAGTCATCATTGCTAGTTTGACTCATCTTTTTAAATTATTTTGTATATTAATATAATTTAACACGTTACGCTATACTGTATCAGCATCAGCGAAATTTGTATTCCCGCAACTTTTTTAAATCGCGTTTTAATACCGCGTTCCTGATGTTTATTTTTCAAATGTATCATTGTTGTAATTCCAAATAAAAATGTATTGGTTAAATACCAATTTTATACTATTAATTAGACTTATTTTTATTAAAATCCAATAATAAATTAAACATATATATACAATAACATATTAAAAAAAGTAATTTCTTTATTACAAATATTTTTTTAATTTGCGTTTCCGAAGGTGTTTTCTTTGAGGTCGAATTCCAAAATCGAATTTCGAATTCGAAAGTGTTTGTTTTTTCACTCACTTTTTATATGCATGTGAAAGAGACAGAGCACAGTAAAATTCGAATGTTTCAAATTTATGGCTGAACAATGTCAATTCGTGACACTGAAGATTGAAAAATTAAAAAGCTACTTTTACTCACGCTCGAATCAAAATCGCGTTTTGTTCACTGTTGTCTCGCAACAAAAGCGGCATGTTTGAGCTGCTGTGGTGAAAAATGTATTACCTTATAAGTTATAAGGAATAAAATTAAATACATACATACCAGGGATGTTGCGGATGCAGATTTTTCCACATCCGCGGATGCGGATGCGGATGTGAACAAAATACCAATGCAAAGTTAGCTTTTTTTATAGTAATAGGCGGCAAACGAGCAGACAGATCGCCTGATGGTAAGCAATTACCGCCACCCGTGGACACAAGCAACATCACAAGAGTCACTAGCCCGTTGCCGCCCCTTGGGGATGGGAAAAGGGATAGTATGAGGAGTGGGATGACGGAGAAGGAATAGGGGATAGGGCCTCCGGCACTCTCACTCACCGAACGAAACGCAACACTTTAGGTACTATTACTTTACATCGATTTTCTGTGAGAGGGTAGTACTCCGTAGTAGAGTAGGGTTATTCCAAAACGGTTCGTATATTAATCCTACGCTACTAAATAACTGTTCACTTGGAACACTAGCTGGTGGGACTGACAAGAATTTGCATGCTATTTTAGATAAAAGCTTGAACTCGCTTCGATTAACACTCCACCACTTAAGTGGATTCTCATTTAAACCGATTCGCTTTTTATTGCGGAAAGCAAGTAACTCCTTAGAATTGCGCCAGGGCTGATAATTTCTGATGTTTTTTGTGTCTCATCTTCACTTGACGAATCGAGCATCATGGCAAGATCACTCTGTAAGCAGGACTGATGTCTTGCACTGTGACTGACATCCGCATTCGCTGATGCTCCGCATCGATTTATGCGGATGAAAATGCGAATGCAGATGTCTGAATTAAAGCGGATGTTCCGCAATTGCGGATGCGGATGCGAATATTCGCAACAACCCTGATACATACATAGACTCACGCCTGTTTCCCGGAGGGGTAGGCAGAGACTACGGAACGCCATTTGCAACGATCCTAACATACCTACCTCTCTTGCTTCATTCACTCCCATCAAGTTTCTCATGCATGCTCTTCTGTTTAGGGTACTTCTGACCTGTCCTTTTTTAGGATGTCTCCAATCTGGTCAGAGAACGTCCGCCTAGGTCTTCCCCTTCGTCCTGTCCCATTCACACTTGCCTTATATGTCTTCTTTGTCAGTCTTTCGTCATCCATCCTCTCCATATGCCCAAACCATCTGAACATGCCTTTCTCGATGCTCGTCACTACATCTTCTTTCACCCCACACCACTCTCGAATCACACAATAGGCTAGTTGACAAAAAAAAATTTATAAGTCCGTCCTTTAGATTATTCAAAAATAAGCGATACATATTTTTTTGTTTGTAAATTAAACCAAAAATTACCAAGATATAGCTCATTAAAGTTACGTATAACGTCACACCGTGCTGCATTGTTTCGCACTAGATGACGTCACACGTAGCTTTAAAGGGCTACATCTTTGTTATTTTTTATTTAATCGAAAAAAGAAAAAATATGTGTCCAATATTTTTTTATAATCTAAAATACGGACTAAATAAAATGTAATTATTTTGACCCTGGAAACTACCCTATTCTTTACTCTGTCGGTCAAAGACACACCACACATTCTTCTCAGTGCTCTCATTTCTACAGCATTTATTCTACTTTCAAGTCTCTTCTGCCATACCCAACTTTCAGTACCATACATAAGGGTAGGCACTAACACCCCTCTATTCAAAGCCATACATGCCTTTTTGGACACGTTTTGACTGTTCATAAACGCCTTCAGAGCGTCATTCACACTATTACCTGCATTAACTCTTCTTTCAATATCTTCTTCATTCTTACCATCTCTTGAAAACAACATACCTAAGTAAACTAACTCATTCACTTGTTCCACTAGCTGTCCATCGATAAAAACATTACAAGCCATAACTCATTCCTCCTTTTCAAAAACCATAACTTTCGTTTTACTTACATTCACTTTCATTCCTTTCCTCTCTAACGCACCACGCATGATTGTTACCATCTCCTGCAACTCCTCCGCTGACGATCCAAGTATTACCTGATCATCAGCAAAAAGGAGGCATTTGACGAGTAACGCATTGATCCTTAATCTCCAGTCACTATGTTTTAAATCTTGCAAACAACTGTCCATGAAGAGGTTAAAATTTAATATGAATTTAATACAATGAAAAAATTTAAAGAATACATTTGAAAACATAATAAAAATTATAATGACCAAATAACATAATTTCAGTCAGATTAAATATGTATGTCAGTATACAGGTTGTAAAAAACCCTTAACGAAAACTGAAACCCCATAATGTACCAATCATTACGATTTTTTTTACCTTACCTAGGAAATTACTGGTTCTGGAGATATTCGGGCCCAAATTTACTATGTTTTTTTTTTAATTAGGTACAATATTGATGCATTTACCCTGCCAACCTGTTCTATCGATGTCATATGCACCCATGGATAAGTAAGGATTTCGAAAATTGCACGCGCGTACTTTTAATTGCGGATAAAAAACTGTGTTTCCTTAAAATAAAAGATCGTTTCCCAGGTTTTATTTTCGCTTATGACTTGGCATGATGTCCAAAACGAGTAGACTTCGGTTTGGTGATGGGTCTTCTGACACCCTGTATAGTAATTACAGGATATGTCACAAACCAAAATTAAAATTATAAATGAAATGTCAATACAAAATAATAATTAATTAATATGTTTTTATTAATATTACTATTTACCAACATTGGCATTCTCACGATTCTAATATCACAATTCAATGTCTTAAAAGTAACTTGCAATTGAATAATACGATTTTTCAATTAAGAATGCAAATAATTCCTTTTTAAAATTGCTAATGCTCTCTGCTATTCGTATGTGTTTTGGCAGATTATTATAAACTTTTAGGGCCATTACAAAAATGCTATTATGAAAAGGCTACATTTAAGGTAGAATTCCGTGCATCGCGATCGATCGCAGCCGCGCGCGGCCTACGACTGTCGTCGATCGCTCGCGACAATAGAAAAAGTATGAAAATGTATGGCACCGCTGCCGAGGCCCGCGACTGACGCGCGCGGCCGACGAATGTCGTGAGCCGCGCGCGGCTGTGTCTTGAAATTAGTAGATGTTGTTCGTCAGTTCCCTCTAGACATATTTCTAGCGAAGTCAAAATCATGGTCGAAATGCGAATTGACATCCTTGAAGAAGAAGAGGAGAATGACGAGCTGCTGTTATTATGAAACTAGAGTACCAATCGACCCTATCTTTAAAAGCAGAAATGAAAAAGGATACTAGCAAATATTGATTCAAAAGCAATTATATTGTACCTAATGAAAAGAAATGTTGGAAGTTTGGAAAGATAATACAAAATTGAATTGTTTTTATATGTATAGTCGGCAAAACTTCCGAATTTTTTTTGATTACTATTAATTTCAAGACACTGCCGCGCGCGGCTCACGACATTCGTCGGCCGCGCGCGTCAGTCGCGGGCCTCGGGCGGTGCCATACATTTTCATACTTTGACTATTGTCGCGAGCGATCGACGACAGTCGTAGCTCGCGCACGGCTGCGATCGATCGCGATGCACGGAAGTCTACCTTAACTCGGTACCAAGCGTAGTTTGTCAGCCCTTCTTCGACTAGTAACTTTTATGAATTTACTCATATTGCGGCGCACAAACATGGCAGTTTCATATAAGTATAAGCAGGGCATAGTTAAAATTCTCAGTTTCTTGAAATATGGCTTACAAGTGTCATCCCTTTGTAGGTTGCATATTGCCCTGATGCAGCGTTTCTAGGGAATGAAAACTCTTTCTTTACAAGAATAGCATTACCCCAAAATATATATACCATACCTACGAGATGAGGAAACTAGGCCATGATATGCAGTCAATAAAACCAACTGATTCACAGTTTTGCTTAAGCTGTATAGGGCATATGACTGCTGATGTAATTTAGTACATACCTTGTCAATTTGCTCATGCCATTTTAATGTATTGTCAAAATAAAGTCCTAGAAATTTTGTTATATCAGTTTCATTAATTCTTGTACCCTTAAAATTAATATTTAAATTTAAATTATTACTACTAATATAATGATGTCTAAGTTTATTTTAAGATTTTTCTATGTCAGCCAAGTTACTACAGACTCAATACTTTGATTTATATCATTTTCTAGAGCTAGTACATTGTCACTATTATACCAATGTACTCGTCAGCAAACAATCATAGGATATGTTGTAGCTGATGGAAAATCATGAATAATAAAGGCCCTAAGACACTGCCCCGTGGTACACTATATTTTACTTGTTTCTGGCTTGATGCATATGTAATATTTGTTTTTTTTTATGGTTGATTCTATTTATGACAGTTATTTGTTCACGATTATTCAGATACGATTTCATTAATTTTGAGAATATAACCTTGCAATAATATAACCTTGACAAATAAAACCGACTTCAAATTTAAAATATGTTTTAAGTGTACCCTTCCAAAAAAATCGGATGATGGAGTTCTGAGGGAACAAACATTGAGGACCTGCTCCATTTTTTGAAGTCGGTTAAATGTGGGTCAGTCGTATTCAAGGAAGTACCAGTAAAAATATAAAAAAATATTACCGTTGCTGGTGGCGTAGTCGACATATATTCGGTATTCGAGTTCATGTTAGCCGCATTCACTGCCTTCCTTTTCTTAGTCTGCTTGGTCTCCATAGATTCAACGTTAGTTATCACCGACTCTTGGTACGTAGGCTTAGGCGTCGGCACTTGCACTACCGACGTTGTTACTGCGGCGCTGCGTAAATTGATATCACTTTTAATATTTACTACATTAATGTTGATTGGTAAGCATATTTCGTCGATAATTCAAAGTATCATATTTCATGTGGTACGATGTTTGCAAATGTAGTTGCTATGTCAGTGATTTTTAGGGTTCCGTACCTAAAAGGTAAAAAACGGAACCCTATTACTAAGCCTCCGTCGTCTGTCTGTCTGTCTGTCTGTCTGTCTGTCACCAGGCTGTATCTCATAAACCATGATAGCTAGATAGCTGAAATTTTCACAAATTATGTATTTCGGTGGCCGCTATAACAACAAATACTAAAAATAAAAAAAAATAATAAATTAAGCGGGGGTCCCATACAAAAAACGTGTTTTTTTTCGTATATTTTGCTCAAAATTACTAACTGTTACAGGTAGACGCTTTAAATTTTTACAGAATATGTAGTTGTATATTACCTTTCAAAATAAATAATTAAATTTAAAAAAAGTAAATAATAAAGGGGGGCTCCCATACAACAAACGTAATTTTTAAGCAATTTGTTACTCGATCTTAATAAACAGGTAGAAACTTATAAAGTATTTAAGTATACATACAACGAACGTGATTTTCTTTTATAGATGATGGTACGGAACCCTTTGCGCGTGAGTCCGACTCGCACTTGCCCAATTTTTTAAAGGTCGTTACGAAAATTTACATATATCGTATGCCGGGTTGTTGTTTGGTTGTTATAAAACATAGAAAAATATACCTAGATGAGAAGCATAGTTCTGAATTCGTTTATTGCATTTATATTTATCATTGAGGGATGGCTGCGAACAAAGACTGCCGTTTTCAGATATGCATACGGTTTAGATTGAACTTTTGGCGGAAGTGTCAGCGACTACTACTACTGCTACGCCGAAGATCGCGGGTTCAATTCCCGGTCAAGTCAAAGAACAATGGTCACTTTGGCCTTTAGCACGTCTGATAATGAGTCCTATACCAAAAAAAAGTACATTTTTTTAATATTTTGATCAAAGCAAATACATAGTTTTAGGACTTGGGAGAAAGAAATAATGTATTTACAGTTTATGTTTTAAACTATAACCCTAAACAATAATGAAATGTTATGAACGCAGCCATAACCTTAATGTCAAAATATGCGTTTCATTATACGATATGATAAATAAGAATTTATGTTACTTTGTAATAAAATAAAATATAACTTTTACAATAAAATATCAATAGGTGTTTTAGTTACATATAAAATATTAAAAATATTTTTATTACGTAGTAATTAATCGTTTTTTTTAATGAAAAGTCTAAGATTTGACGTGAATGACGTGAAATGGAACAAATACGCCATTTCGGTATCTGTCACTGTTATACCCGGTACATCAACGTCAATCGTTCCTCGCTTGCTATGAATTGAGTGTTTTAGTTTGTTTGTTAGAAGAACATGTTTTTCTACACACATATATAAGGTACCAGAATAGTTTAATGTATATATTTTAACGAATAAACTAAATAAAAACACAATTTAGTTCATAACCTCAAACATACTTTTTATAGAATAAAAAAGGTAATCCCAAGTTTTTAAAATTCATATCTATACTAAAGTTAAATAAAGTAACATAAAAATATTGATAAATAACTCCACAGCAATAGACGTGAAAAAAGAAATTCTGGTCCACCTTTGTATGGGAACCGACCATTGTTCTTTGTATGCGTGATCATGGATGTTTGTCTTGGTCAGGTTGTTTTTATGAATAATATGTATATATTTACAAAAAAAAGTATGCTTGTATGTTTATCCATTGTCTAGTACCCATAGTACAAGCTCTGCTTAGTTTGGGAATTTACAAAAAATAGTATGTATGTATGTTTATCCATTGTCTTGTCTAGTACCCATAGTACAAGCTCTGCTTAGTTTGGGACTAAATGGTGTTGTGTAGTAGAATATTATTATTATCATTTACTTAAATACCACTGCACAGAGACTATAGATTTTCATACTGAGATTAGACCAGAGATATAACAATTTTTAAAATGGGGGCAGTTACTACATAAGCATAAATAGTGAAGAAACGAACGCACTGCTGTTTTGAGGGTCGAGGGTTCATATTCATGTACCAATGAATGCGCTTACTAATGACTTTTCGAAGTATTTTTTTTACCGCTAGCTAATTCTAACTAGCGAAGGAAACCATAGTGAGGAAATCTTCATGTCTGATAGTTCTGCATTATATTCTCGATAGATATGTGAAGTCTGCCAATCCGCTCTAGTATGTTGGACTATGACCTGATTCTTCTTCCAATGACAAGAGGGTCTCTGTTAGTGCACAGCATTGGGACTGATTTTATACAAGGCTGATAGTGTGATGGACAGTATAATTATATATTACTAGCTGAGGCTGCGGTGACACCCGCGTTATTTAGGGCTAGTGCTCCGCATTCGCGGATCATAGTGTTGTTATGCCTATAACCTTCCTTGACAAATAGACTATCCAACTCAAAAAACAAATTCAAATCGGACCCGTAGTTCCTGTGGTTAGCGCGTCCAACCAAACAAGTATATACAAGAGGATGCCCGCAGCTACGCTCGCACATTAAATTTTTAATTTGACATTTTCTGCCCAAACCCGTGGAAATTTCAGGAAATCCTTTCTTGGTGCACAGCTACACGCCCAAAGGGACATACATGCCAAATTTCAGCTTCTAGAGGCAAATTGTTTCGGCTGTAGCTTGTCTGTCAGTGCGTAACGAAAGAATCTTATATAAACAGACTTTACCTGGTTGAGGCCGCAGTAGTGATGGTGGAGACGCTAGCGGCCGCTGCCGAGGCCACCGAGCTGATGACGCCGACGTTCTCAGCGGGCTTAGGACCGCTAGGCGACGCAGCCGGCGGCGTCACCTTAGCCGCGCTGGGCGTTGAGCTTCCTGAACCTACAACAACAACAAAATATGTTTTAGAATATTTTTTGGGACTTTTATACTTTAACTTATATCTAACACTAGATGAGCCCGCAGTTACAACCACGTTATTTGAGGCTGACTGCACCGCTCCCGTGGCTCATAGCGTGAGGTTATATATTTTTCAAATAGGACTAGTAGTTTCTGTGATATACGCGCTAACGTCCAAGCAAACTCTTCAGCTTTATATATTAGTATTAGATAGGAATTTACTTTAATATAACCTGACCTGAAGGACAAAGCAATGCGAGTAATTAGCAGTAATACCATCGCATAGGACCATCCATTCAACTTTCAAGGATGCTATGAACAAGGTTCGTATGGTATTGGATGAAGAATACAAAGTGTAACTGCTCAATTTCATTCGGCGGGTGTTGTAAGGCGACCAAGAGAAATCCACGAAGCATATAGCATCTTTGGGAGAGATGTAAACTCAAAATCAAACTTTATGCCAACCCGAGTAGGCAAAATCCTCGCATTGACTGCATGATGTTATTGTGACGCAATTTACTAGAGGAAAAGTTCAGCAGTTCACTGCGAAAGGCTGTATGGCGTTACGATCCTCAAAGCTGAAGGAACCATTTATTACAAAGACTAGACAAGTGGCTTTCTATTAGAGATATGGCTATTATCTACATACATACATAGACTCACGCCTGTTTCCCCGAAGGGGTAGGCAGAGGCATATTAAACGCCCACTTTTCGCCAGTGTTTTGATCCCACGTAATAGGTGGCGAGCGTATTGACGCTTATCGGGATATTTTGTTTGCCAGAGCCTCGTTCGTTGATCGGCAGGTGCACCACTTGCAGGTGAGGTTGGCTTGGGGAACCCTATGCACCTAAGATCTAAGTGCAAAAATGTATGGAAATAGCATATGCCTTCGATATGTCACGTGGCCTACGAAGAACAAATTGCTTATGGTACTATTGCAACCAAACGATAGCGATATTAGAAACCAGGAGCGGATGCTACCTGTCTAAGGTCTCTTAAGTATGGAAAAAACACACATTAAAATACGTACCTCTGCCATTTGGTGGCTGTGACGTTTCCGTGTGTGAAGCAGTGTGTTGTGGCGAAGGAGTCGGCGTGCTGGTCTTACTGCCGGAGCCCCCGTCCCCGGCCGAAGACGCGCGACGTGACGGCGATGGCGAAGGCTTCTTCTTGTCTGACGAGTGCATATTACCACCTATATACCATCGCAGTAGTCTCACATACAAACCACCGTACATTACAACGTATACGGAAATGAAACTATTGTTTGAATTATTACTTACAATTAAGATCATTTCTTTGTTACTTTAACAATCAGTCCAGAAAATTATCTTGCGGTTCGTCAATAATCGTTTCATTTCATAAGATCAAAAAGAAACATGAAGTTAGTGTGAAAGAAGAAAACGCATTTTTCCTACGCGTGAAATAAAGCGGTGTTCACAATGACTGGCTATATCGTGCGTTTGTTTTTCTTGGTCCCTGTGAGATGTGTATGCTTACAACGATAAGATGAGTATGACCTGACAGTAAGGACAAGACGAGGGTTAACTAACATTTAGGGAAGAAAAATGTGGTTTAGTTCTAGACAGTGGTTAGACAAATACAGCAGGGTCGCACTATCAAGTATTAGGTAGTAAATGGGAAACAACGTTTATCAGCCAAGATAAGTCTTATTTGGTAAAATCTACTACCACTGTGTTTGGCAAATCGTTATAGAACCGACACAGATAAAACACAGTACTGAGCTCTTTGTGCCACCCTATACAATGTGACTTAAAAGATACAAATTCCAATAAGACGACTTGCACAACCCTGCTGGTATTTAATCATTCAGATATTGGAACAGGATGATTCTACTAAAAGACGAGAGACAAAAAAAATGTACTAAGAAAAATCTATGCTAGGAATACCTATCATTTCTATACAGCGAATATTTAACACGCGTGTTGTGACTTCGCGACGCATGCATTAACATATTAATTGTTAATTCAACACTCAGTATTTCTGTTTACAATTTAATACTTACCTATTACTCCTATTTCAAATTATCGTATGATATTGAATTAGCTTTCAATGTTTTATGATAAGCCAGGTAATTTCTGAATAGAAAAGTGAATTAATCAGAGTTTCGGATATGTGAAGTAAGATTTATAAAGAAAAGTTTTTCATGTTAAACTACGATTTTGATTATTTTGTAAGTAATAATAATTAGGTCAATGATTTAATCCAACTGGATTGGGCGACGATCGAACACTGCGTCTGACATCACGCAGTTCTCAAGACGTATGTATTTGACCAGTATGTGTTGATAGAGATAACATACGGACACTGCAGAGACGTGGGCACTCACTATAGGCTTCCTCAGAAGTCTCAAAGTCACTACTAAGAGGCGGATGAAGAGAGCCAAGCTTAAATAACATAATTTATATTCGATCATTCCTAACAATAGAACCCAATATCCTTTCACTTGGAAAGGGTTCTAACCACTGCATTACATAGAAAGTCATTCAATATTGAAAGGTATTTATTCGATTATATTTTTAATAATCACCATTTTAAAGACGTCTACAAGGTTTTTAGCTATAAACCAATTAGAAAGAAAAAGAGGACCATTCAATAAATATTCGCCCTTATATCGCCCTAATATCGCCCGCAGCCGAAATGTATTTGAATGCGCGACAACAAATGGTAAAATTGGAAGTGCTATAGAATTTTCATGTATAAATCTTACTTCAGTCACAGATGAAAATGATATAAAGACAAAATTGAAATATGTTTATGTAATACGAGAACACACATCTACCATGCCACAATGTCTACACATTGAACGAACTTTTATCTGAAGATTTGTGTTTACGGCTGAACGGCGAAATCTCAACCGGATCAATATCTGCCGATTTAATCAATCAATATTAAATCTGCTTGTTGTACACCACTGCTGAATAATATATCTATCCATTAGTACTATTACATTTAAGTTAACCCTATGAGTAAAACACACATCAAAAAAGTCTAAGCAACACTTACAAATTTCAATTTTACAATGTGTTTTCGCATTAAATCCTTAGTCTTTTCTTATTTATATTATTTCTTAATGCTTTTTTGATATTAAACAACAATGAGTTTTTTTTTAATAATCTTGATTCACAATAATTACGAGTAAGTACTGTATATATGTAGTACAAAGTAAGGTGCCTAATCAACTAAACTTTAACTAAAATTAAATGGTTGTACAAAAATTGCATAATTTTATACAAAGTGTGGCCTCCTCTGTTATTGAGAACTTGCTGGCACCGATTATTCATAGAATCGATGAGATTGTTCATGTAATCCTGCGGCAACCAGCCAGTATGTCCTCTAGATCAAAAAAGTTTACATGGTATTACCTACTTGGTAAGAAATGATATAATAATTGATCAATAATTTGATATAGTATGCTACTTTGTAAGAAATTATATAATAATTGAATAATAATTTGAAATAGTAAGTGTTGCTTAGACTTTTTTGATGTGTGTATAATAAGGTTGAATATCGACTGTACTAAACGAGGGACGCTTTTAGCGTCAGTTAGTAATGAATTCTTAATGCACTATTGATTGAACCAACTATTAGATTTACATTAACTCTTTTAAATATACTACAAACTATGTTCTGATATTCACAGGGTTAATGGTAAGATTATAACTGTAGCTCACATATTACATATTCGTATATGTCTATCACTCAGTCTAGGATGGCGACGATTTTCTAAACATTATTCCAACCAGAATAGTATAGTTCGCAGTAATAGTTCCCAAACTCAAGGCTTTATTGTGACTAAATATTCACAAAATCAATTCAGTATGTATGACTACCACCTGCAGTACTTGACCAAATTTCATCGTACAGGACGTCAGAGACGTTATAAATAGACTTACCCATGGGCTGGCTAGTGTTTGTGGTTGTCTTGGACGTGGTCGGTGTGTTTTTCCCTGATCCCGATACCACGGTACTTGTTGCGTGTGAAGACTTGCGCCCAGGCTAATAATATACACACAAACAACATATCATTAATTACATAATACTTCTTAACTCAAAACATTATCAAAAGCGACCAAAAACATGTGGACATCCTATAAATACAATAATTCAAACTTAAAATATATGGACTAAACAGTACGATTCATTAATTATCTGCACTAGCAATTTAAATGATTCCTGCGAGATTTCTCTAGTTGTGTAAAAAAATATAATTATATTTGACACAAACATCAAATTGGGTTGAATGAGTTACGAATATTAGCATATTGTTCACGTTCATCTTGAACTAATTCACTTAGTCATTTCATTTCATAAACTTTTCATTACAGTTAATAAAAAGTAAAGCACTTGAACACATAATAACAACGCCGGTTCATACGGTGACACTAAAAGCACAAGCGGGTCTAAGTGTAGATAGGTGGAGGGATGGTGTCAAGTGGCACACGTGTGTCTGCAGTGGGAGCGGGGCGGCTGCGGTGTAAGACTACTGACTAGAGCTAGTGGTGCTAGTGGTGAAGGCTCGTGAGTACGTACCCCTTTGGACTTGCCGGCGTGGGTCGGCGTGACACTCCCGCTAGTCATGGGCGAGGGCTCGCCCTCCTTCTCGCAGCTCGAGTCGCTCGACTGACTGTCGTGCGACACCGGTTTGTACGGCGGGATGGTCTTTACGTTACCACCTTTTTTCTGCACAGTTAACGTTCGTCACCGTATCACACACCACTCTTTAACGCCGCCAATAGTGTCGGTGTCAAATTATAACGAGCGCGCTATTATATACTGCTATGAAACAGGATATTTTATTCAATAATTGATAAGCCTCTATGTATAGTCAGTTAGACTTGTTGACACACAATGAACTTTTAAACTAATATGAAATCCAATTTGTTTAAAAAATGAAATGTTTTTAGTACCTTTGCGATGATGGTGACATCATGATTGGTGAACTAAAAAAATGATAATTAATGAATAAGTAAATTTTCATGCATACTTGTAGGCGATATAACGCAATTATTAGATGCAGTAGGCCGACATGATAACAAAATGACAAAGTGAAAATGTTAAACAACGCGTACTCAACACAATAATCAGCTCTTATGTATAAACCTTGTAGTCTAAATGCTAGCGCACATTATCGACATATCGCAACACTAGTCACACTCTTGTCTACTAGGTGTACCATGTTTTGATACCTTTAAGCTGCTGACGAGAACAAGACGCTGGACACCTTCGAAGAAAGTGTGCGACTAACGCAATATAAACACTGGTCTCAATTCAATTTCTATGTGCCAAATAGGGGTCCGAGAGAGACGTCATACTTATTCAATTTAGCCATATAATTTCATCGAATATTATTCATTTCTTATGATAACCGGCATCGTTTAGATCGGCGCCGGATGTAGTTATGTGACATATTTTATTCGTCAGGAATATGCAATGTAGTGCTGCAGAAACTAAACTTTTATTTTTAATTAAAATAATAGGGGTTAAAGTATGAAATTGTCGTTTTATTGTAATAGGTACTTTGAATTGACATAGAATCTTCATGGTTTGAGGTTTTTGAGTGAAACTTTTTTCACATGGTTTCTATGATGTTCTTCTTTTAAAAATTTGAAACATTTGAAAATCGACTTTCAATTGTATTTGTTATTCAACTTAGACAAGAAAGATGGATACTGCGAAAATTCGAGTGATTTTTGAGTAACGCGGCAGAAACAGCCCGCAATATCAAAGTTGCGTTTGGAGAGGGATCTGCTAATGAACGCACCGTGCGATTTTGGTTTAAACGCTTTCGCGATGGAATCTTCGACTTGAAGAACGGGTCAGGAGGAAGACCGCCCACCCAGGTAAATAACGATGAATTAAGAGAGATGGTGGAAGCCGAATTCTACTTATTCTACTTCCTGGTCAAACTACCCAGGAATTGGCGCATGGTTTAACGTTACCTTACCCACAATATTGACTAATTTGCATCAAATAAAAAAATACGACAAATGGGTGCCTCATGATTTGACTGATCTGCAGAAAGAAACGCGTATTGAAACTTGTGTTGCCTGGTTGAATCGGTACAGAAATGAAGGAAAATTGGATCGAATTGTGACATGTGATGAAAAGTGGATTCTTTATGATAACCGTAAAAGAAAAATGCAATGGCTAACCCCAGGTCAAACGCCACAACAGTGTCCTAAAGCAAAGCTTACTAATAAAAAGGTAATGGTAACTGTTTGGTGGTACCAGCATGGTGTTATTCACTATAGTTTTCTTCGATCTATTCAAGCAATAACGGCAGATGTCTATCTATTGTACCGAACTCCGAACAATGTTGGCAAAACTAGCAGTAAAACAGCCCCGATTCATGAATCAATCTTCACCATTATTGCTCCATGACAACGCGAGACCTCATACTGCACGAGAAACCGTTTTGACCCTTCAGGAGTTAGAAACCATTCGTCATCCTCCGTATTCGCCAGACCTTGCTCCAACGGACTACAATTATTTTCGTGATTTGGACAATTATCTACGTGACAAGAAGTTTTCTTCCCAGGAGGCAGTACAAACTGCTTTCACACAGTTTGTGCAGTCTCCTCAGAGTTCTATCGCAAAGGCATAAATGACCTTCCTATTAGATGGCAGCATTGTATAGATAATAATGGTAACTATTTTGATTAAATAAATATGTTAAAAATTAAAAAAGTTAACAATTTTGATTTTTAGTACAAATCGGCAATTTCTTACTTTACCCCTTCTCTCTAATATATAGTCTGATTCGACATGGCAGCAACAAAAAAACACATGTTCGTTCGTGAGTTCAATTAGATTTACAGTAATGGCAAAATTAATAAATATATTTTTTAATTTATGATAATCCATTGCCAAACAGATAAAAATGGCTTGTCAATCTTATATACATTAAAAATTCGGGTTTTGTATGTTATTTAAAACAAGATCATAATGAGATGAATCTATTGGAGTGTAATGAGCGCCAGCGTTTAGAGTCACTTCAGGCTCGGAAACTAAACAGCAAACAACGCAATCAGTCATATGCAAGTAGAACATGACATAATTTTAAAATTTTGTGAGCCAAAGAGGAAAGTACAATTTGAGATCTACTTTTAAGATTATAATCATTTGATCGCGTAGGCCAGGAGATATTTTTAAAGATTTTAATTCAGCAGCGCAAAGTATGTAGTACTTTTATTCGAGAAAATCTTTTCATACAATGCGATGAAATTACCTACTGATCACCGCAATGCATCTTAAATCGTTTTTATTCGTCATAGGCATGTATTAATATAATATTTATGAGGATACAGGATTAAAATGCGAATCCGCGAGACAAATAGTGCTACTTGCATCTGACACATCGAAAGACAACATATAGGTATCAAACATAAGCCAAAGAAGTACACTTGTGCTTTATTTTGTCCTATCACATACAAAGAAGAGTAGGAAAGTGCTGGCCATGATGTATGGTGTGAGTGACGACACAAAATTAACTTTACTGATCATCGATAGCGGTATGGTATATCCGTTGCATCCAAGACTTTCCACTTGGGTTCTGATATGCTCGCTCTTATCCTTTAGGTCGATCTCACGTTGGGTATGCGGTTCCTCGAGCGGGCGCTTGGCGAGTGTTTGGCGTGCGCTCAGCGTCCACCCTGTAGTACAAAGTGAACACCGGGCGCACGCCGAACACCCGCCAGGCGCACGCAAAGCGCACGTCTGAGGAACGCGCATGCCCATTGTGAAGGTGGCCTTAAACTCCCCATAAACACTATCATGGTTTCGCTCAGATTATTATTATTATTCAAATAAATACTACAGCATCTAATCGTTAAAATGATGTTAATAGTTTCAGTAATTTCAGTCAGAATAGTTCATCCTAGGCCTATTTGTGACAATGTACAGTCGCAGCTATAGGTAGTTTAGAAATTAGGTACCGATTAAGAAGAGAACCTGACGAAAATAGTAATCATACTATCGTGTAAGCAATCTACTACAGTCTACAAAATATCCGTCCCAATACAGAAAACTGATAATAATAAGCTTCTTTTCAGTAAAATTAAGACTATCGCATCCAAAACCAATCGTACTAAGGTTTTATTGTCCCTGAATCTGCAGTTATCGCAAAGCGTCCAGAAATTAATTTGCGGTTAACCTGTGTAGATGTCTATTTCAAGACTCAGTTTCTTTAAAAGTATATTATTATTCTAATCTGGTATAATAATTAGTTCTTATTTGTACCTAAGGCCTCTGGAACTTTTAATGTCCATATTTGATATTATTTATAATGTATTAATGATATCCCAGGTTAAGTGTTATGAATTATTGAGTTACTTTAATTATATTTTACTTACTTGACATATTTACAATATTGTTAGTTATAATAATGACTTTTTTTTGGCTGTTACTAATTATTAACAGTCAGCACCCACTGATTTTAAAAATATCTGTCCTTGTGAATAAATTTGCCTTTTGTTATTTACAATATTCATTTTTATTGAGACAAGTGAATTTCTTTATCTGACCCATACTCTCAGACCGCAAATATAATGCATATTCTTTATTCATTAAAAAGTATGTGTTCAATATGAATAGTGTCTTACCTATAGTTACCAACCATACAAATCCTCTATAGATGTTGACTCTACTTTAAAGTATTAAGGAGAAGCCCATAATAATTAATAATAAAATTGTACTAAATGAACTAGACCACAATTTATAATAGATGTACAACAGAACTGTCGTTAGCTTCTGCAGATTCAATCGCACAAATTAATTAGTTCTTGTATCATAGATTTAAATGCTTTTTTTCACTCTTAATTCGATAGTTTGCAAAATGCATGATGCACAAGCGCAAGTGAAGAACTTTACATGAGTATGTACTAAGTATAGACAAAATAGAATAACTATATGAATACCTATGCAAACTCAGATCAAACTTTTATGACTTTGACACCCCATCTCCTCGAATGATTATAATGAAACAATTTAGTTTAAATAAGTTTCAATATTCTATTCATAATACTAGGAATATAAAATAACCACTATAGACATTTTCAGATTGTTCATAACCGCCCATCGTTGCCATAAACTTAGCTGGCTCGCAAATCCTCTCAATTCAATCATAATTTCGGACAACCTACCTCTACTTATAAATATTCAATTGAATATGGCACTAAACCTAAACAGTATAAACTTTAAACCGCCATAGTCATGCGTAGATGACAAGCTAAAATGCACCTAGCGCACTGTGTGTTAGCTACATTTTGGTTTGCCACAATAATACATGGAAGTGGCATTCAAAAGTATTGGCAATTCCTGTCTCACGATGCATGCCAGCCGACTGAATTCTTACTCCGTACTCGCTACTACGAATCGTTACTCACCAGTTTACTGTAGTGGTGTTGGCAGTAGCCACAATACTTCACGTTGTCTAAATAGTTGCCAGCCTCCTCGCACAGAAGTCCCAACCCTTGGGCGCACGTTACATGGAACTGTTGCTTGCACCCTTCGAAAAAAAAACAAATATTTCTATAGTTTACTAGATGAGTCCGCAGTTACACCCGCGTTTTTAGGGCTAATGCTCCGCTCCCGTGGCTCATAGCGTTATGTAACCTATAGCCTTTCTCGATAAATGGGCTATCTAGCACTAAAAGATTTTTTCAGATCGGGTCAGTAGTTCCTTATATTCTCGAACTCTTCAGCTTTATAATCTTAATATATAAAATCCTTGCGTTACTGACTGACTGACAGACACGCTACAGCCGAAATTATTGGGCGCAGGAACCTGAAATTTGGCAAATATGTTCCTTGGGGTCCGTAGGGGTGCACTAAGACGGGATTTCCCAAAATTCCCACGGGATCGGGCAAAACGGGAAATTCGAAAATCTGTGCGTGCGAAGCCGCTAGCGTCGACTAGTATTAGTATATTTTCATCATCATCATATCATATGGCCAGTTTATGTTCAGCTCATCTTAATTCAGTATTCTATAAGAAAACCACAACCTACCAATTTTGTGTAGAATCTAGAGTATTTCTATCTATTAACATTTGTATTTGAAATCCAATATTTTCTTTTTGAGTGTTGCCTAATGAAGATACTAAGAGATTGCTATGCAGAAAATATCGGGTTTGAATCCCACCGAATTTTCGGAGTTATGTGTGGAGCCGTTGGTCCTGTCTGAAGCTATCATGAAGATGACAGACGTCACAGTGGGTCAGTACAGCTGTATAAACTGAAACCAGTCTAATACATGGAATATTGCTACCCAATTTGGTTGCAGAGGTCAGACAGGCAGTCACTCTGTGGAAAAGCTAATTTTCCGTCAAATCCAGTTAAGACTAGTAAGGTTTGCAAGTCGGATGATGCTAGGAGCATGACCAGGAGGATGGTTGAGAAAGTTTAGTAAGTGAATGTTCAGCAACACTAGCTTCTGTCCGCCGCATTCACACGTGTGTAGCGGTTTTAAGGATAGCCTGTCGCTATTTTGATTTATTAGCTATATTACTCAGTTTCGTCAAATCCGTTTAATAGTTTTTTTATTTTTTACATGAAAGGGGAGTGGCAGACATTCTTCTATCTATCCTCACAAACTGCCACTATTATAATTGCTGTAAGATTTTTTAAACAATGGGGTAAATTAATGGGTCTAACCAGATTTGTTGCACTGCATACAAGCGCCAGCATTGGCTCGGTGTGTTTTTCCCTGGTCAGCACAAATGTAGCAAGTCTAAAAAATAAAAACATTTACAATTATTTTTACAATTGAACTCAAACATGTATGACAACTAAAATACCTATAGTAACATCATAAATGTAACATCCAACCTTGTTGTATCTCTCTGGTGGGATTAGGCGCAGCACTATCGGTTCCATAGACGTCACATTACCAAACCGGACCTCCGGAATGTATAACGCGCAGACAACGTGGGCCCATCCTCCAGTATCAGACCGCTTCAGAGCACCTGACTTTGAAGGGCAGAGCTCACACCGCTAAAACAGAGCAAAAGTAACAATTTGTAGTTCAACAGTACCATGCCAACCTTATCAAAAATTCAATAACGATGACATAAAAATAGTACTAACAACACTCACTACTTTGGTCTTGGTTTCACCACTCTCACACTTCCTGCAGTACCATGGTCCAGTGGGCACCGTCACTATGCCGTAGCACGCTGAAAACACAAGCATTACAAATAAATGCGTATCTGAACATGGAGTAAGAAGACCTCAAACTATTCTGTATTTATTCAGACTGACCTTGGTGGACCGCTACAGTGCAACCATTACCGTCGCAGTAGACAAGCGGGTTGTCCGGCCAACCTCGCTCGTCCGAGCACACACAGCAGCCTCCTACCATCTCCTTCATTGTGAACTCCGCATTATTAACTTAAACCCTGTAATCATGACAAAGTCAACCTCAAAGTCAACATATCATTTCAATTGTTATATAATTTTATTCAATGAATGTGTTTATAGCAATTCATAACACATAATGCCCAAGATTATACACCAGATGGTTTTGAGACTAAGTAAGCATTAAATGAATGTGTGATAAACAAATGAACTTGATGTTTCAGCAACAAATGTAATATAAAATGCAAAACTTCAAATTGAATTAAGTTCTTGCTTTACAGAACAATGGCTGTTCTATTCAATTTATCTATTAAAGTCTAACCTATTTCAGAATCTCTCACACTTCTCTGGATGAGTCAGTTATAGTTAGTTACCTTATCTTCTTCTTTCTCTTAGCGTTATCCCAGTTTCAATCTGGGGTCCACTTACTAGTTAGTTACCTTATATATTAGATATTATACCTCTACTATAGATTGCATGGATCAAACTTACATAACAATATTTGCTTTTACTTTATATATTTGTATTATATGGCACTGTACTAAAGAGACCAAGTATGGGTCATTCCGACAGCCATAGAGTAGGCTAAATTGTATAGTACATGCTTGCACTTGCAGTGTTACACTAAACTATGCGAGTGACCAGTACACATAAAGAAACTCTGAGCTCTCATCTACAGCCTGTATTCATAGGCTGTGTAATAGCAATACATAAAAATTTACTTGAATGTCTGAGAACACCTGAATTCTGAATTGAGTATTTACTTCTTGCGATGGTCTTGCGGGCTGGTATTAAATTTTAATATTAAACTGCATCATTTCCATCATGGTTCTGCTCACTTTCGCGGATTGCCTGCATTATTAGGTATATATAATGTAAGTGGATGCTCCTGTTTCACCATGTCTATTCTGAACATCAAAATTAAAATTAAGTATTATGCTTGAGTATTATGATGTAAAATAAATATATACAAGTGATATAGAAGGTGTTACAGTTGCAGGACCTTACAAAATGTAAATTATGTGTATTATGCAAAACCTGGCGATGAAAATGAGTGACCGTGAGTTTTACTGCCCGTTCTTTCTCATAGTTCTACGCCCTTGCTTTGCGAATGTGGCAGTAAATGTAAATGTAGAATCTTTGTAATTATTTTAAAATTGATTATTTTGACGTTCACAGGCGTCACATTGTGACCCAAATGAATAAAGGATTTTGACTTTGACTTTATTGGAGAAGCTAATCAGTTATTTTAAACACTGCACAGACTGCCTATTTAGACCAAATATATTTTTGAGAATTTTTGTTGGTTCTCAAAATATTATAACTTCTGGCAACTACACTGGTCACGAAAACAACATGCAAAATGTCTTATTTATCATTGCATTGTTTCAACACTTACTAAAGTAGTGCTTGTGATTATGGGCGCAAGGCCTCCACACATTGAACTTCTCCTATAGACTACCTATGTTTCTTCACATACTAGAGATCAAATTATTAGTTCATGAAAAATATTGTTCAAGGCAGAAGGAGTAAGCAATACACATGATATTGGAGACACAAATCTACCTGGCAGAGCTAAGCTGATGTAACTTTCATCGTCTTATGTCTTGGATCGCAACCAGGATAACTCTAAAATAATGATGATGGTGCAAGTTTTCAGCTAATTGAGAACCATACATGCATCCACCACTAGTCATCTGAATTCTGATGCATAAGAGAAAGACAATAAAGAAGAAATTGTTCAAATAGGCTATTGAAATACAACAACATAGGCTTCAAGCACATAGGCGACAATGTGCTTGAAGACTAAATTGAAGACTTTTTAGAACTGTATTACAGGAGTTCTTGTCTTTTGTTATCCCAATTTTGTTTTATTTAATTTTATTATAATATATATTCCCAATGTGTTACTTTCTTTGTAAATATGTATTTAATATTTGTATCAATGTGTGTAAGTACACAGTGTCTAAGTTAGATAACCGTAAATCTTGATGTAAAGCAACTAGAACATTAATAAATCAAGAAGCAAATAGTGGATAAGTTAAATGTTTCCTAAAATCCTGTCATGCCCCAACATGCCTATTAAATGACTGCAAGCCAGTTTACCAAAATGAACTCTGAATTTTTTTGAATTATTAAATTAGTTATTCTGAAAAGGCATGTATTTAATGCGGCATCTAAGTAAAATGAATACAAGCTTCAAAATTATTAGAGTGGGTACCATATAAAATGGGTTGGCAGCTAATAAGGAGTATCGTAATAAGTGAAAGTTAGCATATTAATATGTCAGATATAGTATGTCAGTTTTAATTCAAACAAGCAGTAATTTTTTTTGGGAACTAAATTAGTATCTAAGCGGAAACTTGATGATGAATAAAAAATAGAAAATGGGCATACATAAATAATACAAATTTCAATACTTGGCAAATGTTTTAATCTTAAATGAAATGTTTCGTATAAGTAAATAAGATGCTCGAGTCTTTTAAGCCAAGTTGACAGAGTTCCTATTTTTGGGTACATGGTATCCTCCTCGGCAAATATTTCAATTGACTTGTATAGTTTATTTGCTACCTAAACGAAGCTGCTAGTTTTTAGTTTTTATAACACCCTTAGTTTTGAATCTTATTTAATATAATAGTCGCGAAAATATTTAATCAATAGAAAGTTATTTTATTAGTTGCAAACATTTAGTCATCTTTTAAGTTATTAGTCACTTGGAAAATTGTAAGCTTTCTGAACATATGTTTATCAACTAATACTTATTGTGTACTGCAAAATATGAAGTGATATATGTATAGTACACAAATAGTAAACTTTTTTTGCGATCTCGGCTTTCTTCAGGAGGGTATGATATTTTCTAAACAATACAATAGTTTTGCCTTACAGTGCATTCTTTTGGTTTAGGACCAATAGCTCAGAAGTTGTTTTTCATTGTTTTTAAACTAATGTCTTTTGTCTGAGTATAGATAAATAATAAATGCACTGCTGATAACTAGTATTAACTCTGGTATAAATAACCAATGTGGTTTGTGAACATAACAATAAGCCGAAATACTGTAAGAAAATCATGTTTTTGCCGTTACCGGGCAAATCACCAGACGCCTAGACTGCTTCAGAGTATTTGGAAAAACCCAGTAACACTTTTGCCCGACCCGATTTTTGTATAGGATATGATAAAATTGAATTCTTTATTAATTTTCAATTTGTTTTATTTAATGTATCATAGTTATCTAAACCAAATTTTACTACTCAATCCTGCTCACAGTAGATAGGTTTGTTCTAAAATTTGATCTGTCCATGGATTTCGCTACTACAGATAAAAATTTGACATGTTTTAAGGTGCTGATGTCTAATATGTGTCTCTAATAACCAAATCCATGGATAAATCAACTATTGAACTTGATTATGAGATGTCAAGAAATCTTACGTGCTTTAGAAATTATAGACAAAAGTAATATTACAGTGCCCAATGTAAGAATGTATGAATTTTCTGTTTATATAGCTTGTTACTAAATTAGAGCTCTCAGTGGCAAGAATAGTACACAAACTGGTGTAGATGCATTTTGCTTATTTTGTAAATTGCATAATGTAAAAATACATGAATAATTAATCAGAATAACTATGAATCTCTAGTACATTGATATTATATTAGAATTGTTTAATTAAAATTACAAAAATACCTATGTAAGTAAATATAAATAAGACAGAAAATCTCAGGTCGATACTATTTTGGCGGAAACGCGCTAGGCAATCGTACCGGCCTTGTACATACACGATAGCGTCGGTACAACAATGTAGGGTTCTTCGTAAACGTATGTACTCCAAGTAAAATTGAAAAACAGTAACCAATTTCATCAATATGCTACTTCTATCATTTCATAGCAAAGCATGAAATTGTTAACTAAAAGCGAAAACTAATACAATTTGAAGTAAAATACCGATGGATTATGCTGTGAAAATTTATTATATGGCAATGAATTAGATACAGCTTCCATCTATTTATATTTACCAAAAGAAAAAATATCCGTTCATTGTTGAGGAATATTGAATTGTCGGCAACAATTCATTAATTCATCTTTAAAATAACTGATAACTTTATCACCTCACCTGCGCCTAGCAAGAACGATAAAAATGAAGACAAATTATACACAATCTAAACTTGTTTAAATTTTAAGGTAAACCGATTGAAACAATTAAAATGGTTGGACATTGACTGTAGATCTCAATTGGTTCAGTATTTATATTGCTGCCACATATTCTTTATCCGTGCACTATTCACTGGCTGCCATTTAGCTACAAGCAAAAGCCATAAGCCATATTGAATTTTGTTTGGATTTCGAGTGCATACGACGTTCCGAATCGAATTATTACAAGTTTTAGCATTGACTGTAAACAAAGTATTGCAATCTTTAGCATGAAATGTGTTTGACAAGAACAAAAATTTTATTTCCGTCGTGAAAGACAGAGACCAAAGTTCAAAGTTGTTAGATAGAGCTGATCTAAAATTTATGTTAGTCGATTTATTTAGTCCGTGCCCTCGTTATTAACGTTTGTTGGTAGTGCTACTTCCCTAGCAACCGATAAAATTAAGTTAACTAAAAAATAAGTATCTGCGCGCGCAGTGGCACGGTAGCTGCTAAGCTATTATTGATTTTTTTAAGAATTCCTGGAATTTAGCGCTCTTATTAAGACCTAAATGCAATATTTCTATATCCATCTAAATATAAATAGTTGATAGATCCGCTACTTATTTACGAAGCGGAGCTGTCATGCCATTCCTGATGCATGATATAATTATTACTGATGTTTCGGATATCCGTATCCGTATCCGCGGATATCCGAGGAAGAAGAAAGATCCGTATCCGTAACTTTGCCTGCGGATCTTTTACGGATCTTTCACCTTATTTTCAATTGATAGGATGAAATGCTATCGGTGGTTAGATAGAATTGAAAACTGAGGCGTATAGAATCAAAGTTAGCTAAATCCGTGTAATGCTTTGTGTCATAAAACAAAAATATTAGTTATTTTAGATTTACTGTGATTGGTCAGTCGCGATTTAAGCTGTATTTGTTTCTAACGATGCAAGGATATAGCTATCTTTGATTATATAACTAGATACTTTGTCATAGATTTACGCTCGTATTTAGCTGATTTTGATAGTAAATGACATCGTTAACATAATGAATTCGTATAAAGATTCGAATGGCATTCATAGCTTAAAAATGAACCTAGTGCGGATTTAGCTGAATTTGATTCTATACCCCTCAACTATTAAATTGCATTCAGAGTATTTTTAATATAATTTCAATACAAGTCGAAACATGATCTGTCTATTGTTCCGCCGGGCGTGCGTGATGTCCACTATCGTTTCAAGGTCGCGCGAAGCGACATCGATTCAGTAAGAAAATAAATATCCGTATCCGCGGATCTTGACACCAAATATCCATATTCCGATCCGTATCCGCGGATATACATTTTTACGATCCAGCACATCACTAGTTATAATAATTAGCTTTGGGGCAGAAAGCATAAAAAAGTAATTAGGTATATATTTTATTTTAAACAGGTTGTCTGAAAGCATGTAAATGGTTTACTTTCAAGTACAGTGTTAGAGACCGCATTAAAATAGCAGCCTTATCCAATATATGTACTTTACTTTGACTTATGATTTTGTCCTCATGTAATAGAAAGATAACTAATCTTGTAAATAATATAGGTACAAATGACTTTTCAAACCTTCGTAGGTTGTCACTAATTTTAACTAGACTAGTGATGGGCTTTATCAAAATTAATTTCGTTAAAATATCGATAATGTTTGCCAATAAATCCTTAGATTTGGTATACTCAGAATGAATATCAATTGAATGTTGATAAATCCTCAGATAAAGTACAGTCCGTTCACAGTTATTTTACCTCTGACAAATGTCAGTGTTTGTTTTCTTTATGTTGGAATGGTACTCTGTGATGACAGGTATGTAAAATAGGGCTAGGTACCCGTGCATAACATGTTACCAAATTTTAGTGGAAACTAGAATGTCCAACTGTAACCATCATTTGATACAGGTACGGTTTCAGGAGTATGTACAATAAATGCTGGCAAATAGAAAATGAAATGGGTGTCTTAAAAATGATTCCGTTGGTGCACGATGGATAATTGTTCATGCAGGTGGTGAAATAGGGTTTATACCAAACGCTTTATTAATATTTAAATCCCAGTCAAAATCGGGTGACTACCATGAAGACATGAACAAACAAATTAATTTCATGAAATGGCTTCAGGAAAGACTAATTCCTCATTTGCCGTCTAATAGTGTAGTTGTTATGATTATCACAAAGTCAAGTTAAACAAAGTACCAACATTAAGTTCTACTAAAGCTGAAATACAAAACTGGATCACAAATAAGGGGTTATATTATCTGCCTACCATGGTGAAAGCTCAACTGTATGAAATTATAAAAGACCGTAAAGAAGCTCCAATATATGAAACTGATCAAATGCTTGAAGCTCATGGCCACAAAATGGTTAGATTACCGCCATACCACTGCGAGCTAAACGCAATAGAATTTATGTGGAGTCTCATTAAAAGGCGAGTCACAAGCAAAAATGTAGGACAAGAGGCAACCAACATTGTGAATTTAGCTGAAGAAGCTTTCAATCTATCACTGCAGAAGACAGGCAAAAACAATGCAAACATGTGCGCCACATTGAAGACAAGCTTCGTGAAACAGATGGGTCTACAGATGCTGAAATGGACAGGTTCTTAATAGAATTAAATTATGAGTCTGATACAGAATCTGACAGCAGTTACGAATCGTCATTGGCAGTCCGAGAATCTGACAGCAGTTACGTATCATCATAACATTGGCAGTCCACATGGATCATTCTTATTCAAAAAAGAAAATGAAAATTAAATTTGCAGTTTTTGTATTTGATAATTAAAACCTCACATTGGCGTAATTATGATGCGTTTGACCTTTGTATATTAAATAGAAAAAAATATATATCTATTTATTTTTATTCTTATTTATCTTCATTGGAAATTAATTATTTCGTTAGAAAATAAATGTACATGCGTATAGCCATGTCGATATCAAGAGGTTTTGTTACAAACATTACTTCCAAATATTGAATACGATCGCGTAGGCAATAAAAAAATAAGTACATTTTTAGCAATACTGTATATTTAAAATGGGAATATTATATACTAAATATAGCAACACAACGCCCAGCCCCCTGTTTAATAAAGCTGACAATTCGACAAATATGTCAAAAAGGACAAAATTGTAGAATTGTCGCACTTAAGCTGTTTAATAAAAGTGACAAGTATGTCAAAAATCGACAGGTGAAATCTTGTCATATTTGTCATGTAAAAATGCATTTAATAAAATTCGACATATTATGTCAGAAAATCACGGTCAAGATATTTCTGACAATTGTCGGATTCGGAGTCGTGACAATTATGTCGACTTTTGACATATTTGCAAATATATTAGATTTCGCGACAGAGGGTACAAGCTCCTGTCAGAATTGTCGGACAATTCTACAAATATTTATGTCAATATGTCATGACAATTTTCTGTTTAATAAAGTAGATTTGACAAGTTTTTCACGACATATTGTCCTGCCTGTATCCACCTGTCGCTCAAAAGTTTTATTAAACAGAAAAATGTAGGATTGTTGCGACACAATCCGACATATTTGTGAATTTTCCACCATGACAATTTTGTCGTTTGCAAGTTTTATTAAACAGAAAAGGACAATGGCAGATCTCCATACATCAAAATGTCTGAAATTAAATTGAAGCGAACAGTAATAAAAAATATATCAAAAAATTTGGCGTAAGTAACAGAGTCTATAAAAGATTCTATTTTCACTCAGGAAAGGTGGAAAAAGAAGATATCGGTGTTTGAAGTTTTAGTTAAGAATGAACAATGTAGGTACAAGGAAAGTTATAGTATGAAAGTTAAACAATGTAGGTAGGTACTAGTCGACCAAGCCAACTAGACGAATGTCAACTTGACAAAATTCAACATAATTCAATAATTATAATCCAGAAATTCCTAGTACCGATTGCAGGCGCATTGTACGTTCACACGCCGCGTTCGCACGTTACGATAAATAATTTTTGGATTATAATTGTTGAATTATGTTGATTTTTGTCACGTTGACATTCGTCTAGTTGGCTTGGTCGACTAGTACGTTTGAATTATCAAATGACATATGTCAGATTGACATCAAAACGCGGAAGTATTTTGTGGCATCTAACTGTCACAGCCAAAGACAAAAGCAGAGCTGCACATTTTAAATCGATTTTATGTGAAATCGATACAACTTTAAAACGATGCTGTGACGTTTTTATTTGATTTAAACGTTGTTTTGCTTCAAAAATGTTAGCTTATTGATATAATGTTGATTAAATATTAAATAACTGCATTTTAAACCAAACCAGCTCTATAGAGGTCGATCGTATCGATTACTTATTTAATAATCGATACGGATATAGCACTCACGTCTATTTCTGTCACACTATTGTCTATGGCAACAATCAAATAAAAAAGTATTCGTAATCGATTGGAATGCATTTTATCATCATAAAATACTCCAGCTTTAACGAGACAAAGTGAAAATATTAAAAATCGTAGAAAAAAAACAATTTGTTTTGTTCATATGAAGTTTAAGGTCGCGACAACAAACCCAGACCAAATTCTGTCATTGTTCTTTACAAATTCTCACTTTTCGACATATCGAGCCTGTTATGGAAGAACATCGTAAGCGACAAAAATACAATTTTACATGAGAGGTATTTTATTGATTATTTTTTACTTGCCAATAAGACACTTCCGATTTTTGTAGTATGTGCAAAACACGTTAGGATCTACGTATAATCAATCAAATAATTACAGAAAGAGTTACATAATGAGAACTTTTGTCGCTTAATATAAAATTGACGGTCGTGATTTCATCATGTTTTCAAAATTCGTCATTTACGTTATTACTTTTCTTTATTATTAGAGGTAATTATTTCATATCAGGTATATCGATGTCAATTATTGACAGTAAAACAAAAAGACAATATGCATAAATCTATTTATTTGAATAGTTAGACAATTTTTATTTAAACGACTTTCATTATTATCAATAAATTAATAGAATCAATCATTCGTCCTCTTCGAGAGTCTTTGAACGTATAACGGCTCCGCAATGAGTGTACTGTCTCTGACTGTCAGAAGGGCTTTCGCCCAGGACTAGGGACTATGGACCCCATATTCGCTCTAAGAATGCTGGTAGAGAATTACAGAGAAAAAAGGAGAACTCTACGCCAAGCTATCTGGTGGGCCTTCGGTCTCAAAAATGTGTCCAAATTATATGTAGGTATATCGATATTATCAGAGATATGTACAATAGTTCCTTATCTGAAGTGCGGACCGCTATTGGAGATACTTCTTTATTCCCCGCAACAGCTGGGGTACACTAGGGCTCTGCTTTAAGTCCCTTTCTATTTATAGTGATTCTGGATACCATAACGACCACCATCCAGGAACAGCCGCCATGGCTGATGATGTACGCTGATGACATAGCTCTGATCGACGAGAGTAGGGACAACTTGGAGCGCAGAGTAAATGTATGGAAAAATACTTTGGAAAATGGTGGTCTGAGGTTGAATGTAGCGAAGACTCAATACATGGGCGGCTGTAGTGATGGTCCCTCTACTATCCACGTAGGTACTGAAAATGCTGTAAAAACTACTCAGTTCAGGTACCTAGGATCTGTACTACATGAGTCAGGCAATATTAACCACGATGTCCGAGCTCGTACTAGCGCAGCATGGGCAAAATGGCGCGAAGTGACAGGTGTGGTATGCGACCCTCACATGCCCCCTAAATTCAAAGGACTGATATACAAATGTATAATTCGGCCCGTACTCCTTTATGGCAGTGAGAGCAGCCCTGGACAAACACACTCAGGAGCTCCACGTCACCGTAATGAAGTTGCTGCGATGGATGAACGGCGTTACAGGCGTTACAAGAGCCGACCGTATTCGTAACGTCTACATCCGCGGTAGCCTTGGCGTCCGTGACGTGGCGGATAAACTCCAGGAGAGCTGAGATGGTATGGCCATCTAATGCGCAGACCGACGGAGTATATAGGTTGAAGATGTCTAGATTGGGAAGTACCCGAAAATCGGCCTCGAGGACGCCACAGGAAGCGCTGGATCGACATCGTGAGAAGCAACATGAGTACCAACGGATTGACTTTGGAGGATGTAAAAGACCGAGCAAAATGCAGAGAATTGAGTAGGAAGGCGGACCCTGGTATAGACCGGGATTAATAATCGCCAGGCAGAAGAAGAAGATTCGTCATCACTTTCTTCCGGTAGTAAGTCTCTTGTATTGTCATACGGTAAGGCAAGATATTCGTGCGCATATTATGCAGGAATTTATACCCTTGTCACACATTTTTTTCAAATCTTAGGTTTAGCAATGGGTATTCTTGCCGAGTATGCTGCCGTGGGTGCCTGGAGACGCTGACGACTTTGGCCAGATTTAATTAACAAGCTCAGATTCACGCGTTGGATTTCGTAATCAGTACTAAATCCGTAATTAAGATCAATTATTTTTGGCATCTCTCTTTGAAAGCAAGCTGCTCTTAGCTTTGTAACTGCAATTTTGATTGATTTTGGAAATTCAAATTTTTCCAATCCAAGACGACGGCATTTTCGAGCATTATAATTCCATAATTCTTTGGATGGGTCCTGGCATTAAATGAAATATAACTTAATTCAAATAAATATGCAGTCAAACAATTATATTAGAAAACTTCCTGCAAATAAACAAAACGCACCAGATTTTGGGTATATCTTAGAAATATGTTTTATCGTAAGTGACAAACGTGACTTACGATATGTGGTTACGATAATTCTGATTGTCTTAGGCCCACTTGCACAACGATTCTTAAATTTAATTAAAATGTATTTAACGAGAAAAAACATATTAAACACCACTAGCGTCTTGCACAATGAAAAATTTGTTGACTAATATGATTTAAGAACTGTCAAAATTAATTACCGAAAATCGGCTGTTTAGTGGCTAATTTTACTTAAAAATTGTCACACTGACGTTGGCAACTTGTCATTAGCGACGAAAATTAACTATAATTATATGTATAACTGGACCGGACGACGCATCAGGGGTAGGCCTCCCACAAGGTGGACCGACGATCTGGTGAAGAGGCTGAAATGATGATGATGATGATGATATAACTGATAACAATGTACCTACTTGTTCTTGTTAACCCTAGAATCCATCCATCCACACTATCTGGCGCACATATTATTCCTACACTGGGGTGCTGGAACACCCCATACTATAATGACTGTAATTCTAAAAATAAAAAAGCAATTAATAAAAATACGTTTAATTATAAATAATCAGTAACTTGAGATCACAAATCAACCTTATTACACAAAGTTAAGCTTAGTTTGAGCAGTATGCACAAACTTGTACCTGATGCTCCAAACAAATAGGTATTTTGCACCTTTGACACATAATCCTGGTTTTTCCGTCTTTGGATGTTGGACAAAAGCCACACCGTCCTCGTTTTGCACGATAAGGAACAGCGCTTGTAGGATCTCGTAGTTTTTTTGAGGATCGCTGCAATTTACTATTCTATATCCCGCCTCAAAGTTAGCATCCGGTACCGGTCCTCCAAATGTTCATGTATCAGTTCCAAACCTAATTGTTTCAAAAATGTTCGCCAAAACTTTATATTTGGCTTATTATTTGATCTTGAACACTCGTAAGGGACCCAGGAATTGCAATTGGTCCCAACTTCTATAACTTCGTCGCCACATTCTTGGTCTAGAAAAGAGTTTATTTCCTCGTCATTCAAACCCCTGACAACCATCTGACACAAAATAAAAAGACTTCAGTGAATTTCACATAACATCTAAAAATATCAGTATTTAATTCATATAATTCAATAAAATATTACATACAAATCCATCAATCGTAATAAATAAAATAACTTACGATTTTACTACAATGGGGTACTGGCATACCCCACAGCACTTACATAGGCGACTACATGACGCAGCTGTCGTCACGGTATTGGCAAGAGGTTGAAACCAAACTAAAATACTCTGACGCGTGAATTCGTGGACATTAAATAAATTGAGATATTTAGAAAACAAATCGGTGTGGGGTGCACCTGCACCCCATGTAGGGTTCTACGGTTAATGCTTAAAAGTTTCTAGTTATTATTTGTCAATGGTCATTTCGTTGCTAGGCGACGACAATGCGTTTTGTTTTATGCTCAAAGTATATATAGTCTAAGGTTTTATGCGAAACCATACGCATAACATCGTTAAAATCGTAACAAAAAGGCTTCATGCCATGAAACAAAACGTAGAAACTACTTTACCGACCTCATAAAATGTTTAACTAAATCTAAGCGTTGTTGTCGTTGTGCAAGAGGACGCTAAATACTTTTAAGTTAAATTATTTTATGCTGCTAATTCTGTTCAAAAAATTTAAATTAAGGAGTGACTTAAATCAAACGTTACGCAAGTGGGCCTAATATTTGAAACTTTAACTTTTGTCGTTTGCGATACTATATATTGTCTGTTGTAATTTTGACATTTATGCAAATATGGACCTAAGAGTCTTTGGGTTAGAGTCTAAATCATTTTAGCTGTACGTTACGATAAAAAAGTGAAATACCTATATTCTGTCGGTTACGATGTTTTTCCATAACAGGCTCGATATGTCGGACTCGTCGGTCGCATTGTCAGCTTTATTAAACAGGGCTCTGGTTGGCCAATCTAACAGCTAGAGGTAAAATAACTGTGAACGGACTATAAATTCGACTGCCTCCGTGGTCCAGCAGTGGATAGCGTATGCGACTGCTGATCGGAGGTCCCGGGTTCGATTCCCGGGTCGGGCAAAAGTGTTACTGCAGCACGAACGTTGGGACCTAAAAATTCATGGCAAAATGTGGGTGTAATATTACACCTCTGGCTGCCCCTTCGGGCCTTCTTTTTTTTTTAAATTACCTTTTTAAGGTCAATAAAGCTATTGATATATTTTATAATATCACTAATATTGAAATTAAACTACAGTTTACGGATTTTATCGCGTTATATTGGTTTCACTTTAGTAGTTTAATTTCAATGTGTAACATTCGCGTAAACCCAAGAAAATATTATATCACTAATAATCACTATATGCAATGATAGGGTCAATGACGAGATCATTACCACTTAATGGTTTTCGAATAGAAAACCACGCTATGTATGTCTGACTTTTAGAAGTTATATGCTTATTATTTAACAGTTGTGTGAAATATGGAACATACTGCAGGTAGACGGATGGAAGTAGTTAGTAAATTTTTTATACTTCAATAAGTTGTTGATCGAAAAAGCCATACCTGGTGAATGGTGTAGCAGTTCGCTCAATCAAAACATAAGTGATGTGCTGCAGTGTACCTAACAACTATAGAGAAATAAAGCTAATTTCTGATAGTATGAAAGCTTGAGAGAAAGTGGTTGAACGAAGATTGAGAGAAGAGAGAGTAATTTCAAAAAAACAATCTTGTTTTATGTCTGGTCGAGTAACAGGCCATTTTCGCGATCCAACAACTATGCGAAAAATATAGTAGTGCACACAAAACTTGCACACGCATTTCGGGTATCCGGTACCCCGTGGGTTATGTAGTGCGCCTTAAGAAGAAAGGTGTGCCTGGGAAGTATGTACAGTTCCGAGCGATATACAGTAGATGCACAACCCATGTCCGGTCCATAGCGTCCAATACCGGCAACTTCAATGTGGCTGTAGGCTTGCACCAAAGGTCGGCTCTCAGCTCGTGCCTTTCCTTGCTAATAATAGACAATTATGGCGGCAATACAGGCAGGGGAGTATGCTATTCGCCGACGACTTTTTCTTGATTGCCCATAGTGGCCTTGAGGTCCAGAGCAGACTGACAAAATGGTTGCAAATAGTGGATAGCGCAGGCCTGAGTCAGTAAAAATAAAACTGAATACCTACATGTTTTGCGGCTTCACTTCAGCGGTCTCTCCAGTCCCGTGCCTATATCCCTTGCTGGAGTGCCTATATCAGTCTGCTTGCCTATAACTTGTGACCCACGGATACGCCCCTTAAGTTACATAGACTCACGCCTGTTTCCCCGAAGGGGTAGGCAGAGCCATATTAAACGCCAACTTTTCGCCAGTGTTTTGATCCCACGTAATAGGTGGCGAGGCTATTGCCGCTTATCGGGATATTTTGATTGCCAGAGCCTCGTCCGTTGATCGGCAGGTGCACCACTTGCAGGTGAGGTTGGCTTGGGACCCTAAGTTCTTGGTGGGAACCCTATGCACCCTTACCTTAAGTTAAAGGGCAAATTTACAAATCTGTTATAAAACCAGTCACACTTTACGGATCGGAATGCTGGGCCGTGAAGAACACGGATGAATGAAGATTGCATATAGCAAAGATGAGGATGTTGTGACGGATGTGTCAGAAGACATTGATGGATAAAAAGATTATATTAGGGGGAGTTTTCAAGTTGCACCGGAGCAAGAAAAGCTAAAATAAAATCGTATGTCGTGGTATGGGCATGTGATGAGGAGGAATGAAAATCATGTGTCAAGAAAAGTGATGAATATGAGAGTTGAGGGACATAATTATAGCAAGAGGGAGACTAAACAAAAGATGGATGGATTGTGTGAAGCATGACAAGCATGAAAACGGTGAATGTTCAGATGACCTCTGATAGATGACCATGGAAAAGAAAGACAATCTGCGCCGACCCTAAGTTGTGTGTAAACGTGCTTGAATATTTTTGTTTATTACATTTGTACGATTACCTTTAATTATTTTTTATTAATACTTACACATTTATAATCTTTACATAACATGTTAATTTATTTAGTAATCACACCCTCTATAAATAAGACAGATATTTATTTATATCTGGATTACCTGGATATCTGAGACACTGGGTAAGTGGAATACCTCTATAAGTGAAACAACATTGCAGGTCCCTTGATGTCTCACTTAACCAGGTTGCACTGTACTTACTTACTATCTCTTATAGAATATCAACGCTAAGTAACAGTGTAACAACAGTATTGTGTCTCCATTGGTGAGATTATATCCTTTCACCAAACCGCTGCTTCGCTTCGTCCTTATAAGCAGACACTTTATTTTCACTCCAAGAGAAGACAACGTCAGCATTAGTGCTAAATTCCTTATTGCAGAGCACTTTACGAACATTCATTCAAAGAACACAAAAAGCAACAAGACTTACAGATTTACAGATTGTTTTGTTGTTTTGATCAACAATCTGTAAATCACACAAAGTAGTGGATCGAACCCACATAACTCGGTGCAGTGTTAAGTGGCAAGGCGGCCGCTTAAACCACGACGCCATCCGTGCAGTCATCAGACTTCGATGCGTCACCGCAGCTTCTGTAATCAATAAATCGTTTCTTTTAATATCATTTAAACTGCTCAGTTTAAATGATATGGTCATGGCCACGGCCAAACTAAACATAAAAGGTCATGACGTTTACGAATGTCGATGCGCTGCACTGACGTCACCAACCTTGCACTGACCTACGCATTGGATTGCACACACTTAAAGGTCATAGCTCATTTTATACTGCACCGCCCATAACAGAAGAAAATAAGCGTTCAAATATGGACTTAATCCTGTATTTCATAGGTACACTTTACAGTTTATCTCTGAAGTATAGTATGAAATAGCACACATACCTACTTACGGGACTTCCCATACGTATGATGAGATATTTTTGAAGAAAACCGCAGGCAATAAAAATGTATGTTAACACAAATCATGTCGATAGGAGGGACTTTATAACTGAAGTAATCGAGAGGCCTCAACCCCTGTTGCGACTAGTAAAGGCACCAATTATGGAATACCTACGTTCCTAATATGGAATATGTTATATTTCGAAGACTAAGCGCCGCGAATATTCCAAAATTTGTTTTAGGTTCAAATTATGGACTGTATCCAAAATTCATTTTATATCATCAAATTACAAAATTTTAGAATACTCTAGGCACTTTTAGACTTGAAAATATAATGGTATTCCTTATAGGGACGTATTCCGTAATTGGTACTTTCCCTCTACATTTATTTCATTCAAAATGTACAAAAAGATTGTTTTTAAAATTCCATTAATAGTGTCTAATTTTACTTTTTGAAACTATCCCTATTGACCTAATGGTTATGACTTGTGGTTACTTTATAACTGAATAGACAACCAAATAAGTGGAATTTCTCCTAAGACACAGAATAATTCATAAAGAGAAATATATATACCCTTATGAAATCAATAAGTAGGTAGATATGTTACACCCATGTTACGGGTCTAGTTCATAATATCGACAGTCACTATGCGTCGATCAGGGATGTAGCTAGAGTCGAATTTAAGGTAGGGCAGCATTGGTTACAGGTAGGGCGGAAGTAAAAAAAATATTGAAATTGATCTGCTCCGAAGCACATTCTTCAAAATTTTGGTATTTTTAAGGTAGGGCATTGTGATTTCAAGGTAGGGCATTGCCCCTAGCTACGGCCATGGCGTCGATGCAGCGTACTATCGATTTGGTTTACTGTCGATGTAGCATACCGTAGTTTTAGTGTACTAACGATGAAGCGTACCAACGCCGATTTGGGTACTGTCGATGTAGCGCACCATCGATTTGGAGTACTGTCGATACATTAGACCGTCGATGGAACGTTTTCGATACAGCGACCATCGATGTAGTGACTGTCGATATTATGAAATAGACCCATATGTTACGAGTGTTATGTATGACTTATTAGCTTTTGCCCGCGATTTCGCCTGCATGTTGTTTTAATAAAGCGTAGCCTATGTCCTTCTTCAGCTTTCAGACTATCCTTATCAAATTTTATCACAAACGGCTCAGCAGATTAGCCGTGAAACATACATTTATACAAATAAAAACACTTATAAATTACTTTTGTTTTCATAATGGTCACACTTCGGGTACGTAAATAATAATTCGTTTTAAAATACTTAGAAATCAAGTTCCATTAATTGAATTTTGTCAGTAAAGTTTAGTAGGTATGTACATATATTATTGAATTAATTGAAGAGAATTAGGTAGATACCTACTGAATTTAAAGACAGCAGCAAAAATAAAACTGAATAGTTTGTGTACTACAAAGTAGGTTCATCATCATCATCATCAGGCCTTTATACTGTCCCACTGCTGGGCACGGGCCTCTTACCATTATGAGAAGGGTAAGGCTTCAACAATGAAGATAAACATAACATTATTTTATTTAGTACAAATGCTGATTGCTGAATTTATTGCGACCGTGAAAACGTGCCATATTTCTTATGTACCCACTTACTTACCTATAATTAGTATAATATATTCTGATTGCTTACTATAAAATTTACACTACTTGTACATATACCTAAGTTGATTTTCCGGAATCGGGTGCGTTGTGGTTTCTTGTCTACTTAAAATCCCTTAGTTACTTATAGATTTCAAATTATTTGTTATACTTAACTTTACTCATGATGAGGCAACTTGCTTCTTCCAGTCAACACTAGTTCTTTTTTAACTGCAATCTGCTCTTAAGCACTGCGTGAGGCGGATAGATGGCGCTATTAATAAAATGGACTGGCGCACCTTTTTTAGGGTTCCGTGTCTGTCTGTCTGTCTGTCACCAGGCTGTATCCTATAAACCGTTATAGCTAGAAAGCTGAAATTTTTACAAATTATGTATTTCGTTTGCCGCTATAACAACAAATACTAAAAATATTAAATATTAAGAGTTGGGTGACGGCTAGCCGATCCCATTGATTGGCGGGGTCACGGGAACTACGTTAGCATTACTACCGCGACCCCGCCTCAGCTGACCCGCCGAGGCGGGCCCGTCCCTCACATGCATCCATCTGCATCCACCATACTTGCCCTCATACATGGATTGGCGTTACCTACAGTTTGTTTTATAACTATAATATTGTTGACAACAGGTATTATGCTAGGAAAATAAATAAGTAAATAATAACGGGTGGCGCAAAAGTAATGACCCTATTTGGTTTAGCTACAACTTCGTTTCTAAATTAGAAAACTAGAATTACTTAGTTATTTAAATATGTATATTTGTGCCATGAAGTTTAGCTGCATTATGATTTAAATATGATGTCTATTAAATGTTGACCTCCAGAGTTGAAGCACATTTGATCCCTATTTATGACATTTTCCATAACTAGCCGTAACACTTCCTGCGATATGTTTCTCATTTCTTGGTGTATGTTTTCTTTTAAAGTTGCGAGAGTCGGTAGTTTGTTCACATACACCCGAGATTTCAAATAATCCATTCAATCATCATATTTCAATCAATATCATAATTCAATCAAGGTGTCATAATTTTAAAGGCAAGGTTTGCGCCTATTGAAGCGAAGAACTGACAAACGAGGTTGGCTGCAGTTATAGGGTCGGTAGATGTTTGCAGTAATTCTGAAGGGGGTAAGCAAGTCTTTTTTGTGTTAGTTATCTCTTTAATCTTGTTCTACAGAGATTTTGTGTTGGTTTTTGCTTTTGCTAATTCAAATTTGTCATATTTTGTTTTAAAATTCCTTAAGAGGTTGTTGCAATGATCTGTAATATGTGATTATCAAGTGATCTGCGGGGTTTGACATGTAGTTTATCACGATGGCGAATACACCTTAATAAGCCTGGGGTTATCCAAGGTTTGAGGTTTCTTAACTTTTTAGGAGGATTGATTACCCGGTGTGTTTTTTTGAATTGAAACGAGGTTCATGGAAGCGATGTTAGGATCATCCATATTAGATGCAGAGAAATCGTGGTTCTGGAGATCGTTTATAACATTGATGTAATTAATTTTAGGTATTTTATAATAGGGAACGGGGCGGTTCATAGAACCTCCATAATTAATTTGTACAAGTAGTCGGAGGTGGTCAGTAATTTGGGATCCTAGGACAAGAATATTAGTGCTCTTTATTGATTTTACGATAACATGGTCTATACAATTGTTTGTTGTGGTTGGTAGGACGTGCCCGGGTAGTAATCCATGAGCAGCGTTTAAGATTGGATTATTTGCACAGTGTTCATCTGAGTTTGGGGGCTTAATATCTATGTTGAAGTCACCGATAAGGTAAGTGTTATTAAATATACTGAATGACCAGAGAACACAGTCCAAGCTTTCCATAAAGCCATTAAATTCTGTATTTGTATTGTATGAGGATGAGCGATACAAACCTATTATTGCGAGATCGTTATTAATTTTACAGGTAAGACAGGTGTCATTGTTGAAAACCGGTTCGTTTATAGTGCAATTAATGTAGTTCTTTATACGTATACATAGCCACTCCATCAAATTGGTTTTAGATTTGTCTTGTATAGTGAGAAGTGCAGCCCTCTAGTACAGGAAGATCCTTGATTTTGCTCAACCAGCATTCAGTTAATATCAAAATGTCGCAATTAATTTCAATTACCTATGTGTAGTAGGGTTAACAGTTCATCGTTTTTTTTTATGCTACGTATGTTAATATGAAGAATAGTGATATGATTAGTGCTCGACCTTTCAACAAGGCTCTTGCAATCGCAATTAAGTGTGTATTGTAGTATGTTGAGAGTGTGTAATGATAGGTTACTGTGTATATTTTCGAGGTGTGGACGCGCGGTGTGTATGTTATAAAAAATAAAAATAGAATACCTTTAGAGTTTACAAAGATCTGATCAATTAGTGAGAGTTTTAACAAACAAATCTCTTCAGAGTGTTTAATTAGAAAATGAACATAAATAACTTTGAAAATGTCTAGTCATTTATTTTCTTGTAGCTCTTTCAGAGTTGTTTCACCTTTGACGAGGATATGCGGGTGGCCTGCTGGCCTGGTTGTTTGCGCAGAAAGACATTACCATTTCTTATCCAGCAAAATTAAAATTCGAGTTGTTTTGCAAATTCTCTCGCCAAGTAATATAGATTTTTTGTAGAAATGTGAAGATGCTCATCCACATTCACGGCGCGTTTATGGCCAGGTATGCCCAGTAGTTCCGAGTTCAGTTTATTTTCGCTATTTGATTGCTTAACGTTGAAAGCACGAACACGAGATATAAGGTCGGTCTTCAGGTGTACACTTGTAAACTCTGCGACGATTGGTTTAGCTGAGCTGTTGTTCCCTGGGATACGGTAGATATTTCTAATATTTGTGGGCCCGATCGGGAGACCTACCGTGTTTCCGATGGCAGTCACTTTTGTTGTGAGGTCAGTAGTGGACTCGTTGTCACGGCTAGGAATATAACGCGATTCAATACTAGATGAGCAAGATTTGTATTTTAGGTCTTTCACCGTTTTTTATCGGGTTTCAGTATACTTGCGATATTCATTACATTAATCTTGGAGCCGCTTCACTTTACTGTGCATGTCATCATAAAGATCGCTGATTGTTGTAATGGATTTTTCTATTTCATTATGTGTTTTTTGTATTTGTGAGTTATGAAGTTTCAGCTCAGCAACATCGGAGATTAATTTAATCACTAGCACCGTTTGTTCTGCCATATATGTTGCCATGGTTTGATCCTGGTCACATTTCCATGAAGAAAGCATTTCTTTGATTTCCTTCTTAAATTAATCAAGTATTTTCTCATTTGAAGTATCAATGGGCCGGGGACGTTTATGGCGGATGTTTAGATTAACATGATCGGAATCACTCGCTGACTGTGATATATTCGGTACAGATTGCGTGAGGTCCATCGTAGATTTTTGGTATTTTTGTGATTTGTTTGGTGGTGAATGTTGCATGATCTCAAATATGATTACCGACAGAACAATATTACCTCGTAGCTTAAGGCGAGGTTGCAGTACAGTGCGTAGCTCGACCTCACGCCCCGCAAAAACAAAAACACGGCGGTGGCGTCAGCGAGTGAGCGGGGGTAGGGGAGGGGGGTTTTCGTGTGTGCGTGTGCCACAGCGCAGCGTAAAAAAACCGTAGATAAGTTATGCGAACTTCAAAAGTGGCACATTGAAAACAGGCAAAATGTCTCATTTGGCTTTAGACGCGTACGCGCTGCGGTCGGAAGCGCTCGCTCTTTTACTCGCGTGTGTGTACGTTACATTTGAAAATGCCGTCGTGTGTAATGAGATTTTGCACAAACTATAGTAGGAAAATGACTAAAAGTTATGGAATCACTTCTCATTCATGAGTATTACAATATTACAACGTTTTATTTACAAATTATAATAAATTCAGTATCACAAATAATAGAGTGAATAAAAAAATGGCTTTTAGCGAGTGTAAAAGAGAAGCAGTATTGTGCGTGTTCAAAGACTAAAAAACAATGTATCCAGATGGGACATTCGTAATAATAAAATACTGATGTGTGTTTTTGTCAAGTAATAAAAGTGATTTGAGGCTGAATCAACACAATATATTATTATTATAGAAATACAAAATCATACGTAAGTTACAAACATTGACGGATGATCAAAGTCCATCCACTTGTTCTTGTTTTTCTCCTTTTAGTATTAAACAACTAAGTAGATTGTACTGCACAGTTTTCGCTGCCGACCCACCGTACCCCTGGCAGTACCCCTGGGGGTATGGTAGGTCTTTCAAAGCTTAACCGTACTCCCAGATAATATTGTTGTGTAATTAGTTTATTAATTTCAGTTCGTTAATTTCAAGTTCTACTATTTTGTGGGATCATCCCAGTATAGTAGTAGTATTGAACAATTCTATGATAGAACTGTCCTAATTCTATTAGCACAACTTGATGAGGAGAACAGAACTAATGGGATAAGTAATAGGAAATGTCCCAGTCTAGTTCTATGTATGTTTTTACAAGGGTATTCAATAGAACTACTGGGAATGATCCGTAGTGTCACGACATCGCGCTCATATATCCGAATGAATATGTTTTGTAGTAACGTTCATTTGTTTAAAGTGTAAAACAAATGAACGTCTACAAAACAAATGAACGCCTACAAAACAAATGAACGCCTACAAAACAAATGAACGTCTATAAAACAAATGACTTACAGAAAGTGATCAGCTATCGATAGTGATTGCAGAAAACAGGTGCATGCGATTTTCAACCTAATTGACATTAGTCACATTAGTCAGAATTTATAATTTTATTACCCTAATATAGCCAGAAAGCGAGAAAAAACAATAAAAAAGTTTGTCATGAATTGTCAATAAGGTCGAAAATCGCATGCACCTGTTTTTTGCAATCACTATCGATAGCTGATCACTTTCTGGTAGTTATTTGTTTTGTAGACGTTCATTTGTTTTGTAGACGTTCATTTGTTTTGTAGACGTTCATTCGTTAAACACATTTTTATACATACATATTTATTCGGATATGTGAGCGCGATGTTGTGACACTACCCTTGTAAAACATACATAGAACTAGTGGTAAATTTCCTATAACTGTTTCCCATTAGTTCTATTCTTCTCATCAATTTGTGCTAATAGAACTAGTGGGAAAAAAAGTATCACTAGTTCTATCATAGAACTGTTCAATAGAACTAGTGGGAATGATCCGACAGCGCTAGGATGATGATGATGACGGGTCTTCAACAGTACCACAGATTATACCTATAATATACAAAGCATTATAACCATTAGCAGTAATACCTAAACATTTAATTATCTAATTTATCTCCTTGTTGCACTATATCATCGTACTAGCGCTTGTCTTCGCTTGTCTAAAAATTCAAAAACGTAAGTTTTAAGTCATTATCATACGAGAGATAATACTGTTCAGTTTAATGTCCACGTAGCACGTTGGTATAACACTACGAGCATTTCAGCCAGGAGTACGGTTAAGCTTTAAAAGCCATACCCCCAGGGGTATTGCCAGGGCTACGGTGGGTCCGCAGCGCACAGTTTTTATATTAACGTACTGTTTTAGGTTTCCCATTGAATGAAATGAGAAGAATAAAATGTACTTTTTTAATAAATGTTATAAATAATTCACATCGACTTTTTATTTCCCTACCTTAAATGAATTAATCAAATTTACTTTGAGGCGAATTGAATTTAATCAAGACAGACAAAGTGATCATGACGCATTTGAGTCAAATTATTGAAATGAAATGAAATGAATTGAATATTTATTTCGTGTAAACTTTTTTAAAGTGCTTACGAAAAGTCAAATTAAATTGTTCAGTTTATACATCATTTATATTTTTGTGTTGAATTAGAGCAGCTCAATCCCAAGCATTTTTATCGCCTATATAATCAGTAATTTTATAATATGCTTTTAAACACAGTGTAGTTTTAACAATAATTTTGAATTTATTTATAGATAAATTTCTTATATTAAGAGGGAGTTTGTTATAAAAGCATATACACTGCCCCATAAAACAGCTACTTATTTTGTGGAGGCGGGTGCTATGAACTATAAGATTATTCTTATGTCTAGTATTAACAGTGTGTAGATCACTTTTTTTACTAAATGTGTCAATGTTCTTGTGGACATATAACAGATTCTCGTATATATATTGCGAAGCAACAGTTAGAATGCCTATCTCACTGAACTTTTCTCTTAGAGAAACACGAGGACCGAGGTTGTAAATACCCCTTATTGCTCTTTTCTGCAGAACGAATATTGTGTCAAGGTCTGCAGCATTCCCCCAGAGAAGAATCCCATATGACATAATACTATGAAAGTAGCTGAAATAGACCATTCTAGCTGTTTCTATATCTGTGAGGCGTCTAATTGTCTTAACCGCATAAGCTGCAGAACTAAGTTTGCCCGAAAGTCTTTCTATATGCGGACCCCATTGAAGTTTGGAATCAAGCATAATACCTAGAAATAAGGTTGTCCCGACGGGCTCAATTCTGGTTTCCTTCAGTTGTACATTGGTTTCCATCTGTTTAACATTGGGCATGGAGAATTTTAAGAGTTTAGTTTTCTTATCATTGAGTAATAAATTATTTACATTAAACCAATTAACAACTTTAGAGAGTGCGTTGTTTACTTCGTCAAAATTACTCTGTTGTCTTTTAATATTAAAAATTAAAGAGGTGTCATCCGCGAACAACACAATCTCATGATCGTTCTTTACGTAATAGGGTAAATCGTTGATATAGATCAAAAATAGAAATGGTCCGAGTATTGAACCCTGCGGGACGCCCATTTTTAAGGCAGAACCTGGCGATGTCTTATCATTAATCTGAACCTTCTGGATTCTGTTGCCCACATAAGAAACCAGGAGATTAAGAGCTTTGTTCCTAATGCCATAATGATATAATTTCCTGACCAGAGTATCATGATGTACACAATCAAAGGCTTTGGACAAGTCGCAAAAAAATCCTAAAGCATCTTGCGACTTCTCCCAAGCTGTAAATATACTTTTGAGTAACTCTACTCCTGCGTCAGTAGTTGAACGACCCCTCGTAAATCCGAACTGTTTCTTGTGCAGAAGATTATGTTTGTTAAAATAACTAAGCAATTGACTAAGTATTAATTTTTCAAAAATTTTACTAAGCGTTGGCAATACAGAAATAGGTCGAAAATTAGAAGGGTCTGATGTGTCGCCAGATTTAAATAAAGGTATAACTTTACTATATTTCATTAAATCAGGAAATATTCCAGAAGCGACGCAACCATTGAACACTGTTGCAAGATGTGGAGCTATTATGGTAATAATAGATGAAACAGTCTTCACTGACAATCCCCACAAATCCATTGTCTTTTTCATATTTATAGTTTTAAATTGATAAATAACATCTTAAGTAGTCACAACGGTAAATTCAAAGGCTGCACCACATTCTGGCACGCAGTCCCTAAGAAGCATTTCAGCAGACATGGAAGATGAGTCAAGCGACCCTGTAGTTATTACAGGTATATTAGAAAAAAACTTCTCAAATTCTGTCGCTACTTCCAGGTCCTCTGCAACACTCACATTATTATTGTTTGTGAAACGGTCAGCATGATGTCACAATGCGCGTCGGTCCAGAGAGTATAATTATGTTTATCTCTATTTCGCGCTTGCGATTAGATGTGCTATCTCACTTACACTTCTTATCTAATTCTTAGTGTGTCGTTTTGACATATTTATATTAGTGTGCGTACACTTTTCGCGATGCGTGCCACTCGTAAGCTCCGTCATGTTACCTGTCTAGGGTTTCTTACTAGTATGTCTATGGTTTGAACGATTAAGTTTGGAATACGAATTACTTTGTACTTTTGCGAAAACGTACATGCGGGGGTGGCGGGGGATTTTGCGGAGCAACGACGTACGTCCGCCCTCAATCACGCCTAGACAGGCACTGATGAACGGCCGGCGAGCGATATAATGCCAACATTTTACGAAATTACGAAATCTGTTTTTATCATTTATATTAAAATAAAGAGCTGTTTCTATTGATAATACTTTCATATAAATTCATTATGGAATCTCTAAGCAGTAAACGTTTAAAATTGTGATTTAGTGCCATGTTTGACATTTTTTTTATCGAGCCAATCATTCCAAATCGTGTTTCTATCTTTACGATTTACTAGAAGATATGTTCAACTTTTATACTTTAATTTTTATTCATTAAAAATATCATAGTTCATGGGACTTTCAGACGTTCAAAAATCTTGAAAAGTACTGCAACCTCGCCTTAAGCAAAGGGAAATATTTCACTCTGCGGTATTTTAGTACTTGTATATATTCTGTGTCTGCGGTTCGATTGTTCGAAGTTGAGGCATTGATACCCGCACGCGTGGCCGGCGCAGGCGACAGGCGAGGCGGTGTGTGACGTCGTCGTAGCGCTCGCCGCTCGTAGGTTGTTCACTGTTTCGCAGCGCATAAAATTGAAATGAATCAGTATTCCGTGTGAATATATGAATTTAAAATACCGTTGTGTACATTTTATATGGACTCGTTCACACACAGCCGTGCGCGGGCGGGAAACGAACTTCAGTTCCTAGGTGGGCCAGGCTGGCGCCGAGACATGGCCTCACCCTTCTCATAATGGGAAGAGGCCCGTGCCCAGCAGTGGGACAGTAAAAAGGCCTGATGATGATTATGATGCAGATGTAGGTACCTACTTTGTAGTTCACAAACTATTCAGTTTTATTTTTGCTGCTGCCTTTAAATTCAGTAGGTATCTATCTAATTCTCTTCAATTAATTCAATAATATACATACCTACCTAGTACCTAATCTTTACTGACAAAATTCAATTAATGGAACTTGATTTCTAAGTAATTTAAAACGAATTATTATTTACGTACCCGAAGTTTGACCATTATGAAAACAAAAGTAATTTATAAGTGTTTTTATTTGTATAAGGTTGGGTCGCCTAAGATCGGATGTGACATAAGACCGGAAGCATAGAATTTACCGCGAATAAAGCGACATTTTTTATGAATAGCAACATATTTGCCTGCGCCATTAAATTTAGCCCCTCTCTTTATACCGCGGTACGGCCTGCGATGAGCAGGACGTGGCAGGACGTGTGTACTGGTGCTTTGAAATAACTGTGTCAATTTTGTAACATTTTTGGCGATCCGATCTTTCCTCCAAAAGTTTGTTGTGAAATATTGCCAAGTTTTCATCATTTAACTGCTTTCTAAGTTGATTTTTGCGGGGAATTAGCAAATGCTCTCTAGAATTGCATCCTTTGTTTGGGCCTAAGATGTCTGTAGGCGTAGATCCGGACTTTCCTCCTGTTGCCTAACATCGGACAAAAAAATCCGATCTTTGGATTCATAAAAAAATACAATGGTTCTCAATCTTATTCATATCAATTCCCGTTAATAATTTATTAAATTTAAGACGCCTGATTGCTATTTGTCAGAGGTCAAACGCCAGACCGGAGGTCTGTTATGTCACTGATGTTATTTTTGTTAATCTACATGTAATATAGTAGTACTGGTATAGTCGGCATTTTAATCCAGTAGAGTAATTTGACTGGTGAAAACGTCTACAGATTGATCATGCCTATGAAATACCAAAGACATTCACTTCAATCTACCACCTATAACGAAAATGACTTGGAAGAAGCTGTAAAGAAAGTAAAAGATAAAGAGTTATCTAATTATGCTGCCTCAGAAATCTACAAGATACCCACATCTACACTCAATTTTGGGAAAAACTGGTTCTAAAAGTCTCTTCATGCAAGCAATATATCAGAATTTCAAATACCCACTTTTTAGTTGTAATAAAGTAACCACAAGTCATCACCATTAGGTCAATAGGGATAGTTCTAAAAAGTAAAATTAGACACTTTTAATGGAATTTTAAAAACAATCTCTTTGTACATTTTGAATGAAATAAATGTAGAGGGAAAAGTACCAATTATGGAATACGTCCCTATAAGGAATACCATTATATTTTCAAGTCTAAAAGTGCCTAGAGTATTCTAAAATTTTGTAATTTGATGATATAAAATGAATTTTGGATGCAGTCCATAATTTGAACCTAAAACAAATTTTGGAATATTCGCTGCGCTTAGTCTTCGAAATATAACATATTCCATATTAGGAACGTATTCCATAATTGGTGCCTTTACTAGTCGCAACTGGGGTAGAGGCCTCTCGATTACTTCAGTTATAAAGTCCCTCAAATCGACATGATTTGTGTTAACATACATTTTTATTGCCTGCGGTTTTCTTCAAAAATATCTCATCATACGTATGGGAGGTCCCGTAAGTAGGTATGTGTGCTATTACATACTATACTTCAGAGATAAACTGAAAAGTATGAAATACGGGATTAAGTCCATATTTGAACGCTTATTTTCTACTGTTAAGGGCGGTGCAGTATAAAATGAGCTTTGACCTTTAAGTGTGTGCAATCCAATGCGTAGGTCAGTGCAAGGTTGGTGACGTCAGTGCAGCGCATCGACTTTGTTTTGGCTATCATGCTTTGGAATACAATCGTAAACGTCATGACTTTTTATGTTTAGTTTGGCCGTGACCGCACAGTTTAAATGATATTAAGAGAAACGATTTATTGATTACAGAAGCTGTGGTGACGCATCGAAGTCTGTTGACTGCACGGATGGCGTCGTGGTTTAAGCAGCCGCCTTTCCACATAACACTGCACCGAGTTATGTGGGCTCGATCCACTATATTACCACAGTCTAATAATCCATACAGTCGTTCGACGAACGCGTCTAGACGGGTCAATCGTGCGGGGGGCAAGAGGTGAGACGCGGGAAGAGCGGTACCATTTCGTTACGTACATCGCCTTAGTTCGTAACTAGGTACATGTTTTTGGGGGCTGGCACGTGCTTGTTTTTTGTTCGTTACTTATTTATTTGCTTATGAATATTAATTAAGATGGTGCATACGACTTGTTGCTGTGAGACATTGACATTCTTTATGCTGTTTAAAGATATAAATAAATAAGGATTAAAAAAATCTGCGATTTCATCAATTTACTTATACCAAAAAAGAAAATTTCGTTAAGTATAATTATTTATATTATTTTGAAATGTACATAATTATGTACCTATAACCACTTAAGCCTCCCTCACATTGGGCGACAGCGTTCCTCGAGCGTACGCTCGGCGTGCGCTCGGCGTTCACTCTGTAGTACAAAGTGAACTTCGGGCGCACGCCGAACTGACGCCGAGCGTACGCTCGAGGAATGCTCATGACCAATGTGAGGGAGGCCTTAAAATAATGTGCACGTTCCTACTAATCTACAAGCTTTTTACAATATCTCATGTCTGGCCAAATCACAGAATAAAGTAGTAATCATTGTACGTAAACAACATGGCAGACGTAACAAAATATGCATTGTAAGGTAATATTCGATTCAAGTGTGATTTTAATTTCATGCAATGTGTACTTAGTACCTTCGTATTAGTTAAGTACCTATCACATATTATTATGTATCTTGGTAACGGCGCATCCTAGCTCGAAAATAACCATATTGTTGGCCCCATTTTATAAACCCCACACATGTTATCCGTAATCTCATAGCCCGGTCACCCATCCATAAAATGACCGTGATAACGTATATAACGTAGTTTGCACGAAAAAAATCTGCAAAATATTTCATATCGATAACTTAGGCTCTGCAAGCTGATCCCATGGTTACCCGTCCATTAACCTCTTGTATGCCGGAATTCCAGACACAATGAAAAAGCTATTGTGTCTCGCGTAGATCTGCGTTCCGGCATACAAGGGGTTAAACCACCGCTATGCCAATCGCTTTATTTTAACATGGTTTGTACGATAACGATATCTGAAAAATTCTTTATATTCTTAACCGCCTCCCGACACCTGCGGGATGAAATAGGTGCTGACTGACACTTTGTATGCAAATCTATCACCGCACGATAAATAATTTATAATAATTATTTATAATTTATAATAATGGTAACAGCTAGTTTATTAAATTATTGTAATATAATAAACTAGCTGTTTCCCACGGTTTCACCCGCGTCCTGAGGGAACTACTTCGCGTACCCGGTTAATTTGTAGCCTAAGTTACTCCTTGGTACATCATACGCTATCCGCCAGTCAACGTCTCGTCAAAATCGGTCCAGCCGTTCCAGAGATTAGTGAAAACAAACAGACAGACAGACAGACAAAAATGGCAAAAAAAATAATTTCGGTATATGTACCGAGTATACATCCATATGCATTTAGTAAAAAGCGGTTATTTTATTATTACAAACAGACGCTCCAATTTTATTTATGTGTATAGATGTATTTATATGTATAGATAAGTGATTTACACTATAATATTCATGTAGCGTAACAATTGTAATATTTTTCTAAAATAAATAGACGTTGTTTGAATAAGTAGGTATTTTTTACATGTGGCAGCCCTAGCCTCCTTACCGTTGTCTAGACGATGTCGGCTTTTTCTACGAGATCAAAGGCGTCAAAGTACTGTATGTCTTTATGTACTGTGATATTACTTTGTGTGATTTACAGATTGTTGATCAAAACAACAATCTGTAAATCTGTAAGTCTTGTTGCTTTTTGTGTTCTTTGATTGAATATTCGTAAAGTTCTCTGCAATAAGGAATTTAGCACTAGTGCTGACGTTGTCTTCTCTTGGAGTGAAAATAAAGTCTCTGCTTATAAGGAGGAAGCGAAGCAGCGGTTTGGTGAAAGGACATAATCTCACCAATGGAGACACAATACTATTATTACACTGTTACTTCGCGTTGATACCTATTTTATAAGAGATAGTAGGTAAGTACTTACTTATTCGACCAGCACCATCTAAAAAAATTCAATATGTATCCTAATCCTACCGTATGCGACTGCTGATCGGAGGTCCCGAGTTCGATTCCCGGGTCGGGCAAAAGTGTTACTGGGTTTTTCCGTATACTCAGTAGCAGCCCGGAGTCTGGTGATGTGCCCGGTAACGGCATAGGCTCGTCCCCTATTACGTGGGGCCCAAAAATTCATGGCGAAATGTGGGTGTAATATTTACACAGTAACAGGCGTGAGACTATAAATAAAAAAAAAATATCCTACCTTTTTTTTGGTGTCGGTTTGGAAAATCCCCATGGAGTCCCTCCGCGCTGGGGGAAGGGCGAAGGGGACTGTCAGACTCTTACTGACTAAAAACCAACCCGTGTTCCTCATGTACCCGTGTGTCGGAGGGTCGGGTATCACCGAAGTATTCCTCGCTACCCTCCGACGGGTATTGGCCCGCCAGATGGTCAGGCGGGCCCCGAACAAAACCCCCTTGGCGGCGGATGAAGGTGTTGGGCTCCGCCGCCAATACACCCAGCGGCCGCAGAGGATAGAGAGGACGGCAACCTGACAACACCGCATCTCCTCTTCCTCTGCGGCCCCATCGCAACGCAACAAATGGTGCGCCCCCATTTGGTCGCGGGAGATAGGGCGCGCGGCAACGCAACACCGACACGCCTCTCCTCCCGCGACCGCGCCCGACTGCGAGGGACAGAAGAACTGTCCCTCGCAACCATCCACTCCCGGGATCTCGCTTAGCTTCACCGTGGGTGACCCAACCACGGCTACTGAGCCCCTGCACCACGACAAGGTGGAGATCCCTCGGGGAGGGGGGAGGATCCTAATCCTACCTACTTCAACTCAGTGTGACTCAACTCGACTCAACTAGGCAGAGCCTGTACTGTAATAACGAGTTAACTCGTTACACATTTGACTGCATACTCTCATTCTTTCATTATTCTTCGTGTGAGTGTGTGGCCTACTCAGGTGTCAGACTGAGACCGCCCGAAAGCCACCGACAGCGACATAGCTTAACGATTCTCATCCTGTAACAATAACCGGGACTGACAGCTTTACGTGCCCTCCGAAGCAAGGTAGCGCTCTAATGTAAATGCCACATGCGGTCACTCATCCAAGTGGAAACCTGTGCTAGCGTTGCTTAACTTTGCCCACTTACTACGAAAGGCGAGCTATGTCACGCTATGAACGCTACTCGCATAGGTACACTGAACAAATCAGTGTGCTCTCCAGATAAAGATTTTGTTCTGGTTGGGCATCGATCCCACGACCTCCGGCTTAGCAGTCAGTTCAGAATGGTGTTAGCTCAGATGTAGGTTAGGTATCTAATCTGTTATTATGTAATACGGTAATCAATTGCTAGATCGCATTGTCAGTCAAAAACATTCATCATCATCGTCGCCCTGTATTTATTCTGTCCCACTGCTGGGCACGGGCCTCGTTTCACTATGAGAAAGGTAAGGCCAAATCCACCACGCTTACTGGCCAAGTGCGCGTTGGCAGATTTCACATGCTTCTCAAGAGCATTATGGAGAACTCTCAGACATGTAGCTGTTTCCTCGCGATGTTTTCCTTCACCGTTTAGCAAGCGACAATTTTATTAACAATTTAAAACGCAATTTTATACAACAGTTATTGACTCTACGACTCTACCATAATTATGACTGATATTTAATAGGTAATATTCTTTCATTTTAATTCATTTGCGCTTTACTATGTATGTATTTTAATTTAATGGTTATTCTGGACGCCTAGGCATTTTCTTTTAAATATTTGGGCTCCCAGTGAAAACTCCGTCTGGGACCCCTACCCGCCATGAAGGGTGGTAAGGTCTGTGAGACTTTTCTACAGGCGTTCGGGCTTACTCACTTAATCACCGCGGTATTCCTCTAACGACCCATTGTAGGATATACGTGATCCCATCTGGGTAAGCTCGCGGCGCCTGGAAATCCTCGCTTGCATTACTTCATCTATCAAACTTCGTTCATCGCGCTCTCGTTTCATAATTTATGGCGTTAGGTTAGGTTAAGTTACTCAAGATGCTCACGCAGACTATGTACGCAGCCTGCCAGCCCAGCCTGGGCATTTTGACAAGGTGTGCAGCGCCGCGTGCAGAGATGACTATCAGCCGCTTCCTCCAGGCAATCATGTGTAACAAGCGCCCAACACAATAAATTCTTATATAGGTCTCAATCTATCTATACTATATATCTAACTAATTTTACCAGCGTGGCTAACGTGGCACTAGTAGGGAAGTAGGTAGGAGAAGGACCCAAGCTAAGTTGAAACAGGATACGCCGAGAGCTGTATGGCTAAGGGGGACCATAGTCGCTAGTATGCGAACTCTGGAGACCAGGGAACCTTCAGTTTAAATTGCCCTTGCCGCGGTGAATACAGAGCTCTGCCGCGGTCGACCGTATGTCTTGCTACTCGTGGGAACACAATGGAAAACTTTAATACTACACGGAGATATAATCTTAGATCGCTCCCGGGGTCGTCGGGAATCACATATCGCTACAGCCAGCAGCATCACTCGTAATTATACAGAATCATTAGCTAATTCTTCACCGCCAAGCTCTCTCTTTTCGTCATCAATCTCTTCACCTAGATCATACCAATCTCAGTCACTATATGAGTAGCTTATCATCATCTTCATCACCACTTGCAGTAGATGTTGCCCAAGAAGCAGTTATTGCTATTTGGACCCACTACTGTCAAATCGCGTGCGAGACGTAAATGGACCATTGAAATGAATATGTTCATATGGCGCACATACCTCATAATCACCAATCTTGAAACACGAACACGAGGATACTAACTATAAGATCCGTTATATCAATCTTTTAAAGAAAAATATCCAGAAATGCATGCATCTTAACAGAATATAGGAGACCAACGTAGGGCTTTAAATAACAATAAATTACTTCCAATTACCACGCTCAATGAAATAAAAATAAGTAGCCAGCCAATTAGAACATCATAAAATACCCTTGATAACCCACACACAAAACTCACAAAGAATGAAATGGTCAGACGAAATTAACGAGACAATACTTCGTATTTATTATGAAGTAACTGAACTCGAAACAAACACAAAAGCCATCAATAAATTTGCCATGCCCATACTCACGTATTCATTTGGAATAATTAACTGGTCACAAACAGATCCCAAGAACCTACAAAGAACAATAAACACACTCATGACAAAACATCGAAAGCACCACCCAAAATCATCAATAGAACGGTTTATTCTGCCACGCAAGGAAGGAGGTAGAGGAATTATACACATTAAAAACTTACATAATAAACAGATATCTACACTTAGGCACTACTTTCACTTTAACACACAAAAACACACTCCTTGAGACTTACAAACGCCAGCATGTGCAGCCTAATGAAACATTAATTAGTCCAGAACAAAAAAAAATATCAAATGGGTAGCGAAAAGTCTCCACGGCAGACATCGTAACGATTTGGGTCAAAGCTACGTCGACAAAGAAAAGTCAAACGAATGGCTCATGAGAGGAGTACTTTTCCCAGAAACGGAGGGTTTCATGTTCTCTATACAAGATCAAATTATAGCCACCCGAAATTTTAGGAAATTCATTATAAAAGACCCAAACCAAATTTCAGATTTATGCAGATACTGTCACTCAGCTTCAGAAACCATATAGCACATAACCGGTGCATGTAAATTCCTTGATCAGTCTGACTATAAACACCGCCATTACCGTACCAAGTAGCTGCAATAATACATCAACATCTAGCACACCAGAATAATTTAAAAAATAAGCAAACTCCGTAGGTACTATAAATATAAACCAGACACTGTACTGGATAATGGTAGTTGTAAGTTATACTGGGATAGAACAATAATTGCAGACAACACAATTCACTACAATATATCTGATATAACTTTACACGATAAAACTAACAACACTGAGTCAAAGCTTGAATATGCTTCAAATGCCCAAACACTCTCTACAATTAATACAAAAAGCCACTATACTCAACACATGCCGCATCACACGCTAATTTCTAACGTCATCCTCCATATCATAGAATAAAGAATAATAATTATATTATCTATGATCCATATCATCATCTTCAGATAATTGCTCCTTGATCATCTTACTCTATCTAATGTGTCAAGCTTGGTTCAGGCCCGCATGACACGGATTTTTACCCCTCAAAAAGGAAGTTAAATAATAAAAAAAAAATCTTTATTCAATAAAATAAACGTCACATGTTACATGGGATCACGTTCTTTTTGCGTCGCCAGCGTCTCATTTACAGTAGGTGGTCACCGTAATGAATTAGGCGTATAAGAAAAAGGGCATGAAAGTGAATGTACGCAAGACTAAGGTCATATGGAGGGAAGACAGTAGGGGAACCTGTTGTACCTTGGATACATTTTTTGTTTTTGATTATTTAGTCAAAAATTACTATAGTGTGATGCATTTTACGTATTATATCATGTTTAGTGGTTATTTATGAACAGAAGTGCTAATTTTAAACTAAGGTAAAATAATAAATCATGTGACATTTAGCCTTTTGGAAAAAAAAAGGAATTGGGACCAAGGTACAACACCCCTGTTGTACATACCATGGACCTATGTATGTTGTACTATGGACCTATTATTATCAAGAGTACTTATATTGCAAATATTTATTAAATCTTGTATTAAAGTTATTAACATTTATTAATAAAACAAATCAAACAGCATAACAAATTACTTAGCAATTATAAGACATTATATTAATTAACATTCATAGTTCTATGAGATCTTTAATCACTATTTATCTCGATCCCAACTTTCGGGATATTTAATATTCTTTGACTTGGCAAAATTATACGACAATTTCATCAGACTTCTTATTGTCAAGCCGTATTGTAGTTGAGAAGCTTTTTTAATATACCCTAGTAATAAGAGTTCTTCATTATCTGAAAATACTTTGTGACTTGCAACTTTAGATTTTAAATGAAATGGCTCAGTAGGATAATTTTCTTTTTTCAAATGACGTGTCAGCGCAGTTTTTGATAAATTATAAGCTGCACTGTAAACTGTTAATTTACTCTCTTTTATAAGAGCTACAGCCTCCATTATTTTCTCGTAATTTGGCGGTGGCCTCGTGCTTCCCGTTTTACTTCGAGGCATTTTTGCATGTGAGAGGTATTTTTGTATTTTTAAGAAGATCAACAACCTGTTAACAAATTATTCTATTTTATTACACTGTAAATACGTAATTTCTTTTTTAATATAATAAGATCCATACATAGGTCAACGGTTCAAAGTGTTGTACCATGGACCTATCCATGGTACAACTGCTTTTTTAGGTCCAAGGTACAACACCCTACCAAATTTTAAAATAACTGTTTATTTAAGTCGTAGGTTAGGAATTAAAAATGGTTTAACACTCAATTACACGGCTAAATAAGTAATGAAACATTAAGAAAAAAGATAAATACACTTTTTAACAACGGAAACAAGTTATTTATAAAAGGAACACACTAAAAAAACTTACTTTTAGGGTCACAAATTCGTTTTGGTCTCATGCTGCCAGAACTCGCGCGACTTCAACTGTCAAACTTAGTTATAAATGACAGTTCACAGATGACGCATGAATCAGTGTTACCAGTATTTCAAAATAAATCCGTTAAATATGTTTTTTGCTGTTAGGACCACAGTGCAACAGGGTCCACAGTACAACAGTTTCCCTTATAACTGAATGTAACATAATGATAGAAGATGAAAAAGTGGAACAAGTGAATGAGTTTGTGTACTTAGGCTCTTTGTTTACGAGAGATGGTAAATGTGAGGGAGATGTTGAAAGGAGAGTGAAAGCAGGAAATTGTGTAAATGGCGCCTTACGGTCCATCATCAGTAACGAAATTTTCCCAAGTAAGGCTCGCCTTGCTGTACTGCAGGGAGTTTTGGCGCCAACACTGATGTATGGTAGCGAATCATGGGTATGGCAGAAGAAGCATGAAAGTAGAATCAATGCTGTGGAGATGAGAGCTTTAAGGCGTATGTGCGGAGTAAGTTTGATAGATAAAGTGCGTAACAGTGTGATACGGGAAAAGTGTGGTCTAAAAGAAGTTGTAGTGACAAAGATTGAAAAAGGAATGTTGCGTTGGTTTGGACATTTGATGAAAGAAGAAATACGAAAGAAGTGTATCGTGCGAGAATGAATGGAAATGTCGGTAGGGGACGCCATTAGCGGACGTACGCCGACCAAATAGGTGACGTACTGAAAAAGGGCCAAATTAAAAGTACCCATAATCGACGCGCATGCATGATGAGGTTAATGAATGTCGATGAAGCGAAAGAGGTATGTTTGAACCGAAGCATGTGGCGTTCCATAGTCTCTGCCTACCCTAATGGGAGGCGTTACGATATAGTTAGATAGATAGATGTTACATAGGAAAGTATGACAGAAAAAATAATTAAATTGTACAATTAAGTGTACCTTAAGATATGTGATATAAGTGCCTTTGTATTTAACAAAGGCACTTATATCACATATATTAGGTGTGGTATGTTGTACAATAATGCGTAGGTACTTTATTTATTACCGTAATACATTATATTTGGTGTTTATAGCTATGTTAAGGTTTACCTAAACTAGGCTCTAACACCTGTGTTTCAGGAAAATCTTAAATAATAGTATTATATTGCTATACTATTACATAATAGTCATGAACTGCAAATATGTAATAGAAACATTGTTCTTGCGTAAGTATATAAAAAATCATTATGTATGCATAAGACAAAATTATGATAGTCTACAACTTGAATTAGTCAGGTACACGTTATGGAGGTAATAACAACCGTATAAATCAATAGCAAAATAAAAATTATTCATGTAAACATGATAAAAACGCACTTCTTCAACAATTTCCTTGTTCTACGTCACATGTTGATCCGAAATCTGATATATAAGTAAACAATACATTCTGTCTTCAAGGCGTCTTTGAGTACCTGTCTATGGGACACCATGTTACATAACGCTGTGTATTTCGCCAGGGTTAACATACTTTCTTCGTTTGTTCCCATTCCCCAATTAAATAGTTGTTGCTACTTTCCTTGCTGACGTCAAAGACGGGCGGCAGACAGTGCGTCGCCTGCGCCATCGATTTGTCAGCTCCATTCAATGCCACAGAGGAGGCGGGATGACGCCCATTCCACTCTCGAAAGCTTTCCGTTACTCTCGGTGTGACCTTTTGAAACAATCGAGCACTGCGTTCATGAATGGTTTGATCAAGGATTATTTTAGTATATTTTTAAATTCTGTGCCGAGAATGGTTTGATCAAGGATATTTATTCTATAGTATTTTTTAAATGGTGCCTCGACATAAACATTTCATTTAAGTATGTCGAGGCAGTCGAGACATTTTCTCAAAATAATCACATTTTACGTACCTAAGAAATTCACTTTCTAATTTCAAACCACAAAGTGTGAATTATACTTAAAAATTTAAGTTAATTTATAATCTGTGTATAGGTACTTATAAAATTCTTTGTTTACTAACTGACAGACTGACGACGCACAGCCAAGACTTTTGGGTGCAAGAAGTTGCGATTTGGCATGCATGTGCCTTGGACACCGTGGAGGTGCACTAAGAAAGGATTTGCCGAAATAAAATGAAAATAAAATGTGTAGCTGCGGGCATCCTCTAGTTATCTATATGCTTTTTGTCCACAAATGTGGTAGACACAGTATAAAATACATATCATATACCTACCCACCTGCCTCCATACAATACCAATAGTCTCTCTTGTTCACAATAGCCTTACCTGTTCACAAAGTGCTAACTTCCTATAAACTTCGGATTGAATTTTTATAAGGCTTCCGAGAATTTCCTCAGAGAGTTATTAACACAATACATATTCAAACAAAATACAGAAACGTTTTGTAGAAATTTGCGAAGTGCCTACCTACCTACGTGCAAGTCGAGCAATTTCCGCAAACTAATATAGTAATAGTGTATAGGTATCTAGATAATATCAGTAATATTGCCTCATGAAAACCTACCGAAGTGCCTACACACTAAGACAAAGTGTAAAAAAGTTCAACAATAATTTAAGAACAGTCATCGAAAGAGGAAGCACAAAGCAGAATACATACAACACATCAGATCAGCCTGTTGCAGTCCTGCTGGAGGTAGGCCTTCCCCAGGGTACGCCATAAGACCGGATCTTCAGTTTTCACCATCCAGCAAGTACTAGCTACCCTCCTCAAGTCGGTCCGTCTGGTGGCGGTGCGTCCATCACCACTTCTAAACGAAACGTGGCCTCCACTGAGAACCTGCCTACTCCACCACTCATCGGTTCTGAAACAGATGTAGCCAGCCGGCAACAGAACTTTCAATAGAAATACTTCTTCAAACTAAATGATGTGTAGGAAGTTAGAATTCAGCTGAAAAATAGCAGTAACTGTATAGTGTAATACTGGCGACTAAAAGTCTTGTGCTTGAGAGTTATAATATAATAATTACAGAAACTAACTCCATTTCGAATTTTTTTAGTAACTTTATTAGCCATTAAACTTCTCAAAAAGTAATTCGTTGCGGCTTTCAAGACAGTTTTAATTTTTACGGGCATTTAAATATATGGGTAACTTGTCTTCAATGAGTAAATGATATAAAAATTTAAATGTGGGTCGAACTCATGTGGGTGGGAATGTGGAAACTACCCTAGCATATCTAAAGAAGCCGCTTCTCTCCATTGCTTGTTTGCAAATTTATCAACGGAGACACTTAAAAATCTCCTGGAATACCGTAAAACATTTACAATGAGCTTCAATCATATTTGTAAATAAATGATTACTAACCGACATATTTACTTTAGCTCTCACGTGAAAGATTTATTATTACGCCGACAAGGGTCTCAAGTTCGATCGCTCGATCACCAGTGTAAAATTTTTCTGTTAGACAATTTCTAATCTGATGAAGTCTCAGGTGCACGTAGAGCGATAATAAGCTCGCCCTTCTCGATCCATGTCTTACTTATACAAGACTGTTGAAGTATCTATATCTACACTAATATTATAAGGCTGAAGAGTTTCTTTGTTTGTTTGGTTCAACGTGCTAGTCTCAGGAACTACTGGTCCGATACAAATCATTATTTTTATCCTGGATAGTAGATACATTTATCGAGGAAGGCTATAGGATATGTAACAACAGGCTACAAGCAACGGTTACGGAACATTAGGCTACAGTAGGTTACAAGTAGGTATGTAGGATGTTATCCTTACAGAATATTTTCCCCTTGACCCAGCGTCTTTTCAATGGTGGCTTATTGCGGTGGCAGTGAGATTTCTCTGATGTTATTATGATCTGGTATGTAAAATGACAGACTAAAATGTTTGGAATCCGACTATTAAATATTTATTGTATGTTGTATCTTTTGTTATGTAGAAGAGCAATATACTTGACATGGTAACGCTTGTGGTTACCAGATATACGTATTGCAAACCAGCTGGGCTGCATTATTTAGGTAGCAGTTACCTACATAGTATATAAAATATGTTTCCACCGGAAAAAAATCTTTTTTTACGAATAAATATGTCATGCATTTTTTCGGAGGGAAATAAGGAATACGGAATGCGCAATATTTACTCAGCTCAGATTTACCACCATGTCGCTGTACGGAGCCGACAGCGTTCATTCGTAAGCTCCTCGAGCTGTTGTGCGAAAACTATAGTGCCTCTCATATATTTTTTAAGTGTGAACATATCTCTGGAATATGGTCGTGAACATGGCTTCTCAAAAAATGTTAGCTCAAACAGTTGTTATTTGACACATTTTCCTCAGATGAACGATTTGTTAGCCTTAGCTCACCGTGCCTATTATGCTGAATCTATGCCTGTCGTTCTTTAGACAACGGCATAGCGATTTGAGCTAAACTGGCTGGCTATGCAGTGGTTATCCTCGTCAACCGTATCAACCCACAGTAACCTAGTGTTTCGTTACGTGATTGGGAGGCCGAAACCCAAGGCTTCCACTCCATCATTATCTTTTGTCTTACTTTACTTTGTATCTCCTTTTGTTTTCTAAGCTCACGTCTGCAAAGCGGCAAGCTCTCCATATGCTTATTTTGGCTCCTTAGTACTTATCTAAATAAGGCCTTAAGATATGCTTGCGTCAGTTAAATTGTAGGTTTAATAAGCAAGTAGGTCGACATTGTCAAGATAATGGCATGTGTGCGAAAATAGCACAGTTGACATAAAATCGATATCTCATGGACTGAATTAGTTATGGCCGTTCTATATGTTGTTCTGTGATATAACTGGTTCTATCTTATGTTGCGTCATCGTAGTAAAATACGGAGATGTAGTATTCTTATGAACGAAATAGTGAGCAGAGTCAGAATGAATCTGTCCAACCTCATTTAATTTATTGCGCATGGCGACCAAGTATCTCGAAGAACTTTTGTAATAGTATAATTCTAGGAAAACTCACACATGGCCATCTGATCCCTATATATAAGCAGAGCGTGTTCTAATCTGATAAACAGACTTACCTATACCTATATTTATGCTAAACTAAACCCTCACCAGGCATATCCTATTGGAAAATTCCGTACGAAAATCAACATAACATAACTTCACGCCTTTTATCCCCGAAGGGGTAGGCAGAGGTGTACTACACACGAAAATCCGTTTAGTAGTTTTTGAGTGTATCGCCTTCACACAGACAGGCAGGACGGGGACATCGTTTTATAATTATATAGATATTGTTAAATATCTATTTACATACATACCTATAAGTTTTCGCTTAGGTACCATGTCCCGGGTGTCATAAAGATCTAAGACAGTCATTATGAGGAGCCAGTAGGTACGCCCGAATAAACTATCACTGGTCTAAACTACAAAACATCGCTATCCCTTTGGGTTGCGGCGGTCAGTCGCTCTGTGGAAAAGCTATTCTGTCATATTTGGTTAGTCTAGTAGGCGGACCCCGGACTGCAAGGCGAAACTTAATGATATCCGGGATAAAGCTGGGACGATATACTCAAATACCGATCATGTAATATCAAATCATCAGTTCGCTCAGTTCATCGAACATAAATTTGCCCTGCGTGGAAATCGAAACAACGATTTTCACAATATTTAGCAGTCACGATCACTACCACTACACCACTGGTATGTACCTACTACTAACCTAAATAATATTTATTGACATTAAGCTATTGGATTATCAAAAACGGTAATAAAGACTAAATAATTAGGTATACGGTAACGCCGTGTGGTTGACGGCATAGAATACAAGTGTCACCACCCCCTATCTTCCCGTGGGTGTCGTAAGAGGCGACTAAGGGATAACACGATGCAAATACCATCTTTGCGTAGAGACGGAAAACTCGACATCAAACCCTATACGACTGCCTCGTTGGTCTCGCGGCATAAATGTGCGCGTGGGATCGGGAGGTCCCGGGTTCGATTTCTGGATCGGGCAGTGTTATTGGGTTTTTCTGTCACGAAATTCTCAGCAGCAGCACGGAGTCTGGAAATGTGCCCGGTACGGCAATAGGCTCGGCCCTTATTACGTGGGATTAAAGTATATCTGGCGAAAAGTGGGTGTAGAAATACACCTCTGCCTACCCCTTCGGGGATAAAAGGCGTGACGTTATGTATGTATGTATGTGTAATTAGGTATACAGTTTAGGTGAAAAGTAGAAAGTAGACAAAATCAATTTCTTTGTACTTCTTCCTAAAAATATATAACAGTATAACAGTTAATGACGTTTGAAATATTTGCATTACATGTTCAACTAATCAAAATAATGCATGCAATACAATACATATATGATAATATGGAGATCATATTTCAAATGGTTTATTGTTCAGGCTAAACGTATTTTTCTCTTAAGCATAGTAAGAAATATATTTAACTTAACCTACGCACTGAGGGTCTAGTACGGGTTTTACACACGATTGTCACGGTGACGATAGCCTAGTCGACGGGAACAATTGCCATACATCTTTTAAAAGCGCCCCTAACGGAGAGTAGCGATCGATAGAAAAATATGCACCAGCGTACAACTAGTACGTAAGGATAAAAACTTAGCTCTCAATGAAATCATATGCACATATGGAATGGCGGCGAATTGTTAAGCAATGCCACCAACCCCTGATGTGATGACCCCAGACCACGAGCCCTCTGCCAAGAGAAATTAAATACCTACTTACGCTAACAAACATCACCCACAAGATTACTGATAGATCATTAGTGTATAACATCCAACAGACGCGTTGTTTATTGCTGTTACATTTATTGCAGGGACTTGAGCGGCTTCCTCTCATAACGCAATGTTTAATAAGAAGCTTTATAGGAAGACAGCTACTCAGTGTGCCATCACACACCCAAGGTCACGAGCCAAAAGGAAACTAACCGAGATGTGACAATTAATTAAGAGTTACACAACAGTATGAATGAAACGAACCTGCATAACTACAATATTACCGGAAAAGTAAGACTAAATATTATAGTTTGACGATTCAGCACAAAAAAATTACATAGAAAATAATACCTCACTCGCCTAATTTGTAAAATGTGGATAGGGCCCCTAAATTTTTGTAGGACTCGACTGATCCTGATTTCTAGTCCTAAAATAAAGTCATAAACAGAATTTAATTGCTGGACATAATAATGTTTTGTCGACAAAATATGTTATATTTTCTGTAGTAAAGCTATTGTTTTACATGGTAAACAAGTCAGCGTAGGTATAACCATGACTTATCCACTCATTTGAGTCTACAGAATTGCACATAGGTAACAATGCTATTATACAAACAACTCGTTTGGCTGCAAAAAAATAAAGGAAACGGTGTATTAAAAAATAAAAGCAATTTGTCGTTGTATGGTCATTTCCTGTCCGAACACTGTGATTTTTCATTGATGCCATCCCATTTCGAATAACTAGCGCCATTCACGTGCACTTAGCTATATGGTCTAGGTAATGATACAAGTGATTTCCTTTTGTCGCTTAGTTAAGTGTGAAGCACCGTGTAAAACACGTGAACAAACAATAAATGTCCAGTTTTATATAGTATTTATGCTAATTAAATTAGATTCCTACAACCACAAAGGTTTATTTAATTTACAAAAACAACAATAGTTTCTGTTCGTAAAGTTTCACTTATCATAACCAAAAGAACTTTAGGTATTCATTGCATTTTTTTCGTGTGGTTACAGAATACAAAATATCACTACCCCATCCCATCTCAGTCTGTGGGTGTAGTAAGATGGGATTGAGGAAAATACACGAAGGAATTAATAACTGTAATTAGAAAAGACAGAAAACTCGACATCACAACCTATACCAACCTATCTGGCGATACAAGTAGTTAGGTTGATCCTCCTATTGTATCACAGTGATACTGTGAGACAATAGGACAATATTTGCCAATACTAATCTAATTATGTAAGGCTAAGTCTAGAGTACTAGCACAGTATAAAGACATATAGACTGTGGTACTAGTCAGTGGACTACGGCTCTACAGGAAGGCATAGGGAAAATATCTATAACATTTTGCAAGGAACATAATTAGTCAGTTCTTTATGTAGACAATTCGTCAAGCATTACGTGTCATTAGTCATTATTATAATTTCATTATTAGGAATATTCCATGACATCGTACGCTAATTACTTTGACTTATAAATGCGTGTTTTATTTCGGCATTTGAGCGAAGAGTTGAATGGATGGTGAGCCGCCTACCTACTCTCAGTTTCTCCATTGTACGTCAGCAACTAAAACTGGAGTCAAACATAACGCTCCGTTTCGTATGACTTTGTCCGTAATGCAAACTTAATGCGATTCTCACGCTCTGTGTTTACTGTGTTCTTTCACAATACCTCGATCCCCATTTACCGGAATAGAACTCATACTGTTAATCGGAAATATCACAATGTTATTCAACTATCTTTAAAATGATCTCGCATGTAATTTGCTGTCTGGAATAATTCGTTGTCAGTCTAAATAAAACAATTTACATAATATTCTATTGTAATATTGGCTCCATTCGTGTTTTGCCAGTAACTATCATATTGACCTCATTTAAAAATGGCCTCGTCTTTGATTCATCCCATTTCAGATCCCACACAGTTGGGATGTTAACAAGGAGAAACCACTAACTCAAAAGAACAAAATAAAACTAGGTATTAATCTAATATTAATAAAATATAGTCATCATTCACATAGGTACCAGAATCTCATCGCAAGGCTGCATAAAGTCGGTGCACTTATCGTGAAGTTATTGATTTTTCGCAGGAATTGCAAAATTGCATGTCCTCAAGAATTTCCATAATGCTGTTTGTAATTACGTTTCCACGACAACCGAAAATAATTCGGTTCCTGCTAACCCTTTTACGGATTAGCTGTACGTGTACATGAGTCCGGGCATCGGCTTGTTACTCTTGTTAGTTATACTTCATTATACTTATAGATTCTGTTGCATGCTAGCAGCAATAAACCATTAATTAAAGATTGAAAGTCTTTTCGTGCTGTCAGTTCATGCAAGTCACAATCATCATAAGTATTTCGCTGGAATTGGTAAAAACTGGAGCTTTTAGGAATGATTTCTTTTGAGTTCAATGGCAGTCTACTTGCAAGACGTAGTAGGTTATAACTTATAAGTTATAACCTACTGATGTATGATTTAACCATCAACTAAAATATATGTCAACCTTGCTTGCGTTTTAACAAAGGTTGAAAATGTCTTATTTATTTGTGGGCAGCCTTATGCAAATCAGTCAGATCTATTGTTTGTGCAGAACTTGCTGATGTTTAAACTTGTTATTGCTTCGCATTCAAGGAAAGTTATTTAGTGGAAGTAAATAACGTACTGTATAAAATGTCTCAGTCGCATGGAAGGACGGTACACATACCTAGTGACGAGGCAACATGACCTTCAAGGATAGTATTATTACAAACCATCGTATTTATTGATGTGGTAGCATAAATACCGTGCAGATCATGTTTCATTGTTTAATAGCATTATTTCTAAACACATATAGTCGATATACTACATAGATAAATACAATTATGTATTCGAACTTCCTACAGCTTGAAGATTTTTAAAAAATCACAGCATTTGGCAATGTGTGGGTTGACCACGTTCAATCACCTCTGAGAATATTTTAATGCAACGATACGTTAGTTTTTATGGATGCTTTTTAAAGTCAGCGTGTATTGACTTTGTTTTTGTTTATAACTAGACATGTGATACACTTAAGTGTGCTTGAGCACATAATGATTAGATATATTCAGTAAAAAATACCACACCACTTATAAAGAAATCATATATACAGGGTGTCACAAAACCCATCACCAAGCCGAAGTCTGCTCGTTGTGGACATCATGCGAAGTCATACTAACCAAAAATAATAACTGGAAAACGATCTTTTTTTAAGTTTTCACATTTTATAAACCGCTATTAAAAGCGTGCACGTGCAATGCTTGTAATACCTACTTATCCATGGGGTCATAGGGCAAAAAAACATATTGGCGAGGTAAATGCATCGATTTTGTACCTAATAAGAAAAATTCCATACTAACTTTGAGCTCCAATATCTCCTGATCCAGTAATTTCCCAGGTATGGTGCCGAAGTAAAAAATGTTCGTAGTGATTGGTACAACATGGGATTTCAGTTTTCGTTAAGGTTCTTTTTACATCCTGTGTATTAATAATACTGAAGAGTTTGTTTGTATTGTTCGTTGAAAAGGTTGCTAATCAGGAACTAATGGTTAGATTTGAACAATTCGTTTTGTGTTGGATAGCCCATTTATCGAGGAAGGTTAGATATTACATAACACCACGCTATGAGTCACGGGTACAAAGCAGTAATCCTTTATAACGCGACTTCAGCTAGTGATTAATAAAGGACTACCTGTTTCAATCCCGTTATTATGTAGGTACCTACCCTATTCCTGTTTCTAAAACAAAAGTAGCTAATGCCAGTTATCAACTTATCACCGTTAAAAATCTGTCCAGTAATTTCGGCAACAAGCTGTACAAAAAAAATATAAAGATTTTTGTTTTACTGCCGTACACTATTTGTTCTTCAGTACCTAAGTAATAAACTTTTTAAACTAAACTTTAAACCATTTTTTTAACAAACCTCAGAACGTGAAGGTACCTAATAAAAAACAGTTTTTATTAAGTCCCTACTGGGGTTTCAGACATCGTATGAGCCAACCAAATCTTCGGAAAACCTTTGACGTGGCGTGATATAATTTCATGATGATTGAAGCTTGGGTGACGTATTCATTCACACATACCAAGGAATACAATGATAATGATAATCATAATAATCGCCACCGCTCACGTGGCGGCGACACGTGAGCTCCGACAGACTATGGTTACTTACTGCTTGGACTTAGGTAGAACGAATTGTTTGATGTCACTTTTACTATTCGAGGATGTAGCTTGAAAGGAAAGGTGGAAAGGTTTCGGGACTGTAAAATCAGTCGGATATCGAAGGTTTGGCTTAATATATATTTAGGTATTAGACTACGGCACTTTTACTAATGAATTATTTACCTACTTAGCTTGAAAGTTAAGGTTTTATGGCTAGCAAATATTCTGGTTTATTCTTGTTGGCGTAATAGACTCACCAGTTTATGTAGGTTTGAATTATAAAAGCAAAAAAAGGCTGCACCCGTAAATTTAACTAAAGTTTGCATTACTCACCTCACGCATATTTTCGTAAGTAAGTCGTCAGCAGGATGTCATAATAACACATCGGCTTGCATTTTCTTCCAGATCGAACAGTACCGCCTTGCGGCAAGGGCGAGTTGATGATTTAAGCAGTGTGTGATTCCTGTAGTGGGTAGGAAGTTCTTTTAACAGTTAACTGTAAGTTTCTGTCTCCCTCTGGTCGGTCTTTCATAATGTCTAAAGTTCGTCTTCAAGTGGTATGCAGTCTGGAAGGAACTATCGCTCTCTATCGGCTCTGTCAACTGCAGAGCTGAGAATAGTGAAGAACTTTACTATTTAAAGTGAATCATAGAGGTTATGTTTCATCATTCCTATCACACAAATTTAACCTTTTAAAAAGTATTTAAAATTTTAAAAAGTATTTCTTCTTTTTCAGCCTATTATTAAGCAAAACTTATATATTTTTATACTAAGTATCCTATGTTAGCAAGTCTTCCTTGGTACTCGGTCTAAAATAAGAGCTTTCAGGGATACCTACAGGGTGTGACATATTTATTAATAAGCTCTATACTAAAATATCTGCAAAGATTATCACTAATATATCAAATCCAAGTGGAATTTCCCATGATAACGTAGGAAATAGTACGCTGTATAAAAGATTTCCGTAAAATTAATCAGTTTTGGTCGTTATCTATAGATTCATGAGCATGCTTTTGATTGAGATAAGATAAAACTATGTAAAATAGCTGAAAGTACGATAACAGTGTGTGAAGGGTAGAGATGATGTGAATAATCTGTGAATATTTTTACCAGCTTGCTTTTGCACGCGCCTCCAACTCATACTTCTAAGTACGTGTGCACTTTAGTAAGGGAGCGTGCTTGAATAATTTACAAACACTTTTAGCGCGAATCAATAATTTTCGTGCAAATCAGAATTTCCTAAAGATAGACTTTTATATTTACAGATTAGTCTAATATTATAAAGAAGAATGATTTATTATGTCTATTTACTTACTGATGGTTTGTTTTCGATAAACGTTGAAATAACTGAACTGATTTTAGTACATTTTGAACTTGTTGTCAATGATAACTATTTATTTTAGTGGTAGGCCTAGCCAGAAAATTGCAGAAATATACTAAAGCCTAAAATCGGTCCATAGGTAACTTACTTGGCACTCTTGGCAACAATCGGCTGGTTCCAAAATTGCTTAGCACTTTATACAAATTATCTGTAACTTTGGGTAGAACTTATCTTCTAGATATATTCAAAATGAGTAAGCTATTTTATATGACTATTTGATAAATAAATTAAACAGAAACATATCAAACGGTGATGAAATAGGCTCTAAGACCGACCGCAAATCCACAACAAGGTTGTGGTAACGGTCCCATCTAGAGAAGGCCGCACCAAAAGCAGACTATATTCTCCATATTTTTTACAGAGCAACGCTTTATTAGCCTATTAACCTGAGCTATTAACTCATTTGGGCTTGTGGTAGATGACCACGCTATTCACTACACCAGATTCGCGCCTGAGAGCTTCCGAAAAAAGCAAAAAGATCTTAGTAGTTAAGTAATTGATTCCCTCATAACTAAGAGAACAATAAATCTGTTTTATTGCCGCCATTGACTATGTATTTTTTTATATAAATACCTACTTATTATATTGCAACTACATGTGCTATAACTTTGCGCCATTAGGGTTTATTACTACGGATAAAACTTGAAAGCAATGCTTATTACTGTATTTTTTTTATTTATAGTTTCAGGCCTGTATCTCCGAAGGGGTAGGCAGAGGTGTAAATATTACATCCACGTTTCTCCCTGAATTTTAAGGTCCCAACTCCCAAGTAATAGGGCGTATTGGATAATAAAATAACCTATCGCGGGCTTCATTACTGGTAAAGATAAAATATACCTACAGAACTTTTCTGAAAGCCTTTCTTGAAGCCTCGGTCAAGGACTTAAGGTGAAGCCAATGTGCTATACAGCTTTTTTTTCGTAATCCACTGCAGCCTCACTTACAGGATTTGGCTTACTATACCTCGATGGTCAGACGGATTGCTACAGGATTTCTACTATTTGCTTCGTGTATTTGAAGCCAATATAAGAAAACATGGAAGTGTATATAGGTCGTATTTCACGACACGCCAACTTCAATGGCATACTGCGCCGTGCTCTTGTCACCGCTGGCGTTCCAGCACAACTTGAACCTCAGGGCTTGGCACGCGACGATAGCAACAGACCGAACGGGATTCCTTTACTGGCATGGAAGCTGGTTAGGCCTTTGGTATGGGACGCGACAAGTGTCGATACTCTTGCGCCATCTCATCTTCCCAACGCAGCAGGTTGTGCGGGCGCTGCTGCTGCTTCAGCGGAGACCCGCAAACGGCGCAAATACGTAAATCTAGTAGGAGAATATGTATTTGAGCCGTTTGGGATCGAAACTTTGGGGCCATGGGGCCAAATGCAAGATCCCTTTTTAGAGATCTCGCAAAGAGACTGATCGACGCCTCGGGTGATCAGAGGGCTCGCACGTATTTGGCAATAGGGTAGTTTCCAGGGTCAAAATAATTACATTTTATTTAGTCCGTATTTTAGGTTATAAAAAAATATTGGACACGTATTTTTTCTTTTTTCGATTAAATAAAAAATAACAAAGATATAGCCCATTAAAGTAACGTGTGACGTCACCTATAAAAAAATACGTATCGCTTATTTTTGAATAATCTAAAGGACGGACTTATAATTATTTTTTGTCAACTAGCCTATTGGCACAAAAGATAAGCATTGCTATACAACGTGGCAATGCTGCTAGCATGCTGCCCGTCTTTTCGGCACGCTTCCAATTGTCTGTGATGCGGATGACTTTTAAGACGCCTTCTAAATTTAATTTTAATTTATTTTTCGATTCTTGTATATGCACATATATTATTATGCTTATTTTAATTTTAAGACATACCTACTTAAGTTGCTTTTAATATTTATGTAATGGTTGATATGTTTGAAAAATCAATTATATTAATACCAAGAGTTGAACCGATGGGTACTGAGTGTATAACTAACTAATTAATAACTAAAATAATTAATATTGCCATGTTGGTCAATCCGGGTTGCAGGCAGACGGAAATAATGCTCTTGTAATGGTATCATTTGATCAAAAAATCTTTCTCAAAATATGAAATTACACAACACGAGAAAAAGGATCATGATAGTGATAGTGAAAAGAAACTGGTTGGGTTTTCGCAGCTTCCATTTACCGAACGAAACGCCAAGGTGCTACAACTGGTGAGCACACAGATCATGGACGTGGGATGAGATAGATTGCTTGCTGGTTTTATCATTCATGATAAAACTAGCAAGACTCTAATATTGGTTTTACTTTCGACATGAAATAAAGGAGAATTTTTTTATTTATTGATAAATTAACTACTCACTGATTTCATTAGCATAATCTTCCACCAAATACACTCGTTTGTTTTCTTATATTATATGACTGACAGTTCCATAGATTAGCGCGTCCAAACGTCCAAACAAACAAGCTCATATGATCAAATTGTTATGACAAAATTATGATACGGCTGCATGTGAATTAGGACCGCTTTAGTTCAATTAATTGACCATTTAATAAATAGTCATTGTTCGAACGTACTTGAACCAGAAAATATTGCAAATGAATTTAATCAGTGCAGGAACTTCACCTATATGCGAGTAATTGTACTAAATTGTGCGAATGTTAAGACGGTGACAGAAATGTGCAATGGCGGAAAAACAACGGTAATATTAAAAGCAATTTCCGTAGACGCTGTTTTATCAATCGCTTTTCCCGTCATCACGTTTAGAATTTAGCTGGTTTCTAGAGACACACTTACTGCGTATAAATCTCTGGTAAGTTGGTTTGCTGGCATGTGTTCTACATATTTTAAATTTCATTTTTATAACTGCGTATTGCATTTGCGTCTGAGTAAAACTCCTTAAAAATGGACACACACGGTCTTAATAACTATTGCATGCATAATTTCTTTCGAATCTATCAATCTAAACGCACTTGTGCCATAGCACGAAGCTTTTAACGATCTGACACTTCTTAGTAGGTAATCTCAAAGGGCCCGTCTAAGCATAAGTATTACAATAAGAAGTAGGCATTAGCACATACCTAAATAAGAAATTACAGGTAGGTATGTCAGGCGCCAGCCTTATGCCGCGAACCATGTTTGGTACGCATATATGGTAGTGGCTGATGTAGCATGATTGATTCAATTATCATACTCAACGCCACCAGTAAGTGATGAGCTGGAAACATTTGATTAACTTCGAGAGGCGACCAGGTTGTGAGAAGTTGTTTATTTTGGTCGCTCGCTCATTAGCTCTGTGGACTCTGAGTTGTTGTGGATAGGAAAATAATGAGTGCCTAACTACCTATTGGGTACGGTATCACATAGGCAATCATCAGTGTGGATTGAGTTAAAAACATATTGAGACTCATCACAATCTGTTTTTTACTCTTCTACTTGATCATCTTCACTGTCTCACATACCCTAAAACTTAATTGGCTTTACAGTTTTCTATTAATTCTGCCGTCAAGTCGCATACGGATTGAGAACATCTTGTATACTTCCTCTACAGCCTTCCGCAGTCCTCTGCTACACTTAAGCCTCTCCCTATTTTCTTCACAGTGGCACATTGAGTCAGTAGGATGATTTGGCCTACGGCCTACTTAACCACGCTCGTCGGATAATTCGGTACATGGTGTGATGGCGGGTTTTCCGTCACTTCGAAAAATTACTATTTGCCTGGTGTATTTTCTCTTACGGCACCTACTGCATATAATGGGGAAGTAACATTTTGTATTCTTTATCCGTCACCAAACGGATTATATACTTGGCATTACGTATTAGCCATTACGTAGTCATCATTATGCCTTTAATATATAGTTGGCACTGATCGGCAGTTGCAGCTAATCTTTTGGGCTATTGGATAGTGTTTGGTATGAAAATTACTAGCTGTAGCTTCCCTTAGTTAGTTAAGAACTGTACCTTACCTGCATTCGTACTACTTCTTCTTCTCTAGCTTTACGATTGGAACACATACAGATATTTGGACTTGTGAGCATCCTTACAATGCTGGATCCACCGCTATGTAAAGTTGCTTTTTAACTGGAGATGCTACGTTGCTGTGGATACGTTTGATATCCTTCTACCATATTCATTGAAGGGTATAACTTGGCACTATTTGTAACCAATAAGCTGTGTTTTTGTATGTGTATGGAAGTATAAGATGTTTTCTGGTTGCCTGCCGGGAATGTGTGCTATGGACCCTCCCTTGATACAAAGCATTTAGCATAGCTCCTGGCACGTACTCAGCACAGCTACCTTATGGAGGCGGATCTTCACACCAGATCTTACTCGACCCGCTGTATGACTTACTTAATTCTAAAAGATACAATATCTGCGTCGTCTATGATGCACTTCAATGAAGTGCTTATTCCTGAAGCATGCATTGATGGACCTTAAATAACTTAGGTAATCATCTAAAAATAATATCCACGCAGCTAACAATGCCTTCAAGTTGGCAATGTCGTTAGAATATCAAATCGTGATCACAAAACGAAAGAGTGTCAACGAGTCCTGTCAACATAGAAAAGCGTTTCAAATTTAGAAGGAAAATCAAAATGATGTTGCCAACCTAATCTACTGCGCATATTTTTAAATACTCAATAATATCGTTGCAGACAATGCATATTAAGAACGCTCTAGACGTTTCAGTGCGGACCTTAACCATGTTCAGAGTTCAAATTACTTAACCGTCCTTTATCAGAGTCCGTTTCAACTGGTTTATTGGTTGACATATGTCAATAATTTACTTCCCATCTTATGTAATAATGCCGCACTGAATGGAACGTCAGAACGTGAAGTGCATTATCGATCTCTGACTAAGAGAATTTTTCCGCTTATTTGCGTTTTGGGTAACTAATTTAAGCTTATTAGTCATTTCAAACATTATATTATGATCTTAGACTCATACATATATTTGACAGTTTCCCAAATAAAAAACATCTTAGGACATCTCACACTCGGTCATTTGATTCCGAACTAAGCAGAACTTGTATAATGGTGACCAGGTAACTAATGTACATAATTAATTATTAAGAGGGAACATAAGGGCCGTTTTCCCAACCCTATACCCAACGTAGTCTTCTGTTTCCTGGACAATGCCAATAATTTTCATCACGAATCGTTAAATCTCTCAAAAGCCAGCCTGGTGTTCGGCTCTGATCGAACATCCAGAAAGAAGATTTATAAAAATGGAAAACATAAGCTTTATAAACAATCTAACGAAAATAATGGATAAATCGATGAAATTTTGGAAAAGCAATCTGGTGACTACGAATTGTTTTGTGCACTTTTAATAAGCTTTTTTCGATTCATTAAAATCACACATATCTATTCTCGTCCCACTATTTTTAATTGTTCTTGCTGAGTTTGTCCATCATTGACGTACTAAAGTAAGAAATATTTTTTATGCAGTTTAGCAGTTTTAGTGATAGTAATTTGCAATTTTCTGCTGGAATTATGATACGTGCTAGTTATAACAACACAGTTCCGACATATTTATACGGGATAAGCATAGCGTGAGTGATATTTCTAGGTTTACAGAACACAAGGTTGTTTGCCAGCTCGTTGGAATAATACAGAAACTCGTCTCAGGAGAAAGTTGTAGGTTTTTTCCGCTCAGTCGCAGTATTTGTTGCTGAGCAATTATTGCCCATCAGAGGTGAAGGCCAAAGTTAAAAATAGGCGATTTATTAACCTCTGCGCACAGTTGCACATAGTTTCACATACATAAGTATTAGTCGTCATAACTAAACATAATTATGTTGCAGTTATTGCATTTTACGCGACTCTATATTTTCAAGGAACAGATAGACCGAGGCTCTCACTTAATAAATTCTAAATAATCTAATCTAGACTACCGAATGAGTCTATAAAAACACATGATGTTATCGTTAAAACATTCGTTTACTTACACTGCCTACTTGATGATTACGGAAATTTCCTAAACGCGATTTACAGCGGAATCGCCATAAAATCTTAATATCGCTCGAAATGACATCACCATAAACAACTGACCAATTTTCATGCTATTGATTAGTAGGCATCACTCTTGTTAATTGTGGAATTGTTTGGTGTGCATCGAAATCTCAATGAGCGTGAGTGGACTATCAGTTATCTCTATGACTCAGTATGTTGCAACACACTCATCAACCGATGACGCAGCTACATCTATTGAAACAATGATACTGGCATGGTTCGGACGTATCGCGGCTGCTTTTCCTATACCGGAGGCAGTTACAAGGTATCTGATAAGTACTGCAATAACGACTTGATACGGTGTTCTATTCCATGCAGAGTCGTGAAAAATTACGGAAATGTAGACACAATATGTATTACTCAGGACACAAAATAGGTATCAAATTTTATTTTTTTGTAAGTATAGCTTTTAAAGACCCTCATGCTATGTGGGACTGCTATAAGACATACATAATTGTAATTGTTCTTCTGTAATTACTAGTGGTCGGAATAGGTAGTGCCATTCCGCGGGATTCGACAGTCGTGGCTTAACATGGACATAACCACTTATCTCAAAATCCCGTGATTTTAAAGATCACTTTCGAAGAAATAAAACCTTTAGTTTATTTATAAATATACACCTCTATAAGGTCTTCAGATTCTTTCAAAATTAAATACCGTTTTATTAACTTAGCAGCCGTTACGACTCCGCGATACCCTCGAAATTCGGCTTTTAAACTTTCGATGATACATATTTGAATTCTGTCAACAAATACTTATTTCTTTCATTATTTTCTTAAAAAATACTTGACAAAACTAACAATGTGTTTAGATGAAAAACACATACACAATAATAAAATTGCCCAGTTAGAAATTAGCATGACGAATATAGACAAATGGCTAGGATAATTATGAAATTAGAAGATTTTAATTCATATATAGAATAATCGATTTTAATTTTAATCGCGGTTTGCGATCATACAAAATAAATTAGCGGGTCTTAATCGCGTACCATTAACTTATTTAAGGTATAAATACCAATTGTTTTCCAACGTTTCGACCGTCTTGCACCGGCCGTGGCCGTGGAGAGACTGACTTTAATTTATATGGTCATATATAGAAGCTGATAAATAGGTACCTAACTAACAGAAAACAAGCATGCGCAACCCCTAGCATCATATCCTGAGTTACTACTAAGCACGGCGACGTAGGTAGCACGGGCTCGCTCTTCCCGCATCTCGCCTCTTGCCCCCGCACGATGGACCTGTCTAGACGCGTTCGTCGAACGACTGTATGGATTATTATTAGACTGTGCTGATTGATACTATCAGACATCTTAGAAAGAGTGGTATAAATGGGTTTTCTAGTTTATCTGGCAAACTACTGGTCGTACAGAATATATATAACAATTGGTTCACAGTATTCACACAGATGAGCATAAATACACGCTTCGGTACTTATTAGGTCAAACCATATAAAAATACTTGCTAATTGTAACATGACTAGGCTTCTCCTTTCAAAGAAGAGGCCTAGTCCAGCAGTGGACTGTTAAGGGCTGATGATGATGATGATGAATTGTAACATGATTTCAAACATAGCATATACAGTTTAAGTTCTATCGCATGAATAATCTCTTTCAGAAAACAATAAGTACAATAATAAAAGCGTGTATTAAAACGAAGTTGTTTTAAAATCCCGGATCCCGCGAAGCAGGTCCATGTTAACATCAACATTTGAGGTCATTCACATAAATGGCACTAGCTATTCCGACCACTAGTCATTACATACATTTCCTTAAACCAACTTGAACAGAGACCGAATGCTCTGGAAGATGGGTTGGGTAGGATTAATTCAAAGGGCGTTCCTGCTTTATAAACAGGTTTTTTATAAACAACTCAAGTTAGGACACATTTCTGTGTTGCTAGAAACTTTAAAGGCGTTGAAACAAAACATCTAGTCCCTCATCTGGATCCCACATAGTGTGTATACCACAGGTAACATATCTACTCCAACTGTAATGTAAAAGAGATAACATAGCCGTGCACGGTGCAACTGCCAATAAGTCATACTTAGATGTTGTCGGCAATCTTAAAATTGTACTTGGATCAATGGATCTTGAGTGTGAAAGGTAAACCTATTACCTCAATGAAGTAATTATGGAACCCGCATTCTTCATTCGCTTGAAGTGGCATTGTTATTTTATTTATTTATTTTTCTTACACAAATAACCTATAACTACTATTTATGTAGGCGGACTGAATTCTATGCCAACTATCTACCTTCGAGTGGTGCAGAGAGGAAAGAAGTAGGTGTATTGTAAACTAAAGAAATATTCGGTATTCCAATATATGTAGGGTGTAATTTGAATATACTTCCATAAACATTTAGCGGCATGTTATATAGGAATACTTTATAATTTTGCTGAGCACAGAAATATATTGTTGGTCGTGTAAAATTTTGTTTGTATTTCTACATGGTAGGTATGGACCTATTGCACGTTAGATAGGAATTCTCTATCCGTGTTGAGGAGTCAGTAAGTAAATGATTGAGAAAGGCCTAAACTTACAAAATGTGACGAACTGACAGTATGGCCAAAGTTACGCTTGCGATTGAGGCGTTAAACTAAATATAAAGATAAATGTATGTGTGGGTTCATTCAAGATCAAGTTCTACCGCAAAGCTCTGGCTGCCCACTCGACCAAAGCCATATTTGGATTTTTGTGTAAGGACTCCCTAAATCTGCATTATTCGGTCTATAAAATAGGTATACCAGTATATGACCAATTTGTTTAATGCTAATTGCCTATGTTACTCGTACTTAGGGAATGCAAATCTCGCGAGATTTGGGCTCAAGCGAGATCTCGCGAGATTATGAAGCCAATCTTGATCTTGAGATTGACAGTTTTGTATGTTTTTTTTGTAAATAATCGCAATATTTGAATAAATAAGGACATAAATAATAACCATTTTAAGTATTATAAGATAAACATTACTTTTCACGAACTTTTCAAGAGACTTTTATGCTTCAAAAATTGCTTCGACGTACAGTCAACAGCAAAAGTAGATGATCAAAATCAGAAATCAAATATTAATGAACGGAGTTCGCGTCAGAACTATGTGGCGTCAAAGTAAATCAAAAGTATGTGATTGTAAATTATACCAATCATTTGCTACTAGTACAGCTGCCATATATTCGTGATCAGTAAAATTCATCAATATTGTATTCGAAATGCAAATTTATATTATTGTACATGACATCCGAATTACAGATTGACATTAAAGAGTTTCGATACGTGGATTTTTGCACTATTCCAACAGAACTCTTCAGAGAGGTTGGACTAATAAGGTTATATTTCTTTGGAACTCTTGCTAACAGTGTGACAAAAGCGCGAAGTAAATATAAATAATGCACTTAAGATAAAATTATCAATCTACCTTCCGGTTTTTATACATACCTATAGAAAAACTATTTGTCACAGACACAGAAAAAGTACAACACAAAAAAAGAAACAAAACGTAAGGCATAGCATTAGCACAGTGTAATAATATCTTTATACTGTGGCATTAGTCTGTGACAGATAGATACACTGTGTACTGTGACAGTTATAATTTTGTATCGCATCAGCTACTTTTGAACATTGACATAAATGCACAAACATGCAAAGATAGTAATATTTATTGAATTATGGTTTTGTATCACATCAGTTACTTTTGAACATTGACATAAATGCACAAACATGCAAAGATAGTAATATTTATTGAATTATGGTTTTGTATCACATCAGTTACTTTTGAACATTTGACAGAAGTTACAAAAAAGAAAATACATGAGAGATGAAATTTGGTAAAATTACATTGAATATACAAAGACTGCCTCTGTGGACCAGTGACTGCCTCCGTGGTCCGGTGGATAGCGTATGCGTCTGCTGATCGGAAGTTTCGGGTTAGATTCCCGGGTCGGGCAAAAGTGTTACTGGGTTTTTTCCAAACTCTCAGTAGCAGCACGGAGTCTGGTGATGTGCCCGGTAGCAATTCATCTGCTTTTCCGTAAAACATAACAAATTAAATTACTGGGGTACTTCAAAAATAAGTATGAATAAATTATTTGCCTCATGATTACGTGGCCTCAGTTTCATCATTTATATTTGATTTTAACTGTTCACTAGTTTTGAAATTTTTCTTCACTTCTTAGTTCTGATGCGAATTGAGTTTATAACTTTTGGAGTCAAAACTGATCACGAATTTATGGCAGCTGTACTAGTAGTTAATTATTGGTATAATTTACAATCACATACTTTTGAATCACTTCGACGCCACACAGTTCTGACGCGAACTCCGTTCATTAGTATTGAATTTCTGATTTTGATCATCTACTTTTGCTGTTGACTGTACCTATCTGTCTATAATTTTTGAATAAACTTTTATGAAGTAAACTTTTACGGACGGATCTGTCAAATAAGACATGAAAGAAACAACAAGTCTTCGCTTCTAATATCAAACAAAAATCTTTTACTAATAAAATATTTCTTTTATAATAAACAAAACAACGAGAGGTCAAAAAAAAATAATTATCATCTATGTTGGTAAACTGAGGTATTATTATCAATTAGGTAAATAAAACTATATCTAGTCAGTAGACTTTTAGATATTACAGATTAATTAACAAAATATACCAATAAGGCAGACTATTAGAAATTACAGAACCTAATTAACAAAATATACCAATCAAAGGGACGATTGGTTCAGTTCAAATCACAAGCCATTATTACGAATTATTTTCAAAGGAGCTCCTTCAGAAACACAAAATGTCCAAAGAATCGGCTACTAACAGCTTCCTATTCTGTTGGCCAGATGACCAGCAGCCCTTTCGGATTCAACGCGAATTGAAACCGCAGTTCTCAGGCAGACATCCCCGAACTGCAAAATTTACGATACCGACAGATTGCGATCCGTCCGTGTCAGTTCGCGCTTCGAATAAGACGTTTTTATGCTCGAGTGCAAACTCGTAATTCTCGCGAGATCTCGCCCATTTTTCGACCGAGAATAATCTCGAAAATCGGAAATCTTTTAAATAGATTGCATTACATTGCATTCCCCACTCGTACTGCTGATTTGTG